>BGPR01001116.1:167935-262235 GCA_013235015.1 Araneus ventricosus
TTATATAAAACTTTACATTTCTGATGCAAACGTCTGCCCATAAATCCTTAAATGTGTTACTTTCAATTTAAATAATTCACCCATTTGTGTTAAACAAAAATATTTTCTGATTTTTTATGTTTATGAACCTTAAAAAATTTTCTTAAAGATTAAAATCTTTAGAAAGATGCTACAGAATACCACAGTCTGGAGTCACCCCGACCTGCTACATGGCATACGGGTTTCAATGAATGACAGTTGTTGCAATAGGAACGAGTACTGAGGTCGGGTCCTAACGGTCAACACAGCCTCACGGCCCAACCCCTCCCGTAGGAGGTACGTACTATCACTGGTGGAGGGACTCAGAGCCCCACCGTTATTGTGACCCTAGGCGGGCGAGTTCCTTCATATGAAGCCTGAGCAACTCATCCACATTTCGTGGTGCCCACATCTATAGGGTGGAACAGAACAAGGAACTGGTGCTACAGAATAAGGAATTTTCTCAAAGACGTAAAATGAATGAGACACCGTTAATCTGATTCGTATTAAAAACTGCAATAATAACTAATAAAATCTCGCAATATAAAATATGGCAAAAAAATTGCATTTGAACACGTGGATGAAGCCATTATGATAATTCAGTAGTAGGAGAAAATAATTTCCTCGCCTTATTCATATACTTACGCAAGGGAACGAGTTTTGTATTTTTCCTCGTCTTGTAGTAAAACTGCATTTTGGAAAAGTGATTCTTCCCTTTGACGGATTTGGTCAAAAATTTGATACGTATCCAAAATTTTGGTGTGGAGATCACGCATCAAATTTCATTCATCTACCTGGTTGTAGTTTTGAATTATAGTATTCACATACATATGGATAATGAGACAGTGAACCAGTCTACCTAAGGACGGATTAATCCAAAATATCGTACAGATTTACAAATTTAGATGTAAAGATCTTAAAAGTAATCTCCTCTGTAAAGCTGATTCTGTTTATAAGTAACTGTGTTCACATAGACACACATTGCCAGAAACAATTCGAAAAAATGTGTTTCTCGGACTCGGGAAGATCTAAAAGATGGAAGTCCATCAAAATTTCGAAATAGAATTCTTTGAAGATTGCAGTACTTTTTCTTTGTATACTTCGTATAACAGAAAGTATAAAATCTCATCATATAGAAGCTTATGCCTTTCCGATTACAGCACGATAATACTATCAATTATGCCACTAATAACCAGTCTTGCATAATTTGACTTCCGCAAATGTTGTCTTAAAAGTTTATTTCCATAGATTTATCTTTCCCCCACCCCCGAGTCATTGTAGGGTTGAGAGTTTTATAAATTCAAGAAAGAAGATGTGACACGATAAATAAATGTTGCAACTTTTATCTCAAAAATTAAATTTTGGCTTGACTTGGGTACATTTTTCTCTTTTTCGGTTGTTCTGAGGGTGGAAATTATAGTTATGGTATCATCATTTTAAGGAACCTAACAGAGCTTCTACATAGGTGCTTTAATTTACATATGTAACTCATTCTCTTATAGATGATGATTCAGCACCATTGAGACAAACAAACGGGAGGGGCAGAGGGCAGAAACACAATTTAGAATCACATAGAATGGTAGGGGCGGAAACGCTTTATTCATGCGGTAGAGGCCGTTGTACAGAAACGGCAATCAAACACAGGTTCACTTGCAACTCAAAAACAGATGTTTAGGTCAGCATTGTCGGATATCACTTGATAAGGCCTTAACGTCTGCCTCCTAGTTTGGGCGGCGGTAGGAAATACTTCTTTCCACAGTAAGTACTATTGGACTTCTCGCAGAAGAGCATGCTCTTGAGTCGCTACGGCGCTCAATGTGGTTTCAGCATGATAGGGCTCCCACTCATATTGGCAATCAAGCTCGGTGACACCTAAACGTTACATTTGGACTGCATTTGATCGGGCATGGAGATCCGGTTTATTGTCCTACCAGATCGCTGCATCTATGTTGTCTTGACTTCTTCTAGGGTCATATGAAAGCAAAAGTGTATGATGTTTCCGTTTGAACAGCTCAAGACGTTGCCGCTTGCATTTTTGTAGCTGCCGGAAAAGTCAAAAATAAGATCAGAATCTTAAGAGAATGTTAAAAGATTCTATTCACACCAATGGCAAACTTGTGCAAGAGCTTGTGATGGAAATTCCAAACTCCTTCTCGAGGCCGCGGTGGCCTAGTGGTAAGGTCTTGACCTCGGGACCGGAGGGTCGCAGATTCAAACCCAATTCCACTGAATATCCGCCGTGTGTGGGGCCTGTTGCATGCTAAATCATACGTAGCGGCCAGCATAAAAACCAATCCCACTATAGGCGTCTATGAGAATGTCTTTTACCTCGCCAAGTTGATCATTATGCCCGCTAGGGTTTCCGTGTTTACTTTGATTGGCGGGAAACTGAGTTTTTTCTTCATCGTGTTTTGAAAACCATCCATCTTTATTTACAATTAACAACTAATAACAAATTATTTTCATCTTTAATTCTTGCTCATATTAAGCTCATTGGTAAAGTATTTATGTATTTCTCTATTTTTCTTTACATCCTTATAACAGATAGCATCTCTCGGTCGTCGAAATAGAAAAACTTTACAAAGCATTTCTCGCCAAAAAAGGGAAATATCGCCAAATATTGGCATCGGAAACACTCCCCATAGGCGCCTATAGTGGGATTGGTTTTTATGCTAGCGGCCAAACGACCCCTCGTTGGTGTGGCGCGGATGATTGGAGAGGGGGTGCCAGCTCAGGTGTAGTCCTCGTCATCTGACCGCGGTTCAAATAGGCCTCGTGTTGCTTCAAAACGGAACGTTAATATAACCTAACCAAACTCCTTCTCTAACACTCATACTTTTTGCTATTGTAAAGAAATCACGAATAAAATGCTTTGTGACACTAAAATGTTGCTGTTTAATTTCTTGACTTTTCTTTAATTATTTATGCCCTAGCTCGTAAGATGGCATTTCTGACCCAGTGATGCTATGTGATTCCTAATTGTCTCTAAAGCCTTACCCCTCCCACACGTTTGTCGCATTGGTGCTGAATCACCCGGTATATCTTAGAGATGTTATTTAGTTTCTCCCTGATTTACTTGAAGATAGCTCAGTATTTTATAGTAAAACTTTCTCTTTTTACATTGTTTTACTATGAAATAATTTGTGATTTGTGCCCTATAAAACTTTGGATGCAATGAAATAAAATATATGGCATTTTATGTTACATTTATTTATTGCGGAGGAATTGTCTATAATGCAAACTATAAAGATTAAGGAAAGATTTATCATTTAGAATGATCGAATGCAACTTCAAAACAATTCCCAGCTCTCTCTAAATGATTTTGATGGTGATTGATCTCAACATTTTCATCTCTCCAATGTCACCGAAGAAATATTTGATGATGAATTGAGTCATCAGCGTCAAAATTGAAGTTTTTTAAAAAGTTTTCTTAATTTTAAGTTTTTTGTTGCAAACCAAGCGATTTGAATTATTGAAACTTCTCTGTCGCCGTTCAACCGAAAAATAAATTTGATTAAATTAACATGAGGTCATCTGTAATATTTCCTGGCGCTTTGACGTTAAGCTTGATTGGAGTTTCATAATACTTTATTGCAGTTTGGAGGAATTTCTTTTTAAGGTTGTTACTAAAAGATGAAGGCAAACCAAACGCATTATATAAAGAAAGCAAATTACAAATTTGTCTGTCGCTTTGCTCGATCTTCGTTTTAATCATAGCTGACATATTTTATTAATTCCAGCAGATTTTCTGGATTGAGGCCAATTCTATTCTTTATGTATTCTACTTTTAGATTTGTTTGCTTCAGATTTCTGGAATTTGGCAAATATCTGTAAACTAAACTCGTTCACTCGGATAGGATTACTATGAACAAATGCTTCCCAGTAGGAATTTCATACATTTATTTCCATCGAAAATGTATTCCTCGCGATAAATTTTAAAAATATTTAGAAATTCGATTATTTATTTGACTGTTCAGCTGAAAAAGGAAGGCTTTGATTTTTATAAATCTTACGAAGACAGAATAGTTGCTATATAACATAAAAGAATTGTAGCAGTTTTCCTCATTATTCTTTGAGATCCATGACAGAAATTCAAATATTTCCAACGAAATTTTTTTGTTAGTTAAGAATTTCTATACGAATAAAATAAATTACAGCAAAATTTAAGAAAAGCACAATAACATCGCTGAAATTTTCGATTTTTTGCATTATTTCTAAAACTAAATACTTCATGAATAATGCAATGTCACAATTTTTTCTTTCGATTATTCAAATTAAGAATAGCATTCTGAACCCTTTGCTGAAATATTTAAACAACTTCTTAAGCAATAATATTCCAAGATATAACTTTACTGCTATTTTCATGTAATTTTTTTAATTTGTTTAGAAAGATTTTTAAATCAGTAAGGTATTGTATAACAACGGATTCGGTAACCTTCCGCGCTTTTGCGCATGCGCCGGGCGGAGTTATTTTCATCAAAATAAGGGGAAAGTGAAGAATGGAAGGCCGATGTTTACATTTTACTGAACATGATCTAACAAAGAACTCCGGAAATGCGCTCATATGACTCATTGCCTGACACCCCTTTCCGGTGTAAAATCGTCCAAAAGAGGTATAATCGGAATCCGTGGTCAGACTATACATTTGAAATCATTCATCGAAGGGTGGAAGGACGAGTCATTCATAAAGAAAATTTGAATTAATATTTACTTTACGTTCTAGTGTATTTTGGCTGAAATATGCAATTTTTCCCCATGATGGGGTAAATTCATCAGAAAAGTATATTCGCTTATCATCTATGTATTATGCCGTGCTGTACTGTATTACTGTGAGCAACAAAAAAGGATTATTCAAATTAAATTACCACTGTGCATTTATTTCGCATCACGTAAGCATAAAGTTTCCCTATTTCTCAACACTCTGCTGAATTATTAACTAAGGAAATGCACAAATATTCAGCCTCTTTTCCCCGACTATGTGCTGTTACGAATGGAGTAAAAAATAATTTGCAGTGCAAAGTATCTTAGTTAACCCTTTCGACCCGACTTTTGAATAATTAAAATTCAACTAAGAAAAGTAGTTTAATTCATGTTGGCATACTAAAATAAGTATACTACGAGTTTAAAGTCTTTCACTTTTCCCGTTTCCTGGAAATCTCCTGGGACAATATATCCCATTAGTACAGTCGACTAGGGCTATTCCAGTAAAACACTCTTTCCTGCCATATGATAAGCATGTCAGGGAAATAAATTTACAGATTCGTAACAATAATCTTGTAGTAATTTGATAACTGATGGGATATATTGTTTCCCTGTTAAACACGTTAGGGACAGTATAACCGACAAAAAGAATTTATTAAAATTTCTTAAATCTGATATTAAAAAGGCTAAATCGGTACTTAATAAGAACATTAAGAACTAGTTTACATTAAGTATGGCATAAATATAGTTGCACTCACTGTAAAATTACAAAAATGGAAATAAAATTTAAAAAATTTTAACTTGAGTAATGCGCGTGCTCAAAAACGTAAGTCCGCTATTTGCAATCTGAGAGTGTTTGCAAGTTTCTTTAATCATAATTTAATTCCTTAAGAACACTGAAAACATAAAATCCCATGTAAAAGTGTAGTTTATTTACCGATAGGTAATGAAGTCTTATCACCGGGACGTATATGCCCATTAAGTCCAAACGGGTTAAGTCATATAGAGTTTTGAAGTATCAGATTTTACAATTTCATATCGAAATTTTAAAGAAAGAAATAAAGACTTAAAGTGCTTGCCAAAAAATGATAACTTTCCTATAGCCACTTTTCCCCATATATAATCTGAAAATAAAAAAATAGACTTTCAGTATAAAAATTGATTATTTTCAAATACCAGTAGGAATTCTATTGCAGCTATCAGAACAAATATTAGAGTTCCATAGCTTCAGACAAGTTTTGGTAAATTAGATGTGTCAGTGAAAATATTGAATAAATATTCGTATAACATTCAAAGCTTGTTGACACAATTCCGCTGAAAGGATAATTTTATAAAATGTAACAATAATAGTAAAAATATCAATATTTGAATGTGAAAAAACACATAACAATACGCATGTGCTAAGAAATATGTAAAACTATTGCACCCTTAGTTTTATCAAATAATAAAGAAATGAATAGAACTATTGTACTAATGATCTTAAAATTTGCACCACATTTATAAACATGCAGTTTTGAGCAATTTAATTATAAAGAAAGCACCGGGATGTATAAGGTGTGCCGAAATAAAAAGGAGACAACAGTTATATGTAAAGAAATTTTGATAGCAATATTCTAATTACAGTTCATGTAGAACAGTACAATTATAAATAATCGCCATTGACATTGATACACTGATCCCAGCGCGTAGGAGTGGATAGCTTCAGTGTAGAAACTGCTGGGTCAGGCAAACACACATTCTAGCCGTCTTCTGATTCTCTGACAGATGCTTTGGCACCCACCGTGCACAAGCTTTGTCATAACCAAGCTTCCTGTGGATTATGTGATGCACAGTTCCTTTGCTTATCGACAGTTCCACAGTAATTTCACGTGTGGTGATCCGACGATTCTGCCGTATGAGCTCATCCACAGCCGAAATCGTGGCACTGTTGGTCACAACGTGCGCCTGCCCAGAGCATGGCAAGTCCTTGATGTTTACGCGTCCCGCCTCATAAAGCCAACACCACAGGAATATGGTGCACCGTGCAAGACATTGCTCTTAGTACACCACTTTTATCCTGCGATAAATTTGTAAAACATGCTCCCCTTCTGCAGCGAAGAAATTGGATAACTGCTCTTTGTGCTTATCTCGAGAAATCCATCATGCAACGAACTGCGGAAACAACTCTCCAGAAATGAGGATATTGATGCGAAGCCGTTAACTACGCAAGTGCAACTGGGAATACCACCACGCCATCTATCGGCTAGCACATTAACTCACTGGGATTTGACACAACGCCGATACAGCTAATGTCTCCTTTTCATTTGGGCACACCTTATATTTAAATGCTTTTGTTTTTGCTTGGTTGTTATTTATTTGACTATGATGTAGAGACTGTGTACCTGCGTTTTGATAGTGATTCCATACCAACATTTTGTTCTAGATTTCATACAGATTTTTTAAATGAATTCAACTTACAAACCACAAGGTTGGGTGCAAAAAAATTGGTTTTTCAATCTTCGCAGCTATAACTATTGCATATATAGCAGCGTGAATGGAGAATTAATTGTCTTGTATATATTCATAAAAACTTCACAGACAGGAAAAATTTCTTTTTTTTTCGATTATTAAAACTCAATAACGATATAAAAAATAACGATTTTCCAAAAGCACATTTTATTCAAACTACATAAATTCGCGATTAAACTTTTGGAAACCTGCGTTATACTTTTCAAACGAAATGAATTTTTAAACGCATTTCTAAATCATCATAATTTTCATCTTTCTTTCTAATACTTATTCCCAGTTTATTCAGTAAAAGCAACTGAGGAATTTACATTTATAATTTCCTCACACAATACAACCTTATCCTAACTTTTTTTCATTTAAGATCCTAGAAGATTGCGTGAATTAAGCATCTTTTAATCCACTTCAGAACACAGGCAAATTCTTCTCATGAATAGCAGAACATGGTGTTTCTATTTATTTAAGCATTAGCATTAGAGCTTAATTTAAATCATAAATTTCTTTTGCGAAAACTAATTAGTTAGCAATGACAAGAGATGCCATATGCTCTTGTTTAGTCTGGCATCCGAGATATGATTTCATCTAAGCCAGCTTTAAGTACATAATAAATGTAAAATGCATTAAAAGGAACTAATTTTTTTCTGTTACGCTCACGATGGGCGCTAAGCTCCCTCACAGAACACAAATTATTATAATTAAAAGGAAAGCGTAGAAATTCAGTAAGACTGGGACGTTTGGAAATCGAAAAGTTAGTATACTTGCTGTGGGAGTAGCACAGGCTAAATGGCTTTGTGAAGGTAATTTGAAAAGGGAATGTCTCCAGACAAAAATGTGCAAAATGTAGGTCGATTTCGCTTAGGCTGTCAAATGCACTCCGGAAAACACCGCGCTGTCTCTCTAGGTTTGGCGGTTGTATAAAAGGCATTTTTATTTCTCGTGGAATATATGTTTTTATGAATGTGATTTCTCGTAGATGTTTTATAAATTTTATTCTTTAAAAGTGCAATGCGATTTTTCGTAAATGTTTTATAAATTTTAATGTTTAAAAGTGGAATGTAATTCTGCATTTTGTCCAGTTTGATCTTAAAAATCATTGTCATTATCTTTTTGTGCGTGGATTGTTTTCGAGTTAGGTGTAATATAACATCACCTTTTATAGAATTCTTTTTTTGCTGTTGAACTGTTTGGTGAGGTAATGATGTAAAAACAGTTATATGACACGAATTAACCTGTATTAAATATTTTGGATGATAGTAACATCTCCTTTTAAATATCTCTTAGTTTAAGAATTAAAAGAAATATTCATGCATCAAATTAAATTCTTGAAGTTCTGAATTGCATTGTTAATATTTCGGTTTCGAGGCCATATTCTATCAAAGGAGTATATATGGGCCGTTAAATCTGACTTTGAGAGTCAAACATCCTCCCTCTGGTTATGTGGAAGTTTGAAGAGGGGGGGGGGCGGCTCTTCATCTGACACTATACATAATTGTTAGGGACAGGAAGAGAGCCTTCCAATGACCATTGTTGTTAGGTTTATTGTATTTGGATCCGAAAAGGCCATAATCCTTGTATTAGAGACAGGCAGCTTGACTTATAACTCTGGTTATGAAAGAGCTGATGGATGATAAGCTAAAAACTTCCTGGCCCTTTGCAGCGGACTTCTAATGAGTAATAGAGCGATCCAGTAACATCAGTAATGACGAAAGAATAAGTTAAAAGCACATTTATTAAGACGAGCACACTTTTAGAACATATTTACAATCACCAACATTTCCACAGAGTGGATGCTCGACCTACTACACCTACATCTTGCAGATACAGTGTAAGCGACAGCTGCTTCGGCTCGACTTACACAACACAGCATTGACTTGGCTTAAAGACACGTAGTACAAACAAGCATATATTCTGCTAACATTCAGTAAATCTACATATCAGCTGCGGTTATCGTACATAGACGAATTCATACGATTCCGATTAAAAAGCTGTGAATTATCGATGCCAAGTGAAGCGACTAGCTCAAAGCAATGACATCAAACCTTAAAAGAAAGAATTCTTCGAATCTTATAGTAAAAAGTACTAGAGGTAATATGAAATTAGAAATGAATGCAAGTTATTTCATAACTTAAATGCAGAATTTCCTAATTAGTTTCCTATATGACCAGTCTTAAAATAGGACTTCAACGCATATTCACCAGAAGCCTCTCATAGATATGCTTCTGCGCATAGTTTAGTTACGTGAATGAATTTTATCCGTAATTACAGTAATTTTTCCGATACATAGGATAACGTGCCGAAATTAAACAAACAGTGAGTAAATTTTTATTAAATCTTCTAAAACTTATGTGTTTCCATTATACATATTAAACGCCGAGAATTAATGTAAAATGCCAGAAAATTTATTTTATCTTATACTTGATAAAAACAATTTGTTCCTTTCCGCTATACAGACAAAATCGACCGCTATCAGTTTCGATGCATTAGGATTTATAAACGAAAGGGGGTTTTGTATACAAAATTCCATTATTATTTACTTTATTTTCATATTCCTAGAGTAAAAATATCCTTTAACTGGCTACCATTGAATTGCCGGAGTTTAAATTGCTTAGCTCAAATTCATTTTTATTAAGGGCCCTCAATATAATGCTGTGGTTACATTTTTAAATACTAAACAAAGAATTAACTAATTCTTCAATTAAATGAACTAATATACAACAACAAAATGTTATTGTTGTTAGAATACATTATTCTTTGCAGGTTTAAATATTTTTTCTTGCTAAACGATTGTATTTTCGGTTTTTTTTTTTTTTTACTTTACAAATTTCTAACTTGAATCTATTTTGTCATAATGCATCATATTCTTGTATACTTGAAATGATGAATTAAACCAGATTTATTAATTAAAAAAATATTTTTAAGCATGTCATAACCTGAAAAAATTAATGAATTCCATGAACTATAAATGAGATGAAATGAATAATATAAAACAATTTTTTTGTTCATAGGAAACATTATTCCTTGTAGTATTAAATATCTTTTTTCTGCTAAAATATTGTATTTTCTATTTCTTGCGCTTCAAAATTTATAACTTGATTCTATTGAGTCAATACGTTGTATGCTAGTATACTTAAAACTTTGAATTAAACTAGATTTGTTAATAAAAAATCTATTTTCAAACATGTCACTGACTGACAGAATAAATGAATTCCATGAACTACAAATAAAGCTATTCGTACCAAAAGGTATAAAGCCATTAAACAACAAGGATTAGGTATCCATGTTAAAAATAAGTCAGTATTTATTTATCTTCCTTAGTATTCTCATATAGATGTAATAAATTCTTATAAAATTATGTGTGAAATTCTGGGTGTTACGCCATTTAACTTTATCTTATTAGTAAGTTAAGATTTGTTTTGAACGTTATTTTTTAGATAGGTATTTTATGTCTTAACTCCACGTTCGCGCCAGTGATGATTGTTTTACTCGGAGCGCACGGACTCTGGTTCCTCCATCTCCGATACATTGGAATTTATTACCGTTAGGCCCGACTGAAAGGACGATTTTAGCAAGTTCCAGAAACATACACATAAGACACAAAATAGGTACTAATCTCTCTTCTTCATGAAATTCGTTTAGCACCTGTAAACCAGTAAAGTGAATTGGTTGCAGGTCACATGAAAAAAAGAGACGAGAAACACAAGAGAGTAAATCTAAAATATTAAACTGGATCAAATAGAACTTCAAAATGAATAATGTCTAATAAGTGAAGTTAGTATATTTTAAATTCCCAGTATCAAATATGTAATTCACAGTATGAATTAATTTTTATGTAAATAATCAATATCATGATACATAATATTTCATTTAAAATCAAGTACTTTTGAAAATTATTTAGGCTTTATGTTTTAAGTTGATAAATCATAATACACTTGCAAGACCAAAAAGGGTTTTTAAAGCAAAGTACGTGATTTCAAAGACAATTAAAAACGTTTGAAAGGTACAAAGCAATATTCACTACAACTTAGCATTCAGTGCAATGAATTAAAACGCTGACGAAGGAAAGCAAAAATTCATGATTAAAACTAGATTTATGTCTGTTGAATATCTACCTATTTTTACCGAAATAAGAAAATTTGACTCGCACGTCAAAATGAGGTTCCAGGAAATACACAGTTTTAATCTAATTTTAATAAATCATTTGCTATGATAAAACTTTATTAAAGATATTTTACACGTAGACTTTGTTTTTGAAATACATTTCTCGCATGCATTTTTATTGCATTTAGAAAATTTTTCTTAGATCTTACAACAACATTCTAGCAACATTCAGTTGTATCATCGAACGATACATTTTGTATACAAATTAATAAATAAATTAGCATGATTAAAAATGAAATTTTACGCATCAGTTGTTTATAGGATTTTTATAAGAAATTTCTTTATGCAAGACAAATTTCAATTAAAACAACTAACTATAAAATAATTTAATGAGTCAACGTAACTCATTACAATAAAACCGGGTATACCACATTCGAAAACACTAAATGAAAAAGCGGGCGGAGGTATGATTTTATACCCGTATGCAATTAATTGTGTAATTATAAACTTGTTTTTAAAAATAATTTTTAAGTTTACTAAATATATATAGCAACGAAATCTTGAATGAGCCAAATTATCTTATTACATAAATCTAATGATAGAAGGTCCTTGGTTCTTTTACATTAACCACTTCAACTAACAGGAAACAATCCTCCAAGCGGCAATGGACATTGTTAACAACGCATACCTGCTGTCTTATACAGCACAGAAGCTTTGTATTATCTCCCCGCTAAAATCTTCCTTTCATCCAGCTAAATAAATAACTGTCTATTTACCAACATGCCAATGTTCATCATTCGCTAAGCACTACTCTGTCCCAAGCCAGAACTGCATTACCTACGATCATTAGTGTACTAGCCTGGTACATTTCCCTGCTCTGACACATTCGTCATTTCTCCGCCTGATAAGACGCGAAATTTGTCATCACTTCTTAAGCAATATCTTCATGCTCTGTTTTTATATTAATTTTCCTAGACAATTTCATTGGTAACGCTATTCCTTTGCTTTAATATAATGAATAACAATTTTTAGGAAATTTCAAGGGAACATTAGAATATAACACACTTTTGTTTCTAACCATTTCATATTTTCTTACCATTCCAAAACCCTTTAGTAATCTGCCCTTGATAATCAACAGATATCATCACTTGCACTTATATTGCACTTACATATTCTTAGATGGGAAAAATGATCTGGATGCAAATGAATAATTTTTATTAACAAATCGTGGGTTAAATTAATTAATCTGAATGAAATGAGTTAATTTATCTGTATGAAAATAATAAATTTAAACATTCTAAAATTTGACCAGCAAGTAATAATTTAGGCTGTGGAGGTTTAAATATATTATGCGAATGTGGTTTCTTTTGTATCGGGTTTATTTTTACTCCAGAACATATTAGGGCTTACGTATTTATATTGAAAATTTATTTAAGCTAATTTATGAAGCCGATGAATGAAAAATTTGCAATGTGCGATTTTATCATTTATTTTTTCTCTTGTAGACTTATTAAAAGCATGTGGGTATTCTGTTTTCAATTTGCTTCAGAATGGATTGAACTAAGGATTTAAACACATTTTAAGAATGTATATCGAAATAATATTTAATACCACTGACTTAATATTTCTAAGAGCCATATAATAATATAAATGCTTCTAAGAATTAAAATAAAAAGGATTTCGCTAATTTAAAATAAATGTTTGAAAATTGATTTTTGTAATTTTGAATTGGATAACGTAATTACATACTTTTAAAACATTTAACTATTTCTAATGTTAGAAAGTGCATTATTTCTACTAAAGGCAAACTAGAAACAATTTACTTCCTCCGATGAGTATTATTTGATACAATATTCAAAGAAACGATAGCAGTTGGAATTTAGCTAATTAATATTGTCTGATAATTTGGTTTAATTTTTAGAATTTCTTCTGTTATACTGCAAGAAAGTATCAAATTATGCTTTTTTTCTATAACTATCTTTTTCATTACCTTTGTTTTTAGATTAAGATTATAAAACCAATTCATGTACTTCACAGTCACATGATAAGCGTAACTGAGAATGTCATTAAACATATAATTTCACTTTGTCTTACTCTAAGTTGTGACGTCACGTTCTTTTTCCTCCAGTAAGATGCACCACGCATTCCGAAATGAAACTCGGGGTGGTGGGGTTGATGAGTATTGCAACAGCATGAAATGTCACCTTTAAGATAGCAAGAACACCATTTAATTTGAAGGCAATAAATTATCCAAAAAAATATTTTTATACTACATTCATAAAATTTCTGGAAGTTCACCCAATCCTGTTTTGAAAACTAAAGTTTCAGAATAAGTTCCTTCGCCAATTTTTGACTTCTCGTATACGAAGTATATAATAAAGTATTGAAACCACCAAAAAATTCGAATTCGTTAGTTTGGCAAATATCCACGTTTTCGACTTCTCTCAGTCTGAAGAAACCATTTTTGAAATTATTCCTGTCTGTCCGAGTGTACGTAATAACAAAGAAATACCCCGCCCTGGCGTTTACATGCAAGACCGGCCGCTGCAACAGATAGTTAGGCAATGTGATTCCTGCATAATAGCCCCCAATACGAGCGGCTTATACAACAACCTCCCGTTTTAGCGCGGTACGATCAGTCTTCGGAGATGGGTCCTAAGAGCCACACCACCATTATTGTACCCTCAAGGGAAGCGAAAACCAGCTTACTTGTACAGCTGCTTCTCATTCGTGAACTCACAGTGCCCCCCTGAGGGATTCCAAGTGTACGTAAACACGCTAACTCAAAAATGGAAGATGGATCTGTCAGCGGGAAGACTGTTCGTTTCTGTGTATGTGAACACTGTAACTCAAAAACGCAACGTAAGACATGAATGAAATTAAACTCTTTTTCTAAATGATAAAATTGTCGAATTCTGGGTAAATTCGTCAAAGGGTACACTATCTATTTATCTAGGCTTATGCAAAACGACAACTCAAAATTGAAACTCACTTGACTAATGAAATCGGGTATGTGGTCTTTGCACTAAAATTGCAGATCACTACCAAATTTTGGACAAAATAGTCACCGGCAAGTTATACTGTTTCAAATACAAATTCCATTAATTTCACTACATGTAGAAGCTAAATTGAAAATGTGCCATATTATAGTTTGGTTTACAATGGAATTTAACGACGGAAGAGCCAAAACCTTAATGCATCATTATTTTCTACTAAGGTAAAATTCCAACAACATCATCCTTTCCTACTTTACCAATTGGTCGTTCCGAGTCGTATTGTAGAATTATATGAGTAAGTCAAAGGCAGAACGTATTATTATTATTATTTATTTTCTGACGCAATTTGCGCCCAGTTTTATTCCAATACAAACACATATTACCCCATAATTGGATTCAAATCTAATATAATTTCATTCGTCTGAATTCTTTGTCTACGATTTGGATGCATCTCATTTCTAAACAAAATATGCGAACCGTCCCTGAACGTAAAACAATTGGTTATTGGATAGCCATCGAGTTTTGAAGCTGCAATTACTCGGTTTACTGGTGGTAAAGGAAATCGTTGGCAGAAAGCAAAATTAAGAGCTTTTGCTAGTAGTGATTCACTTACCCCCATAAATGCAGTCGAATCTATTTTTTAGAGGGTAATATTTGTCTCTTTTGCACGACCGTGAACTTTTCACATTTTTTTTGCCCCACACTTCCACTTTTTATTTTATTTTTTATTTTTATTTTATTTTTTTGAATTAGGATCGATTTTCATTTTATCGATTGTTTTTCGTTAGCTAAGTGAAGCGCTATTTAATCATGTGAGTTTGGAAAACTTTTCTTTCCTAGTTGAGTGGAAGAAACCCAGCCACAACTTTGGGAGTTTATAAATTGGATCACAAACACAGCTGGACGCGGGCACATAGAGGGATGTTGGGGGAAAAAATAGATTCTTCCCCGAAACTGAATCGATCGCCTCCGAGCAGTTGTGCCGGAATTTGTCTTTAATATTAACTCGCTTCCGTTTAATTCATTTACTCCGTCTGAGATGAAATACATGAAAATTGCTTGCGCGGAAACTGGCCCCGGGAGATAGACTAGCCCTATGAAAGGAGCCCGAAAGAAAAGGAGTTTGGGTAAGTATATTGGGAATATTAAATTTCGTTCAGAAGTGAGGGATTGTTCAGCGTAATAAATAAAAAGTATTCAGAAAGTTATTTCAATCATTTTATTTATCCTCTTGGATGAAAGAATGTTCTACATTTGTGAGCATTACAGAAAAAAAAATGTAATATGTATTGAAAAAGCGCAATCAAATTTTTGATCTTGTGTTTTATTTAAGTATGAGATGGGATGCTAATTGCATGATATGAAGAAAATTATACGATAAAAAGCAACAACATTTTTTCCCTCTCTTCTGTGCATGTGAGTATTGACTCAAATAAATCATGATAAATTCTCGTTTTATTAGCACTTTTTAAAGCTGGAATAATCTGAAAATGCCAAGACTGTTTGAAACATGAATAACTTGATTGGCCAAAAGGAAGGAATGTTTGTAATATAAAATAAATTTGATGAAAATGGTTTTAAAAACGCACATCTATTAGTGTATTAAAAGAAAGATTTTTATTTAAGTTATTTGCTTCTTTTTAGTCTTTAGTTTAGTTTATGTTCATTATTATAAATATATAAAGGAGGCTCGAAAAATGTTTTCTAAAACTCACTACCGCTGTAAGGGCAGTAAATTTAATTAAATTGATCAATTAACTGATGATAGAGATCTGAAAATGTTAAAAAAGTGAGTTATCATCGAGAATGCACAAGTGTACGAAATTTGAGAACTCGTACACATTTCGAAGTGAAAGAAAGATCGACTAAAATTTTCCATCTTTACTAACATGAAGCAAGACAGGTAAAATAAAAGCGTTTAATACATTATATTCAGTACATTTTAATCGATATTTTAGCGTTTCTGATAAATTTGCTTTGATAGATTTTAAACTTTTGAGGCAATTCAAAGAGAACATTTGAGCCATCAAACAATAAAAACTTTCAAATTTTGGTATTGCGCAGTTTTAAACAAATGATAGGCATACTTTAGAAAGAAGCAAAGAACATGTAAAAATTTAAATTTTACAAATTTTAAAAGAGATCAGAAACATACTGCATCGTCATGACATTGAACATATTTAAGGGTTTTCATTATTGTTAAATTTTAAAACTGTTTGAAATCTGTGTGATTTTTCTATTATTAATTTTCATTTCAGAATTATAAATATAAACAATTTTAGACTTTATATAATCTGTAATTTTTTTAGATTTTGTAGAGACCAAAATAGTCTGACAGAAGGGTTTCAGCATTGTCTCCAGAAGAGCTAAAGTTCGAGTTCCTATTTGACTGACTATCTATTTGGAAAATTTTGGTACGAAAGAAAATCTGTGGAAATCCGTAAATTTGGAGTTATAAGAAAATTTGAAGAGTGGTTTTATAATAGTAATAATTTATTTTTGTTTTTCTAAAATATCATTTTGAAATTAATTTCGCGGCAAAAGAAATCATTATGTATATGACACCGCTGATATTCAAGGAAATATGTTCATTCACATTCAAATTTCTTTTTAGATTCCAAGCATAAGTCATCGTTATTTGAAACAATGACCGGAATAATTCGTATTAATGAATCAATGACTTTCTCCAATTAAATACTGCATAGAACATGAAACTTTCTCATATATGCATGATTTTTTTTCCAGTTTTGAAGAAAATTAAGATGGTGAAAAGTATGTTTTTCAGTCCCTAGTTATAAAAATATGTTTTATTCTTGTTAATAAGCTTCTCAAACATACTGATAATATCATGTACAGCAGAAACATTTTTCATTTGAAATTTTTTATAGTAAATGTTTTATATGCAGATAATTTTAACCTTCCAGCAGTCGCGCCTTCTATACCAATATGAAAAGTTGCGAGTATTTCCTATATACCCTATTGTGAAATTTTAATTTTTAAGAGGTTAATTATTAAAATTAGGCTGTAATTGGGTAAGTGTTAATAATTACAATTATTTTAAACAATTTTTATTGAAAAAAGAATGGAAGCACTGTAAACATAAAACACAAAAGCAATATAAAATGACCAAAGAATTTAGCTGAATGACGTGAAAATAAATTGCCAATATTTCAATTGAAATATTTACATTTGTAATATAAAACTGTGAAGACGATATGATTAGGAGAAGTTTAGAAAGTTAAATAATTCAAGAATTTCTAAGCTCTTGTCAAATAAAAATTTAACTAAATTGTTTATTTTATTTTCTGTTCATAAATACCAATCTATAATATTTACAGATTCTATTATTTTCTATTCAAAATTTTTATACATTTCTATTTGTAAAATATATGTTTAAAGAAATCGTAGTTTGTTAATTAGATCTAGAATTCTCGATTCTCAATGTAGCTCCGCTCAAGGTATTCAGCATTGATTTGTTTTATAAACATTGACAAATTGATAAAATAAAACAAAGCATTTTAACCCTCTAAAATTTTGCACGTATTTTTCCATTTCTCATTCTGAGTTCAAAAGGAGATAATTCCTGTTTATATGTACAAATTATCAAACTACAGTGGATAAAATATTAAAGTTTCAGAGACTTGATTAAACGTAAGAAAAGATCAAATTATTCACTTTTAAAGCAAATTTTTAAGACTTTAAAGCAAGTACATCAAAATATCAAACAGGGTTAATGATCAAAAATAAAAGCATCAAGAATTACTTATAGAACATCTAGAATTCTGTACGTAGAAATTTCATTTGATAAACCGCTATCCTCTCTCTTGCGAATTCACCTTATGTTAACAATCGTAATACACAAACGAAAAGCATTTATTCTCTTTTACTTTTATCGTAGACATAGATTATTGTGCTTTTGGGATCTACTGCACGAGAAATAATTATTTGCTATTTTAATGAATGTTTATCATTCCTTCAAGGTAAAACGAACTTCTGGCACAAAGACAGTTGAACTTTCGACAGCCTTTCTCAACATTTCTTGGATTAAAGTAAAGACTGGCTTCCCAAATTCCGTGCCATTTGAATGAAATGGTATCGGATAATTAGGTTCCATATGTTTGTGAGTAATTCAGATATTGTAATTATAATGGTTTTCGGAATTTTGCTAATAAGAATAATTCAACTGCACAAAAGTTTAATCAAAGAGTAAAGTAGAAGCAAAATAGATGCAACAGACTTTTCAAAGAATAAATTTCTTCAGATTATGTGTTAATTATAAGTACATATATTAAGTAAGTGCATTAAGTATTTTGGTGCAGCATATTTTGTAAAGTTTTCGAAGGCTTAAAAATAAAATTATTTTACTAAGTCTCTTCCGAGTGATCGGAAGATTGCTAGTTCGACACCTAATTCCATAATGTATAAGGACATGGTAAACGATAAATCTCTCATCTTGATGTCTAAATTCCTCACGGTGATATGCTGTGGAAGTTTGTAGAGTGGTGTACTGGATCATATATCGACTCCATGATTTAAATCTATAAGTTTTGTTCCGAAATAGATATATAGTGGTTTAAAAATGAGACGTCAATATACAAAATCGACCAAAATCATAAATATTTTACCCAGATAATAGAATCCTACTTTGTCCCAATCGAATATTCTCATAACTATTTAGTATTTTGTAAATTTTATCTTATGTACGAGTAAAGACTTCATAGCTTGCTTTATTACATTTTTATTATGTTTGAAAATATATGTGGATTGATAACAGCGGAAAGAAAACAAGTCCAAGGCACAAAACCTTTTTAAAAGGAGGATGGTTATGTTTTGTAATCAAAAATGTACATGAATGTGTATTAAAAGACAACCTCGCATTTTTAGAAAAAATTAAATTTTGCTTCACTAAGAATGGTAGTAAATAGATTTTTATGCCCGCTGCAAAATTAGTATTTTGTGATTTGTTCCTTTTTTACATTTAGTGATTCATATAAGCTATATATTGTTATACAATCAACACTGACTCGAATAACTATTCATATATCGATTGAAATTTTTCCCCTATAATTTTAAGGCATTTTCTTTATCCTTAAAAGATATTTGTTTCAGAAATTTGAAGAAGGAAGAGAGATAAATTTAATCCTGCTCGTCTCACCATAAACTGTTGAAAGGAATTGCAGGACTATCGAGCAAAAGGGAATAAATCACAAAACAGCCAATATAATAGGATACAAAAAGACTAAGAATGTTGAATATAGCAAAGTATTAAAATTAATTTCTAGCAACAAGAATAATGAATAAAGACTGAATGTGAATATCGGTCAAAGTCTAGTAATAAAGCAACTTAACCCTTAATTACTCGCGCTGGTGTATTTTGTACACCATTGGAGCTTTAACGGCGGCTGTTTTAATTCTGCTTCTCCCTTAAAATTTTTCTCCCAGATAACCTACAGGTGACTCATGCTGAGTGATGTAGAAAGGTTTTTGTTTTCATTCATTTGAACCTAAGTTAAGGCTTTGTATCATCAAGTCTCTCGAAACAATGAAGAAACCGAAACTGAATAAGTACTATTTTAGCTGAAACTGGATTTTTTGTAGTTTAATGAAGGATTAAAGTTGTTTACTTTCTAACTGAAATATTTCTATTGCCTATTGTGTTATTTTTTTATAATAGTATATAAATTTATAATCTACAAATCTTCGATATGCATTTCACAAATTTATATTATTGGGTAATATTGTAATAAACGCTTATTTTAAGTGTTTTTTATTTATTGTAACACATGGTTATTGTATTTGACTTAAAGCAAATCTTCTAAAACATTAATCTTTTCACGTAGAAATTAGAATTATATGGTGTACAAAATACACCGCGCGGGAAATTTTGCTGTGTGAATTAGCGAGTAGTTGAGGGTTAATAAAAAATTTATTAACCAGTGGTGGCGATTAGGTGGAAAAGTGAGGGGAAAAATATTTATAGATATCCACAAGACCTCGGGAGTATAGGGGATAGACAATGAATTTTTATGGTAGACAATAAACAAAAAAAGACAATAACAGGGGGTAAAATTTAGAAATTTAGTTAAAAAATTAGCTATTTTTCCCCAACATTGTTGCTTTTTTATAATACAAATTTTATGCAGCTAAAATTAATTAAAAATTTAATTTTTTCCTGAAAAAAGTAGGAGGCGACTACCACTAGCCCCTTCCCTCTCGACTCTCCGCCACTGTTAGTAACAACTATGTTGAGATCACCAACTTACACATATCTCTATTGGTTGCTTAATAAAGCAGCCTAAGCATTCCTCTTTAATTACGAGCAGCTAGTATGGATATATCCACCATTAAAACGTAGATCTAGGGCAGATACCGAATCGGAAACTGCTTTTGATGACACTGGCAAATTATAATTCATTCCATTAGTAAACCGCATTTTTTAAACACGAGACGGAAATAACCTGTTCCGTTGCCGAGATGAGAAATCACAGTCGTTAAATCGCACAAATGATGCGTTACTGAAGTTATCGGATTTTACCCCAACATTTCTATAATAAGCGACCGATTATTTGAGGGCAGACCACCCGTGTTCTATAACAAAACACTTCTCACTGTTTTGTGGACATCTGAAATCGATAGGAAAGAAAATAAGCGAGAAATATTGGAATATTGATAAATAATATATCTTAGTGTCAGACACAAGGAGTAGAAGCTATATTTTATCAATTTTTACAGGAAGCTGAAATTCAGAAAAAAAAGGGAGCGAAAGAAGTCCTCTTCCTTTCCGAGAACTTTTACAGAAGCGTTGATGCAAAATTGGGTAAAAACACTTAAACAAAACTTCCAAATGAATGAAAAAGGTCATTAATTGAGTCGGAATAATTACACTTAAGATAAAACTTAATTTAGAGTAGCATTTAATTGCTAATTATAAAACGATAACAGAAGCTTTTTTCATTATCGTTGAATGTATCTTGAAATGAAACACCTCTGTTCCTTTGACTAGTTGGTTCCGTTCGTCTTTGCAACTTCTCCATTTGAAGAATTTTTCATCATTGAAATGCCTTTTCACGCGATAAAATTGTCCTTATAATGAGAATTTCAAGGAAGTCCTCATTTATTTTAATTAACTAGTTCTGTTTGCATTTGCATGGCGACAACAATGGATCTTTTTTATTTCTTCCATTCCCTGCATCTGTTCTAAAGTTTTAATTTCAAGCTGTTTCATTTGATTTTTATTTTGTGTCTGATTGATATTTTCGCGCGTGGCTTTTGACATTATTGTCATTCGATGAAAATTCGGTGATGAAAACGACTCTTTAAAATATCTATACAAGATTTTCTAATTTCAATACATAAAATTTTGTTACTAAAAGTAGCCATATTTATCATAGTTTATTTTGAGATTTTTTTTTAATAAAATGCTGCCATGCAGTCTTTTCGTATAAGAATGTATTGATAAAATATTTTAAAAAATAACGTTTAAAATTAAGACATTTGTCGTTACTGCTTGGTACGTTTACATAAATGAAATAAGTAGGTTAAAGTAGGTTTTCTATATATCCACATTAAAATGAATAAAAAATTTTGTTACCTTCCTTAAAAATCACTTATCATTTTTTACATAAGACAATGATGATAATTTCGAAGCCACATTTGCATCAAGAACTTGAATTAAGAAGATAAAATAAAAAATAAAATCGAGAGTTTTTTTTGTTAAGTTGGTCAATGTTGTTTGTTTGGTTAGGAATGCAACAAATTTTATGAATAATTATTTTTACAAAAATGATGTCTACTAACCCAATTACCCCACAAGTAAAATTTTTTTAAGTTATCCAAACTTGATTTTGTATATGTGTCAAAAGCATAAAAGTACCTATCGAAATGTTTCCTCGTCAAGAAATAAAAATATAATTCGTCATGCTGATAAACTAGTGTATGAGTTGAAAGATCTATCTATCTGCTATCAAAACCAAGAAAAAAAAAGAAATGGCTATTAACAGCGCACTAGCTCATAGAGAGTACTTCTGGTCTCAGAATTAGCGATACCATAATGAATGTTGGCCAATATTTGGTTGAAACTTTGAAAGATATTTGTTGAAATGCTCCAGTATGCGAAACCAGAAATATTTAAAGCAAGTTAGGGTAGAGTATTTCTAAAATGAACAACAACAATAATAATTAATTAATTCTGATGATTTCATTAATGAAAAATTACATATTTTGATACTAGTTAATCGATGATGAGAGGTTTGACGAGAAGAAAACACAATTGAATGTGTCTTTATTTACTGGATGATGGAACATGATATTTTAGATGAAAAAGAATTTTAAAAAACCGGTAATGAATTTTATACTACATTTTATATATATATACCTACTAATATTTTATAAATTTTAAAGCTGTCAAACACCAAATTGAGTTTTTACCAACGTTACATGCAGGGTAATTTGCAGGTCCCTGCTCGTTTTCGAAAATTTTCATTACTTGTTTTGACACATTGCATAACATGACCTGATCTTTGTAATGTCGTACCAGAGTTTTTCAAGAGCAGATAATTAGAGTACAAATCATTTTATATCAGGATGGGAATAATGCAAAATATCGTAATAATATTTTTTTGTAAGAACCAGACATTAAATGTGAAAATCCATTTTAATCTCTTTACTCAATAATCACAATTTCTCTATGTTCACAGTAATTTCTAGAAAAGGAGAAAATAAATAAAACTTGAATAAAATAAATAAATAGATCAATTTATTGTTATCAATATCTGTATTCGAAAACCACAAGCTAAATGCCATATTAACTACCAAGAAAAATGTTTTCCTTTTGGTATTATTATTATTTTATTTATTCATTTCCAAAAGCGACTATATATCTTTCAACAATATCTGCTCATAAATGTGCATAGAAATGCAAATAATGGAATGGTAAAAGCGTCGGCTAAAAAACGTTTTTAATCTAATTAGGATACCATTGTTAGAGATATCATAATTGCGCATCCCATTAACCTTCATTATCGCACTCCCTGGATGTTTCTTATCAAGGTAACAAATTACCGGAACAATGTTTTAATTCTGTATTTTACGTATTTTCTATCTCCACATTCTTAATCTGACATGTAATAATAGCTGTGTCGAGATTGTGTCCCGATTTTAAGCAAATAAAAAATAGAAGCGGAAACAAACAGTGTTTGATAAAAACGACTAGAAAGTATAATTCTTTCAATGCTAAAATTTTGACTTACCTTCATAGCAACGTTTGCTTTTTTCACCTCGCTGTGCTTGATTCTTTTAAGGGAAGAAAAAAAGTTATATATAAGAAATATTATTTAAAAATGTAAGTATAGAAAAGAAATCTTATTCATTTATGATATTTTTTTCCATGAAAACATTTTATTATATTGCAACTAATGAATATATTCATTACGGTGAGAATAAAAATATATCTTTATAACTGTTCATAAAAAGCATTTTTAATTTGTTCCCTAAAATTTTAGAAAGGATATGATTTGGAAGATACCAGTTAAAAATCAGAAACTCCTTGACTTAACCAAAAAAAAATGTGTTTCTCGTCATTCTAATAATGCTGGTTGATCTTGAATAAGCAGTTATATTGGAAATTGAAAATCAAGCAAGAAACAAACTAATATTGCATGAAAGGTCAGTAACTATCGCATGTATTGCGTAAACTCAACGGTGATTTCTTTCCTCTTTTATTTGATACCTTGAAATTTTTCGTAGTAGTACTTTATCAACCATGAAATAGGTCGACATTGGCTAGATAAGGGAAATTTAAAAAACGGAATTGTTAACTCAATTAATATAAAAACTTATTCTCTCTTTCTACATATGCTGATGTTTAAAATTAAAAAAAAAATTTCCTGATTGTGTGAAATTTCTGAAAAATTGATCATTATATTTTAATGAAATGTAGTATGAAAATACAGTTATATAAGGGAGGAAAATATACTCAGTGTTATAATGTAAAGCTTAGTGTGTAGCCTGGTTCATAGAGACAAAGTCCGATACCTAGTGCAATGTTCGCATATCAAATAGATGAGTGACCTGCCCTCTGTTTATGGAGAACACTACCTATTTTCATAAATGAAAAAAAATATAAGGAGTAAAAATCAAAAAATATACAATTAACAATTCAAAAAATATATTCCAATGTTTTTTCCCCATCAATGACGTATACCAAGCCCGCGAATAGTTGGTACGGACTGTGGTTACCTTCCATACTGTGTCCGAAAGTTTCGTTGCACTTGGGTATCGAACTTTGTTTCTGTGAACCAAGCTACACACTGAGTTTTCTCCTGCGACGGCCACATTTTTCGTCAAATCTGCGTCACCTGGAAAAAATAATTATGAATTATCTTGTCACATGTTGAAAACCGTTTGTTATTATCTAGTATATTTTTGAAGTTATTAAAGAGTCTAAAGTTGTAAAGATAATTTATGAACACCCTGTGTAAGTTTTATCAACCATGAAATATGTCGACATTGGTTAGACAAGGGAAATTTAAAGAACGGAATTGTTAACTCAATTAATATAAATAGTTATTCTTTCTTCTAGATATGCTGATGTTTAAAATTTTAAAAAATATATCCTGATTGTGAGAAATTTCTGAAAAATTGATCACACACATTACGGGAAAGGAGGGTAAGAGTACGCATCTAGTAGATTTTTCGTTATAAAAATGAGAATTGAAAAGTTAGAGCCTCGAAAATATACTGAATCATAGTTTATTAACTTAGAAAGTAGGATACAAAAAATTAAAATTTTAGCTTTTAAAAAATATATATTACGAAACGCAAGGAAAAAAATGCCAAATGCATACTCTTACCCGACGTGGCGGGTAAGAGTACGCAGGACGTGAGTCCAAGAGTACGGACCCTGAAAATTTAGCAGTAGTCGCATACAAATGCTCACTGCCTTCGTAACTGGAACATTTCTCATGTCACCACCCCTTACAATCCACACTGGATCCAATCTTCATCAAATGTGTGTTCGCAGCCTGGGCAATTTGTCCCCTCATTATTTGCCGAACTTGTTGAAGGAACTGGGTTTTCGATAGAATTCGGAATAAGTTTTTTCTTTTCTTTAAGGGCTTTTCTTTTTTTTAGTTTTGTCCCCATTTTTATTAAAAACGCGATTGGCCTTTGCTTCCTCTAATTCTACCTTTTCCTTTTCGCATATCTGGCCTGTGCGTACTCTTAGCCGCCGATATATTGCTTATCTAAACCGTCCATAGATGGCCGTAACATTCACTAAAGTTAAATTCTAACGTGCCCACATTGTTCAAAACGGAACAAACCTCATAATGATATTTACTTAGAAAATAAGCATTATTCCTTTATTTACAAAAAAAATTAAGATTTCTTCACAGAAAAATTACATGCTAACATAAGGAAATCTTATCTTACCTGATAAATAAAAGACAGCAAGGATGAAAATAATAATGGCGGTCTCTTGCGAGAGCTGAAAACACATATGTTGATATGAACACATTCGCTTCTGCTTGCACTGTTGCCAACAGGGAAAAAATCTCTGCGTACTCTTACCCCCACTTCCCTTATATTTTAATGAAATGTAGTAGGAAAATACAGTTATATAAGGGGTAAAATTATACCACACAACAGTCATGGTATGCACTCATGGTCGGCAGCAAGGCTTTCCTGCGAAGGAATCGCAAGAATTATTCTCCACACTCATGAGGACATAAGTTTAAGCTGAATGACCGGATCTCCGCAAACACCAATAGAGGTTCTGTGAACCATGCAAAATAGCCGCCATTAAGAGTGTGTCTTAAGCGTAGAACAATCATAAGTATGTATGCCTATTCATCGGCGATGCGGCAGCTAATCAACCTCACCATCATAATTGTACCAGCAGAGGTGCCGTATAAATAAGAACCTACTTATTTATACGGCATCTTCTCGTCTTCTATCCTTGAGGTGCCATGTACAGGCATGTCCAAAATCCATCTTGTAAGATGAAAATAAATTGACTCTAATATGAATTCGTGTCCTCTCTGATAGTCATACAGCTGTCACAGAGCAACATGATATTGGAAGCGAGACAACAAATGATTGACTTTAGATATCGGTCTGTCCCCTGCAGGAACCCGAATTTCAACTCTGTCTTGTATGTTTCTCCAAGGGTCTAGTCTGGTTTAAATGCTGTCCCCAAAAACTTCGACGTTCAATAGGGTTTAGGTCTAGAGATATGGCTGTCAAATCCCATGGGTTTAATATCCTCTATTTTAAAATAAGTGTTAATCAAGAGAACACTTGGAAGGTGAACATTACCGTACGTGAAAAACTAACCCTCAAAAATTTAAAATTTTGCGCAGTAAAATATGTATTTACTACAAGTACTCAATACTATGAATATTAGAGGAAATATGAGTATTTGTAGTAAATAAATATTTTATTGCGCATGTGCGGGGCATAGCGTAATTTTTCTTTCACAATTTTAAATCCAGATACAGAGGACAACTTATATAAAAACTTGGAAGTTGAATAGCATTACGATATAGAAAGATATATGTATTGCAGTTAGCAGAATTCCTGCTTTCCTCTAAGAGAAGCAAAATGATGAGTGTTTTTCCACAAATTGATATTTTTTAAACTTGAATTTTCGAATAATTTTATACAATTTAATAAAGATTGAATATGCTGAATACGCAAGCATACTTATAAATAAAATTCATTATCTAAATTGCAGTTCGACGAATAGTATCCGAAGATTCAAGTTTAAAAAATATGAGGAAAAACCCTCATCAATTTGTCTCTCTTTGAGGGAATCAGGAATTCTACTAACTGCAATGCCGATATCTTTCGAAATCGTAATGGTATCCAAATGTAAATTTTATATAAGTTGCCCTACGTGTCTGGCTGTGAAGTTGTGAAAGACAAATTACTCTGTCTCGCACATGCGCAGTAAAAAATTGTTTACTACAAATAATCATATTTCCTCTAATATTTAGAGTATTAACTTAAAATTCTAAAGGAATACTTCTCTAACACATTATTCTCAAGTACTCTGTAATTTTTGTATAATTTGGTTGAGGATTCTGCATTTTATAAGCAAAAACATGCGGAAAAGTTTTCGATTTTTTAAAGAAGCCTTTATATCTTCCCGAATATTCGTTTTATTTTTACGAAAATGCTTGTAAATATTGCATATATCAAACAAAACCATTGATGAAAGTTTCAACTCTTTATCAGCCTTCTGTTGAACGGGGTGAACCCAGATATTTTTCTTCAATTTCTAGTCAGTCCCGTAATTGCCCTCGCGACCGAATCTTCACTGTAAAATGCGCGTTAGAGTTTACATGGTTGAAGTTCAAGGGCAGTTCGTATAGCCTTTCCAGAGAAATTCTAAGAAATGTGAAAATCCGAAAGTGTCAGGATACTTCTGATCATATAGTGTAACTAGGGAAGGCTCGTGTGTAGGGACTACGGTACTGCAGCACCCCCAACTTTTAGATTGTGTAAATTTAATCAATCTATTTTATTTCGCATTTAATATTTAAATTTATCAACAATCTAACGCAATTTTGTATTAAACGATTACGATATTCAAATGAAACGCGAAAAAAAAAACCTACACAGAAAACGAAGTTCCCTATCTTATTTTTTCACTACCCGAAGAAGAAGCGCAAAGGAAAAAGTAATTTCTCAAACGAGAACTGTGGATACTTCCAGCTCAGAATTCCGCTTGCGCAGTGGCACTGAGTAGGCTTTCCCTACCGTGTTTTTAAGCTGAAATGGTACTGTGGAATTCGACAGTTCCCTTGACTTTAGGAACGGAGTTTTAAACGTTTTCTCGCGCGGAAATTTTTTTGCGTTCTAAAAATTGAAAAGAGATAAAAAAAAATGAAAGATGATTAATTTTAAATAATATTTAATTGAAAAAGCTTTTTTTATAGTAATGGAATTTCTATTAATAGAAAAGATTTTTTGATTATATTTAGTTATAAATGGTGATGAAATATATAATAGAAATATTTCGTGATACAAATATATTTTCAAAATTTTCGTAAACACTAATATTCTGTACCTTTCTATTTGGGATCATAATTCATAGTTTAAGAAGCCTCGATTTTGAATAAAACACGGTTCACTTAAAGGAATAGAATTTCTTACGGAATATTGATAAGTATATTCCCATTTTAAATTATCGCAGTCCACCTTTAGATAGATGTAATAGAATAAATTAATCATTTTTTCTCCACTTGGCAATCCCCGTTGCTACATTATACATCAGAGCTTGAACTCGGCTTCCTAATATTAAAAAAATAAAAAAAAGTAAAATATTTTCTGATGCACACAGTATGAATCGGGATACGATTATATGTTGCTGTTTTGATTTCTACGGATGCAAGATTTTTAAATCGTTGTACAAGCATTAAGGTTAATGTTTTTGTTCTTTCGCTGAAAAAAGGATGGATTTCATTTTTAAGTAATTTTAATGATATTAATAAATAGCATTCTCTTACGCTTCTCTTTATATTAGTTATACTATAACATTTTTTTCGCGTTAATTAATAAGAAAAGTATTTTATTTCTGTACTATACTGTAATTTTAATGTTAATTTTTTAAATGTTGTAAAGAATACAGAAAACGGAGCTGAACAACAAATTTCGAGCTTAAACTTTTTATTAAAATTAATTTATCAAAATACTTACCTATTTGAAGAAAAGATGTTATTCATTAAATATAAAACTAACTTAAAGTTAATGAGAACAGCCAAAAAATGTAAGTGGTTCAAATATGCATTACTGCGCAGTGAAGGGTTAAAGATGCGCAGGAAGGACAGCACCCCCAATATTACATAACACGAGCCTCCAGTGAGTGTACCTTTATTTGAAGTGAACCTGATTCCCATACCTGTCTAGAAACACCCAAGAAAGAAGCCACTACGACAGTAGAGGTGTCATGATCTGAGCAGGGCATTATGTTAGAGGGCCGTATACCACCATCCTATGTATGACAGAGAAATAAATAAAAGAAACAGAAAAATAAACAATAATAATAATGAAGACAATATACGTTTTTGCGTGCAAACGCAGCAGCAAAAAGTAATTGCTTCAACAAAAATTTTTTAAGATAACATAACAAAAACTATAGTATAAAATAGCAAAGATTCTCCAATAGTTGAAACACTTAACAAAAATTAGAAATTACTCAAAATGGAATGGAACTAGAATGGCGCATTCATCGGAGACCACAAGCCATTAGTAGTTAACTATTTAATGCAAAAAATAGTTTTTATTTTATTTTAATTTCAAGTAATTAATTTTGCTAAATTTTATCAATTGTAACTGTTATGACAGAGGAAGTTATTCAGTAGAAAAAATTGAATCATTTCCGCATATTTACATGAATCAATTTGTAGAAATACAAAATTAATTTGATTTTCAAATTCTTTTGAGGGAAACTGTATTTGAATGATTGATTTCTGCTTTGCATGCAGCAATGTTTCTACATTTCATGAAAGCAATTGAAAAAGCGAAAGTCAGAAAAATAACTTGATTCAAGTTTATGAAATTACTTTGAGTAAATTCAGCTTAATAATCTAATTTCATGAAAGTTGATATTACTGCTTACCATTTATCTTGGTTTCGATTTCTTCTAAGTATCTGTAGACGGATTTGGATGTATTTATAGATGAGTTTCGTAAAACTGGACAAATACCCTGATATCAATGAGCAAACTGGTTCTCTTAACATGTTTCAGAAAATATATTCAATTAATATTTTATCAAACATTTTTGGATATTTTACTGATGAACACACTCAATGTTTTGAAAAACGCTACAAAAGAACAGAACTTCAATTAAAAACACATTTAAAATAAAAGCGTGTTCTTAATAGCAGGCACAAAAGAAAAACACAATTGTCTGGAAAATATTTTGCATTTTCTACGAGACGACAAAAGAACCGTTTCGTGAAGATACATAAAAACTACCGTTTGAATAAAAATGCCTTTCAAACGCAGAAATAAAAGAAAGCGAATGACACATTTAAGAAATTTAGGATGAAAACTCGGAAATCCATTGTTGCAACTGAAATCACTAAGAGTTACTTCCTACCATTACTGTAGTTTCATTAGAGGTAATTTCTTCGTTTCCCAACTTGAATTTATGACTTGATGCGATAGGGAAGGAAGTAAAAATAAATGGCTAGCCAGATCACTTTTGGAAATTCTGCATTCGTTTTATAAAGAGCTCGGGAATAATTTAAGTCCTAATGACGACCTTTCCCCACTGAATTTAAACTTTAATGTGCGGTATCTTTTTTATAGTTTTCAACCACAAAACAGATAGCTTTTAATACAGATGATTTTCAGGGAATTTTTAGTATGTTATTTTAACTTCACCCTTTATTTCTTTTTATTTGTCACAATTCCTTTTTTCATTTCTTATGGGTATGTTAAGTAGTGAACCAAGTAAAGTTATGTTACTTTCCAATTTTTTTCTTAAATGTAATCAATATTATTGGTTAAAATTTAATTAAAATTTCGGGGTTTTTTTAACAATTACTGCAAATAATCAAACCCACAGCTAGATTTTTATTGTCTCACTTTGGATTAATAATTCTAATGCCAATATTTCACATTGCACTCTTGCGCAAGACATGCTTGCGAAATTAAATATATTTTATTTTAAAGTATTATTATCAGAATCTCGTTAATAATCGATGGAAATAAACACTTACAGCTTCAATTTTGCATGGGTAAATCAATTGGAATTTCATGAGTTTTACAATATAAATTAGTCTTGCTGATTGAAGCAACTTTGTCAGATAAGAGAAAAGTATCGATGGCAGTTTTGACTGCTAGCTAGTCTTGAGGCTCTGTTTCTCTAAAATTAACACTCAGTTGCCAAAAGGCTCGACAATGGTGTCGCTTGGTACAGCTTAGTACTTTTACTGCAACATTAGCACTTTTGTCCGTCGTTTTATAATTGATTTATAGAAAAGCTATTGTGATATGTGCTAAAGCCAGTTCACAGAATAGGACAGCAAGGCAATGGTTAAAAGGAGGAGGCTTGTGATACTATCAAGTACACTTTCATTTCAGGTATCTGTGTCACCTTGAATTCTGAGTAAGTAAGCAGGCTAGCCTCAAGTCCATTTAAGTGATTAGTTTGTAACGCATCTGATTAAATGTAATTGTTCCTTTTGACTTTCCTAATTAATTAAATTTTAATTTGTTTTGCTATTTGTAATTGCAAAATATTACATATTTAATTTAGTAATATTATGTTATTTTCAATTCTGAGTTGAATGTCCGATGACTGCATCTTTTCTCCACTCCCATTATGTTATCTGAACGCAATTTGAGATCATAAAAATAAAATCGGAACCTACAATCATTGTTCCTTTATCCATAAACGAAAAGTGATATCACCGTTCAATAACTGGATTCAAATAGAAGGCAAAACTAATGGCCCAAGTTCTTTAGATAATTTACTAGACGCTCTCTCCGCACTCCGGGCGGATTCACGTCCAACACACCCACTTTGCTCAGCACTGCCCCTGCCACCTCGCTGTTTCGAGGCTCTCAACCACTACTTTTTTTAGTTTTAAATACTGCATGAAGATCTATGGAACAGACCATAAAACCATAATAGATTTCATATTCTTTGTAGACAACATATTCCTTTAAAATTGTAAAATCTTTCAATAAACCTGATCTAGTTGTAATGTTTTGATAACTTTCTCACGAATTTCGGCATGAAAGTCTTCAGATCCATAAATACAGAATAATATTGCCCAAAATACACAGTTTCCATCACCTACAATAGGTATTTTAAAATATTTTTGACACGCAATTTTGATGGAACTGTTGGAATTATTGATGAAAGCAAAAAGTAATCGCAAAAGTAAATTGTTTATACCAGAAAAATTTCATTCTTTCATTTAACAATGCTGCATTCCGTGAAAGTTTTTTAACAACTTATTTTCTTGTTGCCAATCTAATAAAAATAAATTTATAAAGGAAACGAAATCGTTTGCTGTTTATTTTAAATTAAATATTAACTAAAACAAAGATAACGATATTTATAGATATGTCTTCACAAAATCGTCTGCTATTAAAGTTAATTTGAATTGGAATGAAATGCAACAGAACTGCATATAAATGAAAAATACTATTTTAAACTTACGAAAATAAAACGGAATAATCTGATTCGTTAGTCATTTGAAAGAAGTGACGTATTAAGTTGGCGAAATCGCTCCAGTTTTTGAGGCTCAGGAACACGGTACTATTTTGCAAATAAATCTCTGTTATTTCCGTTAATATATTCCGTTTATTTTGCAATATCTCTCAAAATTAAGGGTGCTGGGCGGCAGACGACTCTTGATTACATATCTAGCCATCATACGACTTCGTATGAAATAACATTTATCGAAATCCGTCGAGTGGTTGAGGCTGGCGAACTGTCTAAAGGTTTTTCCCCATAGAGAATATGTGGTGGAGAAGTGTTTTTTCGATTTCGTTTGAAAATGGGCGTGGTGGTTGGGTCTGGCCTACTGTCTGAAATTTGAACCAAATTATTTTATATATATGGATTTAATTCAGTAAATTGAAATAAATAGTCATAATGCATCAATATGGAAATATGTTTCTGCATTACATCCAAAATTTTAGAATTAAATTGGCCTAAAATCGAAAATTTTGCATAATCAACATATTGTAATCTTCATATTTTTTATTACTAAAATTTTAAGTATGTTAAATTTATTAATATATAAAAACAATACGAATCCGTTTATCTTGGGAGAGGAAAACCCTGAAAATATCTAAACGAACTTTGTTTTTTCAACACTATAAACTCGAGTACTTGACAAATCTGGACACAAAGTAAATAAAGCATTTAACTGATATTATTATAAAGAAAATTCACCTTTTCAATGGAATAAAACATTTAAAGTAGAATAAGAAAAGTTCCATAGAGGCATGAGAGGTGTTTCAAATCCAAAACTGATAATTTTCGACGTCTGAATAAAATTGCTGTTTTGTCCTTACTATCATAGTTATATTTCAACTCCCTTCAAAATGAAAAATAAATGACGATTTCTGTATAATTACTGATATTTAGTACTGAAAAGATTTAATGTATCGATAATTTTAAGAAAACAATAGCTAAACATATATTTATTGAAAAATTATTTTAAAACCAGGAATGAAATAATGAGAAAATTTTAAAAAAACATTTTCTGTACTATTTAATAGCCATTTAAAACTTTATTGTAAAATAATTTAATTCTAATCATGAAAATTTAGGAAAGTTGTCAGAGAATTAAGTACATCAATCATTATATTTTCTGAGGTTTCAGATTCTATTTTATTTACGTAATGGGTGACGCTCAATTAATATGGAAAGCTATCTATAGAAAAACTTTGTGCCGTGCTAAGTAACAGATAGTTAATTCATGGGCAGAAAATGTAATTTTCGGTATCTCAAAGAGATAAAAAAAAATTCGAAGTCTTGATCAAAGATCAAAAGAATATATTTTCATGTTTTTTGACAAACATTTTCTATTCCCTCTATACTTGAATGTTTTTTCTCTCCATATGCATATGCAAGATGTTTTGTTTATGCAATTCGTACTACTTTATTAATAAATTCGCAGTACGCATTCATTTATTTTACCGTTTCTTGTGTACGAAGAAAAAATATTTTTTTAGTGAAAATAAAATGCAACTTCAACCAAAATGTCCTGTGAAATTCTTCATCCGTTTGGACTTTTTGAATTTCATTCTTGTCTTGATTTCAATTAATTTATTTATCTAGAGACATCCATTACTTATTTCAACAGATTATTAAATAAATTAATCTTTCTCTTCAATTATTTTTCTTTTATTCCGCTACTGAACATCTCCAAAATTTCAAATTACACTGTGCGCATATCCGTCTATGAATTCTTCTTTTCCATTACTTCCCAGATTAATTTGTTCAGATCAGCACATAACTGACTCGCGACATATTTGCTTACGCTTTTCTAAGGAATTTTGTAGCGTTTTCATTAATTTGACAAGCTTCATTATTGATTTGTGTTTATTTTGTCGCTTTCTACAATATTAGATTCAAACCTAAATAAATGTGTATGCTGTGTAATTTTAGTTTTTTTGAAGAATTTCATCTTGGATCTCAGAAAATGATTTAATTAGTACAGTGAAATGTTTGCTGAGTTTTAATAACAAATAAGTGAATAAGCTCGCAGAAAAGCTTTAAATGAGAAAAAGCTTAGCTATTCAATCAGGTCGATAATTAACACAATTTGAATTTTAATGTGATGTTGAACAGTAAATATTTCATGATTTTTATGGGTCTGTCAAAGTTTTGTCCATTTTTAAAGCAATAAATGTCATCATACGATATGAACAGCCTTTATAGATATTTTACTGCAGGCAATGGAGAAAAAAATTTGAAACACAAGGCTTTCAAAAAATACTTTGTAAAAGTGCAGAAAAATCTTCATGAAATACTAAATTTGTCATCAAGGAAGTACCATGGTTTTGTTCAGTTTAGTTAAGTTATAATAACCTCCCATTTTGAAGCCACACGTCTATTTTGGGACGGACCTCGTACTTTTGAACCGCGGTCACATGACGAGGAAGACGCCTGAGCTGGCAATCCCCCTCACCAAATTTCCTCACCACACCAGTGAGGAAGAACCATGGAAGCAAAGAATTCTTCATTGTGTGAAGAGGAGAAACTTCTTCTGCGAAATAAACCTAAATCTTTTCTTTAGTTTATAGGTAATACCACAAAAAACAACCTACTTCTACATGAGTTTCTTATTTTGCTTTTCTTCCTCCAAATGTTTGGTTTCATTTTCTAAAGTGATTTAATAATTGTAACAATTTAATAAGATAACGCATGATCTATCATGTATTAAGGAGATTTATTAGATATGTATTTTATATATATTTAGTTCCATGTTTGATAGATTTGCTTCTTGAGAAGGTTTTCGTGAAGTTTAATTTTTGAGACATCCGTATTTTCCTTTACAGTTATTTCTAAGAAAATACTTCTTTTTTTCATATAAAAATACGGATTTAAAGCAAATAATTTGATTTTCTTCTTCTAGTGTAAATTTTCGGCCAACTTTAAGGGAAAATAATATATATCAATGCAACGATTTCGGTTTAAGCAGAAAATAATCATCTTGCAATTATGGTGCATTTCATAATTAGAACATTATGAACGGGTTTTAAGCACAAATATGAAACCATTTGCCTTAGAAAGCAATTTATAACTACATATTTTAAATTTTAGTAGAAAAATAAGTAGAAATTGTGTTTATTTTTTGCTTTAAATATCTTTCATGGGTGCATTTTTTAAAATTTTGTTCGTCTCTATTTTTGACTATAATTTCCATGTGTTGGTCTCATATTCATAATTGACAAATAACTTGTATGAGCTTTGATTTCAAGATGCTATAATCAATGCAGTGTGAAAATTTCTAGGTTGAATTGTTAGCTCAGTCGTATTCGCTGTCTGGCTAAGGCTTAAAATTATGGCATCCATTCTTAAAAATCACAGTATATTTATAATGAATACTGAATCTAAAAAATTATAGCAAACCAACTATAACCGTCGAATTCAAAATCTTGCGTATACTTTATCGAAAAAGGTGTAATCTTTTATTATTATTAGAAGTTTCTTGATTTTTTTTTATTTCTGACGCCGACCAAGCTTACCCTAAAGGTGTAAATCTAATGGTATAGTCGGCTGGAGACACAAATTCAAATTAACGTACCACACTCTTATACCCAGCTTGCATCGTGAGTGCAATGTAGACATAAAATAATACAAATGAAAAAAACATCCGACTGGAGTGAGGAACAAAAGGTACCCAAAATGTTTCAAAATAGCATAATACACCTACTTTGTATCGAAAGTAAACATAAATAATGTAATAAAATGAATAAATAATCATAAATATAATAATGAATAAATAATCATAAATATAATAATGAATAAATAATCATAAATATAATAATGAATAAATAATCATAAATATAATAATGAATAAATAATCACAAATATAATAATGAATAAATATACGATATTCATAAAAAATATGCAAGTAATCCAACCCAATTGAGGTGAGGATTAAACGGTACACACAAAAGCATCCATAAAAAATACAGTAGATTTTGATGCAACTTAATAAAAATAATAGGCATGTCAACCAGTGGGAAAGTCTATGCGCATGGAATGAAGCATATGCATATAGAATGGAGGTTTCTTGTTTGAAAGATTCTCATCTTTTATCTATTCATAATTTTCCTGTATTAAAATTGCTGACGAGACTTCTTGTCTATTATACTTCGCACGATCACGAAGTAATTTGAATGTTATCTCTTAGTAAGACTTTTTCAACAAACTAAATATAAACTAACAATGTTAAGTCACGTCGCCTCCCTCATAATAGGAGTGGATCAGTCTTTATCAATTTGACACGGATGAGGTTGATAAATTTTTTTCTCTACTTAATTTTTTATTTTTATTTATTTTGTGTTGATTTTTTTGCATTTCAATTACAAGAATCTTCTAATAATGTAAAACCATAACTCTTTCAATTAATTGCGTATCCATTCATTCATTCACAACCCACTCCGAACCAGCCTGCCAAAATTGGCTTAAGGCTTCACATGGCCCGGAAGGGGAGGTTTTTTTCATTATGTTCAATGAAAATTGCATACTACACCAAAACACTGGTGGACAAAGATACATCGAAATAAATTCAAAAATGAAATAATATAAGAAGCAAAATCAATGTTGCCACAACTCAATCAGCTGAAAACGGCCGAGAGACGATACACAAAATGCCAGGGTGCAGAAACAGCACTAGATAAAAAAAATAGTGTTAAAAAAGTCAATTTAAATCCAAGCACAGAAAGCACATAAACGCAAACAACGCACCATAAAAATACAAGGTGTAGAAATCTAAAATGGGCAAAAGTGATTAAAATGACATAGTTAAAAAAAACTAAATAGAAAATCAACTAGAGTTAAAATTTAAAGCAAAAAGTTTAAAAAAGTTTACATTGAACACAGACGATCAAAATAGCTTGGCTAATCTTAAAACAAGAGATCAGCTTGTCACGATTAATTTTACAAGACAAAATGTTTTCGAGCACAGTAGCTTAGCATTCTCTGTGAGTCTCCGAAGGTGAAACTCATCTGTATAGCGACACTCAAAAACATAATGATCGGGGTCACCAATGGCTCCGCGTTCACAATAAGGGGAAGATAGTATTTTAAATCTGCTGAGATAGCACGGGAAAGGTCCATGTCCCGTAAGAAAGTATAAGATATATTTATTAAAAATTAACTTTTTTTCCTCCACACGATGCACATAAGTCCTGACCCGGGTCCCTGATGCAGTTTGGTATTGGGTGTAACAATCATTCCAACTCTCCAATAAAATTCTTTTTAATTGTAATTTCAGATATGAGTATGGAAGTGGGAGATTCATTAATTCTCCATTAGTGGTTGTCAGCTTGGCGAATTGATCGGCGAGCTCATTTCTTGGGATCCCAGCGTGAGCTTTCACCCAGGTCAGCCCAACCAGCCCCTCCGCCAAGCGAAACTTATTTTTAATTGAATTAACAAAATTTGATTTTGTCCTATAGCTCTTGAGGGCATCGATGGAGGATTTGCTATCGGTGAAGATATTAATTTTAGTATTATTCTCAACTTCCCAGTCAGCGGCCACTCCAAGAGCGGCCAACTCTGCTTGGAAAACAGTATTATTTGGTTCTAGTTTATGACATATTGTTTTCTGCTGGATTTCTTTGTTGAGAATGCACACGGAGAATCCAACACCGCCAGCGATCTTGGACCCGTCCATGTACACCTCAAAAATATTATCGTCAAGTCTCTCCGGTAGATTTAAAACCCTCACATTTAGGGGGTATATCGGAAAGCAACAAATAGTGATCCAATTTATTCAATTTCAATTGTTTCAGCGAGTCCTCTTGAGCGACATGGCCAAATTTGAAACTTGAGGTATTCATAATTGCCCTTAAGATGTAAGGGAGGGATGCCGTACAGGACATTTAGCTCCTGTATGGCAGTTGTTCTATACAGTCTCAAAAGTTTTAAAAGAAAAACTCTTTGAATGGTGAAGACGATTAATTTGTTCGACAGTAAGGGCTCCACCCCTAGCGCCAGTGCCATAGAGTAAAGCCGGTTCAATAACACTAAAATACCAAAATTTTACTAAATGTTTTTCTATATTCCAGTTTGCCTTCATGAACCTATTAAAATTTATTGTCAGCTTGTAAATCTTTTTATGAAGGGACAATATATGATTGGACCAAGTCAATCTGTAATCCAGCAGAATTCCCAGGTATTTCAGAGAGTTCCCTATCTTAACACTTTGCCCATTGATTTAAAAATGGGATTTCTATTAAAAATACTCTGTCCACGTCTCTGTCTGTAGAGCACATTAGATCTGAAGGCGAGACCCTGACACTTGTCGACCGACAGGTCAAGTTCTAATTCTCTCAATTTATTGGCAATAGCGTCCAGCGCCTTATTTGTATTATTCTCCAATTCTTCCCTGACTCTGCCGGCAGAAACAAGCGCAAGGTCATCAGCAAAGGCCTGTAAAAATAAGGTATCAATGTTCAGACTCAAAAGTTGATTCATTTATAGGTTCCACAAAGTGAGTGATATAACGGAACCTTGTGGACATCCTTTTGAACAAATTCGTTTGATTTCCATAACATCATCCTTAAAGATAACACACCTGTCCAGCAGGTAGTAATAAATAACATTTTTGTAAAAAGGTCTGTTATCATAAAATTCGAAGATTTTGAAAAGGACCGACCAGTCCATGTTATAAAAAGCTGCTTTTACATCCAGGGAGATCAATGCACAGTGATCTGTTTCTTTTATTTCCCTGATTTTATTAACGATATTGATAAGTGCTTTTTAGCAGTTTTTCTCCTCCCTGAAACCATATTTATTATCATGAATGATATTTTTTTCATTTAAATAATTATTGAAGCGTTTCTGGAAAAGTCTTTCCAGAATTTTGTCAATGGTCAGGAGGAGGCAGACTGGTCGGTAGGCGTTACAGGATGTAGGATCCTTGCCCGCTTTCCGAAGAAAGATCTTACCCTCTCTCAAGCATTTTGGGAAATAATTATAATAAAAACACTGATTAAAAATTTTTGTTAAAAAGATTTTATTAAAATCATAGATGGCCGCCTATATACGATAATCAAGCTGATCCAGGCCCAAGGATTTACCTTTATTTAAATTGTAAAACACAGTAGGGAAGAAATGGTTCATCAACAATTCAACTCTCTTTTTAGAACTTAGATTAGGATCACCCATTAGGTTGACCAGAATATCGTTGTAATTACTTCCCCCTTTAAAAGACATTTTAAAAAGGATCCCGGAATTTTCTGAGTATCTAACACAGAAGGACTCCCAGGAATCTCTCTTTGCCTTTAGCAACATCCTCTTATATTCCTCTCTAGCCTTTCTGTAACTATTCCCGGCCTCCAAGATCAGCGCCTCAGGGGAATCTCTAAACTTAGCTCATTATACAAAAAATATATAAGGGCAAACATAATTTCTCCTGACCCTAAGGTCGTTGTTCCAGAAACTGAAGCCTTTTTGGCTTTTTTGTTTTTTTCCTTAAAAGAACGCAGAGCGTCCCGACAAACTATTTCCATAAAATCCATAAAAAATTCTTGCAAGTCATCAATGTTACTAATTTTCTCAAGTTTTTCAGTTAATCTCCTTTCATTGACTCTATAGTTCCTTAAAAAAATTTTTATACTGTATTTAGTTTTCAAGAAGTATTCATTACTAATTAAATCGGATAACTCTATTTGAACGAAAACAAAGATGATAGCTAAAAGAATACCTATCCAAAGTACCCCACTGTTTTACTCGATCTTGTATGTTGGCAGAAATTAGTGTTAAATCTGGGCAACCCTTTCTGAGAGTAGTTGAAATAAATGTCGGGCCTAGTTCCACAATATTGCAGAGAGAAAGATTGTTAAGGGTAATAAAATCTATAACTTTCCTCCCTCTGTAGTCCTCATTCTCATAGCTCCATAGAGGAGAGTGACTATTAAAGTCCCCCACCACCAAATGGAGGCCTCTATTAAAATCATAGTTGAGGAATTCGTTAAGTAGTAGATCTATGTCGTGGTGTGGAGGAAAGTACACACTATTAAGATTAAAAATATAGTTTGCCGTATGAATTTCAACAATTACAATATGGTCTGATTGGAATTTAAGATAGTATTTCAAATTTTTATTAAAATAACAATTATTGCTTTTCCAGTTTTAGATGAAAACATTTTATGCCCAGGAGCAGGCTCTAAGGGCTGCCCGTTAAACAAGTAGGGATCCTGAATGGCGAGAAAATCAAGGTTAAGATCAACAGCAGACTGAAGGGTCGAAATGTGCGACAAATGACAATGATTAGTATTAATTTGAATTCCCCTGAGGTTGTGTATACCCATAATTAGTACGCTTCCTCAATTGATCTTCTTGTTGTAAATATGATTTGTCGAAAGCGCCGTGTATAGTAGGCCAATTTAGTTTAAAATTGTCATTTGCTGTTATACAGTTATGACACCGGGTACCCATGCATACGTGATCCCCCCGGACGGGCTCCGCACACTTTCCACATACAGTTTTACTTTTGTCACCACAATTCTTTGTATAGAGAATCCTCATTGTTTAATTTTGTCAACCATAATAGCAGATGTCAAGGTCAAGTCAGGGTGGCCCTTTTTAAGATCAGCAGAAATAAAAGTGGGTCCATGTTCTTTGATGTTACAAATAATAAGGTTATTAAGCGTTAAGAATTCAATTAATTTCCGTCCCCCTATAGTCTTCTGTGTTGTAAACCCATACTTGAGATCGACAATTAAAGTCACCGGTAACAACATCAAACCCCCTGTTAAAATCATATGTCAAAAATTTATTAATTGATTCGTTAATTTCGTCGTGGGAGGGGAAGTAAACACAGCTAAGGTTAAGAATGAAATTATTAAGATGGATCTTTAAAATTATTATATGGTTAGTTTCGAATCTAGTATAAATTTTAAATCAGAATTAAAAATCACAATAATGGCTTTATTGTTGTTTGATCCAAAAATTTTTCCTTTGGAGCATGGGTTAAAGGGCTTCCCATGCACCAAATACGGCTCTTGGATCGTGAAAATATCCAGCTTCAATTCGATCTCTGTCTGAATTGCGCAATTTGGCTATGGTTAACATTGATTTGAATACCCTTAATGTCTTTTTGTTCCATAATCTGTCCTTTTGATTAAAATTTCCTTCTGCCTTAAGTAGGAATTTCAATTATTGTCGAACGCACTGTGATTGGTACCCCAGTTAAACTTAATTTTATCATTAGCTATCTTGCAATTTTTACATTTGGGAATCCTACAGTAATGATTTTAAGCTTTGGGCTGACTACAATTCTCGAAAACTGGATGTCCTCTGTCCTCACAATCCTTGGCAGAGTGGCCAAAGGCCGCACAAGTCCTACATTGCTTTACACCAACGAATTCAGTGAAGCGGACTCTACTCCATTGGAAGTAGAGCCCCCGCTTCTCCCAGACATTTTTAAAAATTAAACGCTCAATGGAAATTACCCAATGCCTAAGTTCTCTATTCCTCGCCTGAATAGAAAAATAAATCTTAAAAGGGGCTCGTTCTCAGTGTTACATAGGAAAGAGTTTTCTCAAGTAAACCCTCAAACAGTTCTTCAGCTTCTATGTTTATCCAAATTATATAAGATGATTTGGGGCTTGCGTTTGCTAGCTTTTAAGATATGAAATGTCTCAAAAATATCCTGAATACTCTCTAGATGTGCCTTCACAGCGTTAAAATCAGTATCATTTGCTGTAATTAATTTTACTCCTCCATCATAAATGCAGCCAATGGATCTAATCCTAAGAGAAGATCCACCTGTAGCCAAATCTCTAGTTACATGATTTTTGTTAGGCTGATAATCTGAATTTTTGCTATCTAACGGTTTTAATAATAGCACACATTCTTCCTCAGTAAAGGTATTAGGGAGTCGTGGCAGGGTAGATAAACCTTCCACAACTTGTGCTTATGATTTATTGTTAATAACCCCTATCTTCGGCTTTAGATCTTCCACGACTTTTCTGTTGTTTTCTTCTAAGTTATTTTTCAGTTCTTCCTTGATAATTACTTAAATTAATTCATTATCTTTCTTTATTTTTTCCGTAGCATCTTTTATTATTTCAGAAAGATCCGCTTTTTCATTTAATTTTATCTCCAACACTTTATTATTTATTTGAAGTTCCTTAATTTTTCCCCTTAATGTAGCCATATCGTTATTCATTGCATTTTCTTTTGCTTGATAGAGTTCTAGTCTGAGGGTATTTATTTTTTGCGTTAGCGTCTTTAATTCTAGAACAAAAAAGTTAAAATGGCCCGCAATTTCATTTCGAGAGGTTTTGGTTACCGAGCTCTTATTTTCAACCTGTGTTTCAAAGTACCTCACTATATCCTGAATTTTACCCCTAGTCTCTTCTTCAATATCATCATCAAAGTTATCTTCTTTAAGATTATCAATAATTTCTTTGATGGTATCGGGAATGCCACCTTTATTTTTACCCATATCAAGCGCAATTACAAAATTATATCAGCACATCAAAAGCATAAAATGGAAAACCTTAATCATACAAAAATACTAAATGAAATACCAAGTTAAAAAATAATCTAAAGGTCATCTTAATCACTAACGTACACAACTCTTGGACAGGACTAAAACTCATAAAATTTCCAAAAATTTGCAGAAATTAACAAAAATAATAAAGAGGATTCAGAAGGACTACGCCACGTTATATAATTATAAAATCGAAAAAGACGCACTCAAAAATATAAAATAGCAAAGTAAGAAAATTGTTTGGAACATAGACTCACTTAAAACCTCCTTGATTTGACGTGGAAGTCTAGGAAATAAAATTCCAAAACATGAAAATTCTTTGCTCTCTGATCATGGTTCACATTATGAAGTTTCAGCAAAGCAGAATCATGAGGAGATAAATCACAGTTTGTAGGAGGATCTCTCACGGCACTAAGTTCAGCTCAGCCAGAGAGGGGCTCAAATACGCAAATAAGAAGATAAATAAAGTCTCCGGAGTCTGTCCGTAGTTACTTATGGTAGAGGAAACGACAAGTCCAAAAAGAAGAATCCAAGAGATACGATGAATGTTGGTAAACAACAGTAATGGGGGGACTCCTTTTCCACGACGGAGAGAGGAAGTGAAGATCAGTGGAGAAGATCAGCCTGCAACAAGAAACATTTAAGATCGCAAAACAAACAATAACCACATTAAGTTATAAAGTTTCTAAAGAATTATATGGCAAGCTTATCTTTACAAATATGAATTCAGAAAATCGAAAAATGATGTATGAAGTGCTATTAAAGAACTTCCAAACGGTGTAAATCAAGACATCATTTTACAGCTTCAACTATCCAAAGCTTTACATTTTAATTAAGAGGAATAAAAAATATATTGTAAACTAATATAACTTAAAAGACAATGTTTTAAAAATGCAAAGAGGGAGAGAAAATGTCCAATTAAGAAAACAAAATTGCAAAATTCGAAGCCTAGCATTCTCTAACCCAGCACAGCAAATTAATTTTAAGACGAATTCTAATGAATTATTATGTAATATATTAAGCAATTAGAGCCGTGAATTAAATTATTGCACTCATGTTTGCAAATATATAGGATCATACATAAACAAGAATCCCACATTTAAGATGCCAGAAAAATCTAGGCAAATATTTGTTAATTTTATATAATTTTCATTTATTATAATACGGACAAATTAAGTTTGAAATTTAGCCTCAAAATTTTTTCAAATTTTATGGAGACTTTTTGCCACTATGGCATTCACTTTATCGTCATGTACATGTTTTTTGAAGCCATAGAATCATTTTGGGTATTCTTTGAAAATATCTTGGTTTCAAAATACAGTGTGTCCATAATTAAATTTCCTCCATTCACAGATACCTAAAGCCTTCTCCATCCATCATAAAATTTTAAAATTTTGTGAATCACTTGTTAAATGGTAAGGAAACACATACAGCGAATAAAAAAAGTTATAAATATGGTCACCAAAGAGTGTATTACCGTGAAAACCTGTAGTAAATGCAATTTTGGGGGGCGTAATGCAGTAGTTATTATAAAATCTACAAAAATCTGCATATAGTTTGTTTTAAGTGTGCTTTCTATTTACAACGGTCTTGAGTTTATGACACCAAATGGAAATTATATATCAAAATGCTGATTTCGCATCAGCCGCTCTACGAAACATTCAGATTCTGAAAGGCACTGACTGCTAAAGAACTCCGAAAAAGGATTATGAAATTAGAAGAAACAGGATTGTTGCCTTTTCATTTCTGGAAGAGAAAGAGAACTTATTTCTTTGTAGAGGTAATAGAATAGGGATAGAACTTCCAATTTTCAGGCCAGCTCTAGTTCGCAGCAAGTTCTCCACAAATGTTTGTGAGTATTGCATCACGTCGAGAAACAATTTCCATGTTTACTACCCGCTTTCACGGTAATACGGTGACTGGTGGCCATATACGGAACTAATTTCTTTTATTTGCTGAATTTTTTTCTCATTCCTTTATTAAGTCTTCCACAAAAATTCACACCTTTTATATTGAATGGTTACGGCTGTAGGCCGCTCGGAATAGAGGAACATTAATTATGTACATTGTTTTTAATGCATAAGGAAAATCTGATAGACATACATTTGTCTATAAAACATATAAATGAAATTATTATTTAAGTTTCATCTTTTTGACAAAGATTAATTTACTGAAGAACTATTGAAAGAGAGTAAGAAGCATTACCGCTTTTCTTTTTTTCATGCATTATACTTTTCGCTTTAATAACATGAATACGCGCATATAACTGCTTGGTGTAGATTGACATATTTCTAAATTCAATACTCTGCAAAAACAATATATTTAATTCTTGTGTAGAATTAGTATAGAAATCTTTTTAAAAATATTCACTGACACTATATTTTAAAAAATATTCAGTGACACTCTAAATTATACGAGTTATCCAACCGTAACATGAAATGGGATTCTGTATATTCGATTAAGTATCAAATGAATCATGGAGTTTCGGAAGCAAAACAAGCGTGCCAATTGATATTAGTTTTTTACTAATAATGTTTATTTTTTTTAGATTACTAACCATTCAATAAAATTGCTCCTGAGTTTTAATAAAGACGTCTGCAGGATTGCAGAAAGCAGCTTCCAAATTCTAAAACACATCCATCGCTTTCCATGGAAAATGCAATTCGCCAAATCGCTATCATCAACAAGATAGAAGTCATACCAATGGTCAAAAGTGTTTAATTAATCACTCAAAGGGAAAGCGATGAGGGCGAATTCGGAAACAGAAAGTGTTGATTACTGCACTGTTGAGAAAATGCTCCTGTGGAAGTCTAAAAGATAAGAATATTTGCTAACGTTGAAATTAGTTCAGCAAATATCTCCTCGCTGGAAATGATTATTAGGCAACTTGTCAGAATGGTGTAACGAGTAGCAAGCAGTAAACGCATCCATAATATTTTGGATATGTAGACTTAAGCTGGATGTGAAGTTCGAATTCGTCAAACATTTTACAAGTCAGAAGGTGAGAATAATAGTTTTTCTTAGACTTCATAGCACATTTGAGGTCTAGCCGGAAATTTTCGAAATGTACGAAGAGCGTCAGTTGCTTCCGTCTCAAAGCATGTCATAGATTAGACGGTGGAGGCTTGCATGTAAAATCTAAGATTTTCTTTCCAATGCTTGAATTCAACACAAACACAACGCAAAATAATAAGCAAAATACGAACATATTTTTATGTCATTACAAACAGACAATATTTTAGTATATGAAATTTCATGGTAATTCGAAAGGGTTCCGACAAACTTTAAGGGTAAGTCAGGCATACAAAAACGTACAGGGTGTCCATAAATTATCTTTACAACTTTAGACTTTAAAACTGTACCAGATAATAACAAGCAGTTTTCAACATGTGACAAGTTAACTCAAAAGTTATTTTTGTTTTCCAGGTGACACAGATTTGACGAAAAATGTGGACGCCACAAAAGAAAGCTCAGTGTGTAGCCTGGTTCATAGAGACAAAGTCCGATACCTAAGTGCAACGTTGGCGTCTCAAACAGATGAGAGACCCTCCCTCTGTTTATGAAGAACACAACCTGTTTCCATAAATGACGTATACCAAGCCCGAATAATTGGTCGGGACAGTGGTTACCATGCATACTGTGTCCGAACGTTTCGTTGCACTTGGTTATCGGACTTCTATCTCTCTATGAACCAGGCTACACACTGAGTTTTCTCCTGTGGCTTCCACAATTTTCGCCAAATCTTCGTCACCTGGAAAACAAAAAAAAAATATGAGTTATCTTGTCACATGTTGAAAGCCGTTTGTTATTATTTATAATAGTTTTGAAATTATTAATGTCTAAACTTGTAAAGATTATTTATGGACACCCTGTGTAAGTCTTACATGGAAACATATTCCTAGGAACGACAATCATGCGGGGTAGAGGGTGTTGTTTTGCCTAAAGTGAATAAGCAACAAGAGCCATATTGTGCCACTAAACGACTAAGCGAAAGTAGGATGACATTTTAAAGCAACCCTAACATAACAGGAATACATTTTGTGTATGCGGAAACTAATGTAAAGGAGCGAGCAGCAGTGAGTTTATAACCTAAAATATTTTTAAACAGATTTGTGTTCAACCAAGAACTGTTTGTATCAAATGTTGTGTGAAACTGGATCTTTCAAAAATTAACGTTCATTGCAGGGAAGAATTCTTGTACTTCAAACCCTTCTGACCATTAAGCACATATTCTATAATAAACCTGTTTTGTAAGCCTTATCTAAATTCGATTATATTGTATACTTCTTGCATCGATAGCCCGCACACATGGCGTTTCTGTCTATATGTTTTTGGGTAAAAATGATTTGTTCTGGTATTCCTGACTGACCCTTAAAATTTGTCAGAATCTTTTATAATCGATGACTCGTTAAATGACTCGAGATCGTTAGGATGACTTGTTTTACTCCACTCCGTACTTCACTACCAACTTCCTTCCTTCCTAACATTTATCTTTCAAGATGGGGCAAGAAACCAAAGCTGAATTTTTCAGAGTGGTTCTTTTCACGTATATATATAAACTTCTGTAACAGTATACCAAAAATTTTGAAAGCAATTTTTCTAAATGGCTCATAAAAATAAATGAAAATTTGTAGAGACTATTGAAACAAGAAATTGTGCGAAATTTAAACCTTTATCTTGAATATTTACTCCTGCTTCTCAAAAAATTTTAATTACCCTTATCGACGTATATTGAGAGCACAGCAAGATGTTGATTATGCATTTTATTTCCGATTCTATATTTTCTTTAACAAATACTCCATATACAAAGATAGTTTAAAAACGTGAACCAAAATAATATTTAGTAAGAGCAAACTTTTTTTTTATATTCATGAATTCTGGAGTTTAAGAGACAGCTATCTAAATAGACGTCAAAAGAAACGGTTTATTTTAGGCCATTGTATCTTTTAAGTAAGGATTCTTAAATTTATTTTAATCAATATACAGTCCTTTGTAACACCTTCACTCTGATTCAATACAAATTAAAAAGTCATTCATCTTCAATGGAATTTATTAATAATTTTTACCACTGCTGTTATAAATGAGCTAACCTGCAAATGAAATTAGCAAGTAGATATTTCAGATTGGGAAATATGTTTTATTGTATATTGCGCTTTGTTAAAATGACGCGTATGTATGAAACTCCTCTCCTTGTATTTCAAGAATTTTTAAACAAGTTTATTGCAAACATTTCGATATACTTCAGAATATTCTAAACCACCTTAAAAATTGACTCGATTTTCTCCATATTGCTCATAGATGTATAGTTGTTTATTCATGTACAAATATTATTTCAGGTTGTTTATCATTAAACTCTTTTGAAATTTCAATTATTTAAGCGTTATAGTTTTGACACCAATAATAACAGTCACGAATGTTTACATTTTGTCTTAATATATTATTCTTTTAAGTAATAATGTCCGTATCCTCAAAATTTTGAAACAAAATTAATTTTTCTAAGTTCAAGAAAGTTTGTTTACAAATGCTCGAAAAATCGTGAGTTCATTAAGAACATTGTTGCATAAAAGCATTTTTATCAAATTACTTGTTTGTCTAATAATATTTAAATAATGTGTATTTTTTTTCTTTCATTCTGCGATTTGAGATAATATCCGACAATTGAATGCAGTATGAGCAATGCACCATTTATCTTCAGGGTATTTAAGTAGGAAATACTTTTATCTTCTTCTGACGACTGCTCTTTTATTTCGTTGTTCATGTGTTTTAGTCTTATTCTAAAATCTAGATAATTACATTGAGCTTCATCATTTAGGAATGCTATAGGTGAATTGGAAAAAATCAGAACTTTTCAATCAGCCAGGTATTTTTGCAATTTTAGATTGTTACAATCAGCCCATGCACGTTTAGGCTAATTAAAAATGTGCATTTTTTCTATTAGCCAGTATCGGTCCACACATTTTGAATAAAACATCGTTTGTATTGTGTTTTTCCATGTTCTGTGAAGATTCACGCAACCTGTTGCCAAGGCGTTGCCTCAATTTCTGTAGAAAACAGTGCCGATTATCACTATGACATTTGTAACAAACACGAAAAAAATAGTGAAGAAGCACACGAAGGTTAGAAGAAAACGGCAGAAAAAATGATGGATTCTGTTAGGAAGAAACTGCTTCTGTTGAAGTGACTTTATATTATTACTGTTACGAAAATAGACCATGACCCTTCAGATTGTCAAAATTTAATTGTAAAGATTCTTATGTGTAAATAAATGAAAAAACAACTAATGCTGGTTTACTATTTTCAGCTATTGTGATAAATTTTATTTTAACAACTTGTTTATCTGCACAATGGCAATTATTGCATAATAATTATATAATAGCAAACATCCCTACTAAAAGATGATTATTGTGCAGTTTTTATCTTGTATTTTTATGATCTAAATAAATGGTAATTCAATGATCGCTAATGAATGGTTATAGTAACATTAAAAGAATATCATTTATTTTATGTGCGTCTAACGGTAATGAGCCGGCATGAGATGAGGCTTATTGCAGTACGCTTGGATGAAACCAGGCTATTTTAACAACAAAACTAATGTATTCTAACTAGTCTTAAGCTGTGCGACTCATTGCAATAAGTCAAAAAGTATTTGGCTAACTGGGAAGTACTAGATGATTTTTCAATTCGCCTGGATCATTGCAAAATGGTGATGTTCTTTGCAATCAGTCTGTTGTTGTTTCTCTTTTTGCGTATGTATTCAATTCGTCTCTGCAGTTTTATTCGCAAGGTTTTTAGCTTTTTCATATAGGTTTATTTATTTCTTTTTTGGTTTTGAGAACTCTAAACCAATGAATAAATTTAAAATTAATTCCATGCTATTTCCTCTAAAGCTCATGTAGTGAAAAGTAAATTTGCATTCTGTTACTTAGAAACATATCTGTATACCCGAGGTAAAGCACGCGAATGTCACAGTAGTGAATTTTCACAAGAGAGTAGTTTAAATTATTTTGTTTTCTTTCTTTTTTTGTCAAAATAAAGTGTTACATGATACATTTTATCAAGTGAATATCGCTATTACTTAATAAAAGAGAAGTTAGTGTTTAATATCTCTGTGTAATATAACAGAAGTTCTAATAAAAATAACGTTATTCAAATATTGAAAAAAATGGACATAGTGCATTTTACCTCCAGAACAGACCAGTTACAAAAGTAATTTCTGTGAGATCTTTATTTTGTATGAATTATTAATTGCATATTAATAATGTGTAATATTAATTACACAGATAGCTCTGCATTCTACGAAGTTCCATCAAAGCCAAACCTATTTCAGCATTTGCTGTAGATCTAGGAAATGAAATCGAGATCTTCGCGAGCCCAGCCGCATTCTAAAATGTCCAAGAGAAGTCGAGGCACTCGAATGTTTCCTAAAGCTAATTTATGACTCTCCGCGGCGCCGTAGAGACCGAGGAAGAAAAAATATCTTTTAAAGCTGTTCCTAAGGGTGACGTTGTCAGCTTAAGCTTCTGGACTTTGTCTGATATCTCCAGGGATGCATTCTCCAGGAAATTGTTGAGGATTAGCTCTATCAGGTGGAGACTGGAATGGCTACTACCGAGTCTTCGAGGCACGAAAATAATTGAGAATTTCTCATAAATGAAAATCGTTAAAACTTGGCCAAACTGCTAGTTCATTAAGCTGTCTCGCCTCCCACGGCTTCGTTATATGGAAAAGAGGAGGGAAAAAAACGACTGAAATAAAACGAGAAGATGCATTAAAATTCGAACCGAAATCAATCCCCTCATAAACCTTGCCCCAAAAGCATCGTTGGCAGTAAGTCTGTAGCGATGCTATAAAATGTGCATTTTAGGGACAGTAAAAACTGCGTCTACATTAATGAGCTTAGAATAAGGAAAAGAAATTCTGTATAATTCGATCCTTAGCTTTAAATCCAAGTGCGCAATTGTAAGTAATTTTATTCTAAATAATTGGACAGATTATAAATTGTACCGTCTGGAGTAGCAACTATGGCATTTTAATAGCAGAATTAAATCCATTACCTCCAAGAAGTAGACTTTATATATGTTCAATTCAAACATTTTAGTATGCGTTCCTACATGATATACACGAAAAATGTTCTTTTAATACAAATCAAGCCTATGAATGTTGACAGTAACATCAATGTATGTAGCAGCACATTGACTACAGAGAATTTCCAAATTATGTGAACAACTTATCAGCTGCATTGTTTAGAAAGCTTATAAAGTGAAATTAACCTACTAATAATACATAGAAAGATTCAACTACCGCTTTTTTAATAGTTATGAAGTTATGCCATGTCAATCCTAATAATAAACAATTCAATAAAGGCAATAGCTGGATCCATGAGAATTTGGAAAACAAGAAAGATTCAATGATATAGAAATGATGTATAATGCATCAAGAAGGAATAAAATTCCTAAATACTTAAGAAAGAGGATTTAAACCAAAATAATGTGGAAATCGTAATAATATAATTCTGAATCAATACTTTGCGAAACATACTCTTTTTATGTTCAAAAACGAGATAAATGAGAATTATATCATTCTTCTTTGTCAAACCGATTTATAAAACTTATTTAATTTAAATAATTTCTTCATAATTTCTCATAGAAAAGTAAACTGAAATTTCATAATAATTCGAACGTATACTTGAATTCTAAAATTTAGGGAGGGATTGGGTTTTGCTTTGTAACTTCACGTAAAAGCTATTATACAGTTATTACTTAATTAAAAGTTACTAAAGCCCTAACATCACATAAAACGAACTATTGCAGCAACGAAGTGAAAGGATATTGTAAGGACGAAAAAATAGAGCTTTACTGAGAGTAAGAATGTTGCACATAAAGACCAATAACAAACAAATGCTCTTTATTAAAGGATATGACCTCCTTTAACTGAAATGGTTGATAGATATCGGTTCCGCATGCTCATTACGAGTTTATCGAGCAGTTCTTGAGTTAGACATGTCCATTCCTTAATCATCATTTGTTTTGCTGTTGTGTGTTCGCCCGTGCATATATACTTACAAAAAATGTCCCACACAAAGCATCCCACACATGCTCAATTGAATTTAAGTCAGGGAAGCAAAGTGGTCAATCTGATCGAGCCAATTACTGAATTTCCCGTAACTCGTCTTCATCATGAGTAGTGGTCTGCCATTATCATCCTTACAATTTTTTCTATCCAACTATACCTAAGAATAAGCGCACATGGAGAAGAATTAATTGTGGACAATATCGTTCGCTGGTGATGATATGTCTATAAAGAACTGGAACTTGGTTCTCCCATTTAGCATAACGCCACACCAAGCAAGAACTCCAGGGTTACCGAAACGTCTCTTTCCTTGATGTTACTGGAATAAAACCTGGCCCCAAAAACTTTCCATGCCGGTTAATGTCCGAAACCTTCGTCGTGCTAAAACGACTGTTTTCTGTGAAGAGAACGTGACCCCATTGTTGATCCGTCCAATCTTTGTATTCTCTACACTAATGTAAACGCCGCCACCTCCGCGGGTATCAATGGTATACATCTTTTGGAACGATATCTTTATGAAGACGCTTCGACACGACATTTGATGTGCATTTATTTCAAGCAAATACCGAGAAATGATCCCCGCGGACAGATGTCATATCTTTTTGTTATATGACATAATGGTAAGCTGTTTGTTCTATTTTTCTTGGTCGACCACCGACAAGCTTTTTCGCCGCTGTACCAGTGATTTTGAATGCTCTTCATGCATAGGAAGCAATGCAGTGATCGAGAGAGAAAGCAATATCTTCTGCGACACTCGTCACACTCCCTTTGCTTACCAACCATTCTTTATGGTCTTAAGTAGTCGAGATAGTTTCTTATATCAATGTTATCTTGAAATTAATTTGGGTTTGCAGCAAACACCTTTAATACCATCCTTCATGCTTATTTTGCATATCGCCTTCAACACCACACTAAAACTGATTACCAGATGAAGCACTCTCAATTGATCTGTGATATCTTGTCACTGACTAAAATTTGCATGTAAATGAACCTTCTTTCAATTTCACAAATTTTGTGGCTGTATGTTTCTAAATTTCGACCTCATGTGTTTCCTTTTTGATGCAAAAAAAGGAACTAAGATTCTGGGTTTGATATCCGACACCGATTACACTGCTATTTTTTCAGGTAGTTGACATTTGAATATTGTGATAATAAAAATGAATATCCAAATAACGTCTACTGAATTTTTTTATTATACATAATTTCCCTCTTTTCCTTTTATAAATTGATTCACGAGATTTTAAACCTATTTATGCTCTGCAAACATCGTCATTTTTTTTCTGTTGGGGAAATGTCCTATATTCTTATTATCCTGCAAAACACACGGATCTTTAATGTATGTTGTTGAATATTGTTCTTTTCTGTCTAGACATGGTAAACTATCTAAAATCTGGACTATATTTCTGATTTAATGTAGCCTTTAAACAAAATATGAAACAACTTGCTATTTTATATTGTAGCCACAACTTATGATGGCGGCATGGGTTGTTATGACAGTTATGTAACTGTATGTGCTGAAAAGACTGTTGAATATTATGTAATGAAAAATTCAAGGAACTTCAGTATTGGTTTTATTGCTGTCAGTCTTTGGGTTTATTACTGTAAAGTAAATTTAATGCATGATAAATTTCTTACAAGTCTTGCTCTTGACGATTTGAATGTATTTGTTTGGAAGAGAAAAACATTTTAAAAACTGAGCAGTAGACATAGACAAATTAAAAAAGGTTTGAGTTGTAGTGTTACTATTTCTCCTTTTATGATGTAACCTACTCAATAGTTAAATTTATTTGCTTCACTTCCTAGAATGAAGCGAAAAGTAAATGGAAATTCTTTAATTAAAAACAACTGCTGGTAGGAAATGAATACAGATATTTACACTATTATTAAAAAAAACGAAATCATCTTCTCTAGTCCATTCCATACCACGCATATTCTGGTCCCTGTTACTCTGGACTTTCATATTCTCTATCACTCCTCCTTTTATATTTCTTCCAAGATCACTTAACTTTTATTCCACGCACCTAACCTGTCCCTAAAAACTCACTATCACTTCTGAATACCACACGTTATCTAGATGCACCAACGAGTAATGTTAACAAAAGATAGTCATCGGTTTGACCAGTCATTAGCGCAGTGGCGTAATGATGGAGGAGAGGGGGGAAGGTTTTATAGATGCCCGAAGAACAAGTCTTAGGGGGCGCCATGGATTCAGAATGTTAGTGGGTGCATATCGGTTTTTAAAGCAAAATATGTTGAGTGGACGAAAAAATAAAACCCTGCCCCTGGTACCACTTCCCCTTGTTATGACACTGATGACTGGCGGGGAAGAAAAAACTTTATATTGCCCTAGGCGCCACTTTCCGTAATTACACCCCTGTATTAAAGAAAGGGTGGTTATTAGGAGACCTCGCTACGATACATTCAGCTACCTTTAGTATTCTTATTAAAATTCTAGCAACATGAGAATTTTATTATGTAATACAATAGACCTGTGATTGCTCCTGCGTCTGGTCATTATAAATAATTGAATTATTTATTCCTGATTAAAATGGATTTTAAAAGTATTTTTATGGAACCAGGATTTTTTCATGAATCCAAAATGTACTAAAATATCAGTTTAAATAACTATTTCTATGTGATTTAAAAATATTTGGTTTGAAAGAAGAGCTCATAATCAACTTAAATCTTCATTTTTATATTATCAGTCACTGATTTTTATTCCCATACAGTGATATTTAAATTATCGCCGAGGCAGCACTGGCCTGATTGTAGATTCTAGGTTTTGGGATCAATGAATCGTGGATTTGAAACTCCTAGTCACCAAAGACCTTCCGTGTGAGTGGACCTGCGGTAAGTTAAATCAGTCATCAGAAGGTTAACCGTCCTCATGCTCGTGTCACATAGAAGTTATGACTTCTTCAATTTCTTAGTTAAATTGTCTTCCTTTTCATTTAACCACAGTTTGAATTTACAAGATCCTTCCGTGGTGGTCTGGTGGCGGAATCTCTGTTTTGGAACTGGAGGATTACGAGTTCAAAGTCCAATTCAACCGTGTGAATCCATGGTGTGAGTGGGGCTGTTGCACGTTAAATCTGTCGGTGACAAACGTCCTCCAGTTGGTGTGGAGGTTTGTAGATGGTTTGCTGACCTAAATGCCTTTCTCGTCATCTGGCGACAGTTCCAAATTACGAGTTCTGTCCTTATTTTGATCTCCAATAGCTTGAGAAACCAGGATTTTAATATACTTAAAAATTAAACTTAAAATACTCTCCCTGTATCTAATTCAGCAACTCAAATTATTAGTCTGCTATAGTAGTTTTTCTAATTGTTCTTAAATAAATCATATTCTTTTTCTAATAAAAATATTATAAAGGCACAACATCATCAGCATTCGTCTTTTAACGCATTCAAAAAATGTAATAGGATATGCATGAAACATACTTCCGGTGAAGCTACGCCACAGAGAGATACAAATAAATTGATTCTTCAGGAAACGTCGTAAGGAAGAGTGCTTGAATATTGAGACGCAATCCCTGAAGAAAAGCGATCTATCCTGCTTATTTCTAATCATCCGGAGCTTGACAATTCGCAACCATGAATCAACTCGTCCCATGCTAGAATTCCGCCTTACAAAGAGTAAATAGATTCTAATCGTGTTTCAGAGCAAAGTGGATAGTCAAGGTTTCCTTCATTTTTCACTGAAACTGGTTTAGATAGTATTTATTCCAAGTGTGCTGGGATCTGCTTTTTTTTAACATAGTTCCTAATCGAGGAGTAAAAATGTAATAGCTAAGAGTGGAAAAACGGCTGAAAAGAAAACCCAAGTGTTTACAAGAAGGAATAACCTCTTCTGTGAATATAAGTATGCAAAAACATAGTTATTAAAGTAAAAATTTCTTAAATGCGCGAGTTTCGAAACTATAATATTTAAATGAGTAGTACTTCACGGACTTTTTCCTTCCCCAAATTTTCAACGCTATCGTTAGCAAAAAATGAAAGCAATATTTTTAACATCTTCTCAGAACTTTAAACCTAATTTATGCAATTCTAGTAATGCCTGTGGTGTTGATTGTGTTCAGAAAGAGTGCGATGAGCTCCCACTTGAAAGAGAAAAAGTCTCTGTTCGAAATGCATCTTCTGATACCAATGTCACAAATGGCACACATGTTATGTTCCAACCATTTCAGAATAGATCGGCAATAGTTACACTCAAGCGCCTTGTGTTTAAGTAATATTGCTGTCGACTCATTTAAATGCAAAAAAAATGCTACATCGAGACTATTTAAACTTTTTTACAACTCATTCTATCTTAAAAACTCTCTATCTGGTTAGACTTCACAAACGCAAATATTTGAGCATTCCCTTGAGTATGTTCTAAAAAGTTTAAATTGTGTGAATCAAATTCTGTTATCATTCTTTAGTCAGGCAAGATATATGTACTACGGATATCTCTATACAGCTTTTTAAGGGCAATGATAATTTTTTAATAGATATATCGTTAAGAAATACCGATAATACCTTTTTGCAGATATTTAAGATCCAAAATATCCATATATAATTAGAGACTTCAGCTTATAAAAATCGAGGTAGACAAAGTAAACCATTATTTTTACCAATACATTTGATCAGAAAGATTTATTCCAAGTTCATAATTCAGCTACTTTCCACAAGAAAATAATAACCAGCTCCTCAATACGCACGCATAGATGGCGGTGAGCTGGTAACATTCGTTGTTTCAGTGAACAAATAACTGCTGAAGAAAGACTTTCTACTTAATTCCCTTCTTGGTCGGATTTCTTTTGCGAATTTCCGACCCCAAAAATGCATTTTTATTATTATTATTGCTGAATATTAATATATGTGCTATCCTGAATTCGAAAATATAAAATAATTTTGTCAGTAAGCAGTTTTTGGTTGACTTGACCTACTGATTCTCAAACATGTTGTATCCCGTTTATTGATTTCATTCCCTGCAATGCACCCAAGTTTTAAAATGAAACAAAATACTCTCTGATAATATATTTTTCAAAACTTTTTACTTAACCCCTTCTTGGTCGGATTTTTTTTTCGAATTTCCAACCCCAAAAAAGGCTTTTTTTATTATGGCTGAATATTAATGCTTTGAGATATTTAAGATAAATATCTGCACGAAAAGAATTATTAATGATATGTAAAAAAATGTTTTTTAAAATGATTTTACAACCTTACCATGAAAACAGCGTTACAATCTTTCTTGACCATCAGAGTGTAAAAACCACATTGAAATAATTTATTGCCGATTATTTTATTGTTTACGTTGCCAAAATCGCGGAATATAACGAGACGTATAAGTAGCGATGAATTCACTCTCAACTGTACAATCTTTCTCTTCGTTGCATGGCATGCAACGCCGACTGTACGGGCACAGCGCATTAAAAATTTTAGCTCATATGTCATTTAAAATAATCACAGAAATGTCGAGCTGTTAGAGTAGAATGATGAAAACATAATATGAAATTTAAGTGTGAATAAATTGAGTTAATCAAAAAGTGTGGTGCACTGAAATACTTTTAAAATATCAGTGTATGTTTCATAGAGACATTTATTCTGTTTTATGTACATAAATGTTCGTTCTATCAATTAGACTTATAGAACTGCTGATCTGTGTTCCTGAACTAGAGGTTCAGACATTGGTGTACTATTGAATAAATGTCGAAAAAAACATAAATAATTTTGCAGACAAATCCCAATGATTATGCTGTCTGTTAAACATCAGTGAATGGTGAAAGAATGACCAAATAAAAGTAGATAGCATTTAAAAAATAAATTATGCGGTTTCAGAAGGGCGTTTTCCTTTTTAATGCACTTTGTGTTCCAAAACTGTATCCAGAATAACTCCATTTTAACTGTTTAACTGCTGGTAATTAGTATTTATTTATTTGATTTTCAAATAAAAGTGATAAGTCTGAATTTTCCAACAACAAAAAGAAAAAATTAAACGAAAAGTTTTATTGCTGAAACAAACGGGCGAGTTTAACAGCAAAATTTAAGCAGCGTTTAAGTTATGGAAAGTAACGATACCTTTCTTACAATATAATTACTACAATGTCTCGAAGATGCTATGGTATCCTAGCAGAGTCCCAATTTCAGCTTGGTTGATCATAGGCTAGAGATCCAATTTCTCCAAAGATCAACCTGGTATGCGAACCTCATGCAATTTAAATTTGCCCGTTTGGGACAAGCGTCCTCTCGTTAATATGGCGCAGTCTCGTATATTATCAGCGCCATGTAACAACAGCCAACATGTGTCAACGCCTACCCCCGATAGTTTTGATGTCGACTCAAAATCAGATATCATTGACGGATCTTTTAAAACTTAAAAATAACTCGTCAATGCATTTGAAGAATTATCTCTCAGTTGTAAAATATCTCTGTAGATAAAAATCTTTTCGTATGCTAGTCTTTCACGAAATAGTTGAAACGGTACAGTTTTAGCAGACATTTTTGCCAATAATAAAGACTAATTATGGTCTTTATAAAGGCTAGAGAAATTAACACGTTAGTCGTCACGACTGACGCCTGAAATTCGAACCATCTATCTAATTATAGATGACTCCTTCTCTATATCTCTTAACTACAGTAGAGGAGGGGTAATCTGATTAGATAATAGGTATAAATTGTATTTGATCGCCATGTGAATCATATTTGATTCACATGGTGATTAACGTGTTAATATCACTTTGTCTATATATGTTTTGGAAAACTATTGTTTTCTTTATTGTTAATTAATTGACTTTTTAACTCATGTTTATTCTACTATCTAAATAGATGTTTCCTTCTGTTTTAAAAATGTGTTGTCGCTTTCTTTCATAGAAAAATTGAGATGCTCATGGATTCCTTGAAATTTTCGTATCAAATTACAATGTGTTTGAAAGACTTAATTTTATTTTTAATTAGCTTATAGGTTTTTAAATACGTTGATGCTTGTAGGGCATAATGGCTGAACAGTTGCTAAGATGTCTTGCGAAACTTAACCCTCTGACTGTATAATTTTTTTGAATTACTATTTAGGTGCAACGTTTTAAAACATGTCCAGATACTGTTGAACTAAGCAAATTGCTATTAACATTCAGAGCTTTATTAGCATAATATGATTAAACGTTTTAAAAGTAAAGTGAACCTATTAGCCCGCGAAAATCTCAGGATGCAGCAAAAAACAAACGAACTTCCAACCCGCGGAAATCGCGGGATATGCAGTCAGAGGGTTAAATGATGAAAAAATTGTCATTCGTAATAAAAGGACTCAAAAGAGGTGTACGAAAAAAAATTAGCGTATAATAACTCAGCTGTATTAATTTCATAGAAAGACGCTTCTAGTTCCGAGATTATTTTTTTATACCTTAACTCTTATACAGAATCCCATATCCCTAGAAACTTTTTTTTTTTATCATTTCCAGAAATCGGTGTTTGTAGTGTTCTTCCGATGAGTAAAATGAGTTGGAGACTAGAATCGACAGTTGTATAAAATCTGAAAAAATCAATTTTCGCATTGAAAGTAAAACAACTTTCAATTGGTCTGCTTCAAATGCTGTTACTTTCCACTCTGTTGCTACTCACCTCCAGCAAGCTCGAAATAAGTACCTCCACTAAACTACACGAGCATTAACATCATTGCAATATCCGTACCTTCAGTTACATTCAATTAAAACTGTAAGTTAATTAAATCTCATCCTCGGTCGCAGGAACGCTTCATAGCGAAATCCTGTTCCAAGTGAATCGAAATCACTGACAACTGTCTCCGTAATGCCAAGATATTTTAGGCGATTGGAATCAGCATATTTACGCTTCATTAATTTGAGCACAGTTTCGGGAAGATACAGTTGGGGCCTAATGTTATTCGTGTTTGCAATGCGGTGATCGTTGAAGCTCTGCTACTATGATTCCGAGGTGTGACTGGGGCTATTCCCAAAGTATTGATCTAATGCAGACGGGTGCAGCTGTCGCAGGGGTATAATACTATCGTGTGTTATCCGCGTAAGCTCCGTCGGTCCTTTTATCTCATCGCGAGTGATTCGTTTCGGCTTGTACCATCCCTGCTTGACAGCTGGTTACCGAGGTCTTTCGATGGACTAACACGCACTGCAATGTGACGAGAATATTTATATTCAAATAGCTTTTTTATTGCGATTTTTTCCGAGCACAGTTATGGTGATTTGGGACGATTATTTACTCATTTTAATTTTTTAACGATTGCCTCTTTCTTTATAATCGTTTTTCTAATGGTCTTATTTTACTTTTGGCAAGTGCACGTTCTTTTAATATTTTGGATTCGGAAAAGTAATTAGATGTATAATTTAATCTCTGAATTCTAGGGCTCATTTTATTGCTTAGAGAAGTAAAAAATACAGTTGTACAAGTTGATTTTTTTTCGAGAGATCAATCTTCGACTTCTTGAAACTTTGTAGGTATATTTTTTAACAATCGTAATAACAATCAAAACGATTCACTTCCTAGAATGGCGCTTGAGGGGAATCATTCGAGCTCAAAGGCTTAAATTTTGAAATCAGTAGTTTTATCTTACATTTGGAAACTAAAAATTATACCATTTTGTAGAGAAACTTTTGCTTTCATCGACCTCAAAATAAATTACTTATTCTTTCGGGCCTTTTACATATTTCAAACTCTAGGTAATAATCTTTAACAACTTTAATTCCAAAACAGAATATTTTGTATTTGACTTTGTACTGTTTTTGTAAGGTAAAATATTTTATCTATAACCATGCAATAAAAATAAACGATTTTTGCCTTAATATGAAATTCAAGAACGTCTCGATTCAAATATTTAAGTATTATCGGTTTTCGAGCAAGTAACAAAAGCAAAGAAAATTTGACTTTCGAAACACCTAGTGTTCCTATTGGTCTAAATATATTCATGTATATTAATTATTAATCTGTTAAAAAAGAAATAAAATGTTTCACTTCGAAATAAGTCAAATGATCAGAATATCAGACAGCTGAGAACTTGAATCAAAAAATATTTTTGCTATCAAATAACGTAGAAAATAAACCGCAGGTTGAATTTCTTTGTTTATTACTTAGTTTTGTGCAATGTAAACGATTAATATTTATTAAACAAATTTTAAACAGTCTCCTATCTCCAAAATGCTCTAATAAATATTCTGAACTTCATTTCAAAATTAATTTACTAAGCAGAGTTTTAAATTAAAAACATTTTTATGGTGATTCATTTGAATGAAGAAAAGGAATTGATGATCTGAGATCTTTCAAACAAATACTCAATTTCATTATATTGAAATATTTTCACTAAATCTTCTTATTTTAGTAAGAAATAGTCTGAAACATAAGTATACGCGCTAAATTATTATTGTGTCTAGTTAATTAATTCATATTTCTGAATTGTATTATAACGCTAAGCCTTATGATCCCCAGGTAGGTATTTAACTATTAACATTTATAAACTTCTTAGTTTTTGTCAAATTATCTTATTGTCTAAAATCTAGAATACAATTTAAAATAAGCAAGCCTGTATTATACCTAGCTTTTATATTCGGATAGCATAATTATATTTTTTTTATTGAGAAGAAATTTCTTTTTAGCTTTCGTGGAATATCAACTTTTGGATAACTACTGTCTATTAACAAAAAAAATTACTGTTTAGACTATATTATTTCAAATGAAAACACAATTTTTTTTCTCGTCTCATCCTGCTATACATCCTACTATTGTGCGACTGCACAAAGTGTAAAAATTAATAGAAATCTCTTAGTTTATTACGACTAAAAGCAAGTAGAAATGAGGTTTTTTACCCTTTGTGTGTATTTTGCCATACTATACAGGCTTTGCTACGAAAAGATCCAATAATTCGTCTTAATTTCACTAGTTCTTTACAAAATTTCTATAGTTTTCTTAATAATATTTCATTGTGATTGCCCTTCCTTTCAGCAACAACTGCAGGATTTCAGAAGTAATCACGTCATTACATGCACTTTTAAGCAAATAATAATTGACATTTTCTGAATGGCATAAAAATATTCATTTTGGTGCTAAACCCTAAATAAAATTTTTAATGAAATAATAATTTGAAGAAATCACTGTGATTATTCAGTTCAGTTTATGTTCTTTCGGTTCAATTTCAAAACTATTAGGCAGAGAATTTTTATTTTGTTAAAGCAGATACATTAAATAATAGGTATTCTGCTACAAGAAAAGATTAATCGATTCTATTAGAATTAAATGCAGAAAACCATCAGCGGGGATGGATGTGTATTGCTCTTCATTATCTAAACAGGCTCAATGATTAGATTACGCTATCGACCAGCTTACAGTTATAGAGGCACCTGTCATTTCTTATAGCCAGTATCATTTTATCTTCATTCTTTCGCTAAAAAAATTATCGAAACAAGAGAATGCTTTTTTAATTCTACATAAAGGGTTGTTTTTTTCTATTATTATTATTTATTCTCCAACTATAATACGACTCTACGACAGACTAAAAAGATCACCAGGAATAAAAAAATCTTGAATTTTATCGAATCATATTATCATTAATGTCCGTATTTTTCTAATTATAATTCGAATCTAGTTAGATGGTTAACAGCAAAACTACTCATTGCATTTTAGGTTTTACCAGTTGCTTTTTATTTCTCATTAGCAAGTCAAAATTTCCTAAGAAGATAGAAAGTTTTCTTTATTTCGAAGCTAAGAATTATTCAGATGTTTTTGTAGCTCCGTGTTTTAACTAGCTGAAGGGACCATAGCATTAAATTTTTAGGGATAATTTGAATTCAATAATTCGATAATTTGAGGAAATGATTACATGAGTTAACTGAAATTTTATCAGTTTTGAATTATGATTTAAGTATTTACTATTAAAACATTACTTCGTTGCCATATAAAGTGCGTGCTTCTGAAGATTCGAGACGGTATCTATTAATATAAGACTTAATATTAAAATTCAAACAAAGAAAAAGGGACTAACTGTAGCTGTTCTTCGAGTAAATAAATCATTTATGGTCAAAGACGGATGCGAAAATCTGTTATAAATAGATATTTATATGCTCATTTTTCCATCAATAGTGTGCTGGCCAATCTGTTGAGATGAGTTATAAATGTTGCATAACTAACCCCTTCTTATCGGATTTTTTTTTTCGAATATCCGACAAAATGATTATGTTTTCCATTCAAGGCGGGAAATCGTATCTCGAAAACATGAAAAAATTAGGACTGCTTGCGCCATTTCTTAGCAATATTCAGAAATAAAAAAAATAATCGCGAATATAACGAGACGTGTAAGTAGCGACGAATTCACTTTTAACACCTTCGGTCCTGGCGTCCTAGTATTAGGACACATCTTTATATTGCTCTAGATTCCACATTTTAAAGAATTTTAACTTCAAAACCCTAGGTCCTGCTAACTATGCATTCAAAAATAGCAAGATCCTTTTATTTCTGCTCAATAATTCGCAGCATAGTCGTAATAGAGAAAATAATGGCTGCAGATGATCAGAAGCCTCCAAAACGCAAGTGCATGTTTTTTGAGTCCTCAAAAACATTATATTTAATCCTACGCTTTTTGAAAAATTCCATAGTATATATCATACTATTTCTGCCTAATTCAGTGCTTTTAACATAAAAATAATGAGAAATTGCACTACAAATCAGAATCAAACATTTGTTCTACTAATAGAACGTCTGGGCTTACAGCAAACAACTTGAATTTTTATACTTGTTCTATTATTAGAACACCAGGTGTCTATAGTACAAAACTTTTACTTCTTTTACAGTTAACGATATTTCTTCTTAAAAAACATTGTGTTGCATGTAAATTTTGCATATTTTACAGTTATTATTCAATTATTAACCATTTAAATTGATGCAAATTGAAAACGGAGGGACGAGGTGGTTCAGATAAATGTGTTACAGAAGCTGGCAAAATCGCTGTAGTGAAATGGTACGGCAATCGTGCGGACGTAGTTAAAAGATGGAGCAAAAAAGATGTCACTTTTGTTGAAGTTTCCAGACCTGAAATTGTAAAGTTTTACAATAAAACTATGGGGGAGGAGGGACAAGCATGACTTATTAATACCATTGTACAAAACGGCTATAAGGAGCAAAAAATAAACCCTTTGCATCATCTTTAATTATTTCAATATGGCTATAATAAATTCTTGGTCATGGTACAAAAGAGATGCAAATCGTTCTGGAATTCCTCCGAAAAACTAAATAGATTTATTGGACTTCACATTTCAAATTGCAGACACTCTCTCATTTTGAAAAGAGTCAGCAGCCCCTACCAATCCTGGACGTCCATCAGGTATGCACCACCTCCAAAGAAAAAGTTAAATCTGTCAGACCTTGCAATGATTGCCTTGATTTGATGGGATAAACCATATGATTAAAAGAAGTTCAAAGCAACAAAGATGCAAATTGAAAGGTTGTACTTTCAAAACTTCACCTTTTTGTGAAATGTAAAGCATATTTATATGTTTTCATGCTCAAAAAAAATGTTTGAAATCATTTGATTAAAAATAATTGTAAATTGAACTTCAAATAAAAAAAAAATTCTTTTTACTTAATTGGAGCCCGGTGTCCTATAATTAGAAAAAAATTTAATTAGTTTGCTAATTGATAAAACTTTTGATATTTCATATTTATGTTTCTTATATATAATATTCACTGATTTTTTATCTGTCCTGCGCATAATTCAGGACCGTTCAGGGGTTAAGGATGCAATTCTTCTCTTCGTCGCATGACATGCCACGCCGTCACAGAAGGGGTTAATTATAAACAAGAGTATCCACTTGCAGACAATGAAAATTTATAGTACTTAAACTATTAAGGAACAGATTACAAAAATGGCCTAAGACGAATGGTTATGTTATGCTATTTATGATAAAGCTTTAAAATATCAAGATAAATACAAGTTAATTACTTTTACTTTTGTAACACAAAGATCATATTTTATCATGTTGTTCCAGGCATATGATTAAACAAGGTAAATGAGAAGCAAATCAAATACATCTTCGAAAATGAAGAACCATTATAAAAATCTGTCATCTTAAAAGAATAATATTTACCTAGCAGACAACTGGGAATTTAATAAGGATGGAAACAGATTTCATGCCTTTAAAACAACGTTTACCTTATATTCTAAGAGATGCGCCTTTAGTGTTTGGATAATGTTTCATATTTTGCTTAGAAATGTTTCACCCCTTGACTTACAGAATTATTGAACGCTTGACAATTTACTATAAAATACGGGTTAAATAATTAGAATTATGAATGTTTCTCTAGAATCAAGGGAAATCTTCATCTTCTCTATTTCAACGTTTTTTGAATATTCATTCTTAATTTAAATACTTCCCTAATAAACCTTATCTTTATCCAGGAAGGAATTAATATTTATATATCTCAAAATGTCACACGCTTTTTCAAATAACTTTGCCTTGAGATAACAAGTCGCCCTTCTTTTTAATGGCTCTTTTCACTTTTGCTTAAATTCTGAAGTTGGCTGAGCAAATCGGAGAGTAATTGCTGAAAAAGAAAGAATAGCTTTCCAGGCTTTGAAACTTGAGGCAAAATTATATCTGTCTTTGGTTATCAAGAAGCAGCTCATTACCGTTGAATCGTCGCTGTTCTTCGACGGTACTTCTTAATGAGTTTGTTTAGAAAGTTTGGCAAGAATAATACAGATCCATTATTTTCCATTCTTTTCATAAGCAAAGTGAAGAACTCTCACAGAAGTAACTTATTACGAGGAACGCTTTCACAATGAGAGATGATTTTTTTAAAAGTATCTGTATTGCTTCCGCATTCAGGGTTAATTTGTATCGAATGATTAATCTCCATTTCCTTCACTGGTAAGTTTGCGACCATTGTTGCATCAGTATTTCAGGGAAGCAAATTATTAAAAGTGATTTTCCTAATTAAAGACTGAATAACTCAAAAATTTGCTTTTTGTTCAGTGTTTTGTTATATGAATATTCATAAATGATTCATGAGTTCCTTTCTTCGTTTGAAAATATCAACAATGCATATTGAGATCTTGATAATGTATACTCTTCTTTAACTCTAAATATGCAATTTTTTCTTTGTTCTTTTAAAAGAATTAATAGTTTTTCACTAAATGGTTCACATGGTTATTTTAATATATTGATTGACGCAGCGATTCTGTCCAAACTTTCCGTATCAATTTTAATCTCTCTCTCACTTCCAATAATGTTCGTTTTATTATGCCTCCTCTGATGAATTCTAACAATATAAGTAACACTATAAGTAATATAAAAGTTATTTTAATATTTATAATCTCGTCTCCTTTCCAATGATTTTCTGTTGTATTATGACCTCTCCAAGCACCTTCAACTAGATAAGTAACATCAAAGATTTTTTTAATATTTATTTTAAATAATCAATATAAAAATATAATTCTGTGTTTCCCATTTGATTTTTTTTGCCTATTTTGAAGCGCGACTTTTTTCATAGAAAGTATTTTTTTTATTTTGCAGTTTAATTTTTATAAGGTTTTCCTTAATTTTTTGTCTTTAATCATCCCATACATTGAAAACTCAAAGGCTGAAAAGCACTGGATTAAACGCGCTTCATTATTTCTAAATAATTTAATCAGTATCATAAATTAAAGAATATATCACGTGTATTAACCCTTTTAATGCCGACCGAAAGTATCGCACTTATGTGTAGAATGCCGGACCAATTTGACGAATTTGCTAAGATTTGGAAAAAAGCTCATAAAAGACAAAAGAAGAATGATGTTTACAAAATTCATAAAGGAGCATATTACAAAATAAGGAGATAATAAATTAGAGCCACGTGTATTTCAATATTTTTTGAAAATCGTACGAATAACATAAATATTAAAACACTATGAAAAACAGAAAAATCGCGAATATTAACTTATAATATTAACCTCTGAACCGTCTCACCCGTCATATTGACGTTCATAGAATTACCGCATTTTTAGGCTTATCAACCAAAATTAAATCATTAATTAGCTTTATAATTTGGCACAAAAATTACGTAGAATCCATAACCATCTCAAGTATTATATACCTTCTTAGATGAATGAAAACGACAGCCCCTTTTCAAAACAGGAGGAGTCATCTTATTAGATAGCAAAGAAAGACTCTTAAGCTATTAAGCTAATATTATTAATATTAATTGAATATTAACTTATAATATTTATCGAATATTAACTTATAATATTTATCGAATATTAACTTATAATATTAATCGAATATTATTAATAAATCGAATATATTAATAAAACCATTTATAATGTTTTATAAATTTATTTTGAGATAGAGTTCTCTCGCCATGCGAATAAAAAGGCGCCATCGCAACGATATATCGTCGTTCGCACTTTTCGCAAGTGTTGCGAACAACGGTATATCGTCGTTTGGCACTAAAAGGGTTAAACCATTCATTCACAAATACTAAGGACCACGATGGCTTAATTAGTCGTGATCTGAAACTCGCGAATTCACTATCCAGTTCCATCTAATATCTGCAGTATACGAGCCCGTTCAAGTATCCGTCACGACTCAAAGTCCTCCTGCTGGTTTGGAGCGAAAGTTTTGCAAAGGGTGTCGATCCTTGGATCGTTCTAGTTATTCGATCACTGTTCGAATTGACGAGATTCGTTCGAAACCAGTCTGAGGCCGCGGTGGCCTAGTGGCAAGGTCTCGGCTTTGGGGCCTTAGGGTTCCAGGTTCGAAACCCGATTCCACTGAAGATCCGCCGTGTATGAGGGGCTGCCAGCTCAGGCGTCGTCCTCGTCATCTGACTGCTGTTCAAAATTACGAGGTTCGTCCCAAAATAGACCTCGTGTTGCTTCGAAACGGGACATTAATATAACCAAACCAAACATTTCCAAACCAGCCCTCGTTTAGCTTCAAAATACGGCGCTAACATAACTAAACTAAACTCCTAATTATATTACACACTGTAAATACATTTATTAAACATGCAGACTAGAAATAAAATTATTTGAATGGAAAATTAATAAAACTGTTAATTTGAAAATAAGTTTATTTTTATTTCAGAATTATGTTAATGGAAGCTGCTAGTGATTGGTTATATAAACTTTATTTTGGCTTTTTTAATCTCAGTGAAAGCAAGGAAATGCTATCCCTGATTGATTAGATCAGAATCTTTCCCAATTAGTTGGCTTGGCAAGACTGAAGAACTTTCTCTGTTTCTTTTTTGATGTGCTAAGGGTCCACCCAAGAGATCTTCACCATCACGATCAATTTAATCCATCACTAAATCTATTTTCGATCTACAGAATAGCACACCAGAGTTTTCCCATGGATATAATCACAGCTGTCTGTTTACTCCTCACTCACTGAGATTCGGGTAAGCAGAGTTCAGGAAAATCTGTTGCGATAAGTTTTTACCATCTTTTTCAATAATGAGGCTTTGAAGACTGGAATTTGATATTGTTTGAAACTTTCTAGTCAAGTGCTTTATTAGCAATTTGTTATTTTTTAAATAATTAATTTTTTTTTACTTTTACCTTCAATTCGTAAAAATATGTTATCGTCACACAAATAATCTTTCTTTATATATTGTAACTTAAGTTTTCAGATGAAGAAATGTATTGCGTGTTATTTTGTAATATTTTATATTATTCTCATAATCTCCACTGTGTTATTTTATATTATTCTCGGAAAGAAGCTTCCTGTCGATTCTAAAACTCCACGCTAGAAAATAATGAGAACCACTCATAATTTCATTTCTAATATGCAATTTTAGCTTATTTTGAAGATGTGTTCTGAAATTTTAAAGGACGGTAACCAGACGGTAATTCATTGACAAAAATTGCGTATTTTGTTGTATAATTAGTGTAGATTGAAAATTGAAAGGGATGATTATGCATCGTATTTATATTATGTTGCTCATATATTCAGAAAATCAGAGTTCTGTGATTTCGCAATAGCAATTGACTTGGCGCATTTAAGTTACAATTGTCTGGATTTCCTTCAAATATAGTATAAATACTGATTAAGAAAGACCCATTATGAAGTGAGTAGGAGCAAAGATAAAACAAAAGGTAAAACTCATTGATCGAAAATCTATTTCAAAAGATAAGTAGGGGAAAATGGGGTAAAACCAGTTACCCAAGACTTGAAGGCCTGTTAGAGCTAAACTATCCGACATGGAGCTTGTCAAATTTTATTAAAATATTCATTGTTTATCGGAGTACAATATATCCTTCAAGAAAAGTCGTAATTTTGCCATTTTTTTACTAATGATATTTTTATTAAAAAAAGTCATACCACCCAGTTTTACCCCACTAGTGAGGTAAAACCGGGTGCACATGTTAACTCTATGGGAAATTAGGAAAACTCGATTTTCAGCGGAAAAGTAGTAGATATTTTTATGACGAGTTAAGAATATTAGTTACAAAATTCACATGCAAAGCAGTTGTCTACTTCCTCCGCGATACTGCAACTTTCGTGGGCAAGCTTAGACAGTTTCTACATTGGATTAACCGTTTTCATTTATTTAAATTTGAAAATACATCATTAGAATATAAGAAATCAACGTCTGATGTGTTTTTATCATCTTAATCGGAGGAATCATCAATTCTGACTGTCCCGGTCTTATGCCCCAAGTAAAAAAGTCAGCAAAAAACCTTTAAAAAAACTTCAGGAAAACTGCAGGTATTTTGGACAAAAAAACCTGCAATTTTCCTGAAGGTTTTATGCTGACTAAAAAACCTGCATCCTACCTGCATATTTTTGTCCGAAATACCTGCACTTTTCCTGAAGGCTTTTCGCTGACTTTTCAGATGGAAAAAAACCTGCATCTTACCTGCAGAGTTTTGTCCGAAATACCTGCAATTTTCCCTGAAGGTTTTTTGCTGACTAAAAAACCTGCATCCTGCCTGCATTGAATATTGCCTATATTGAAAACGGGTACTCCAAGTGGCACCACTTGGAGTACCCGTTTCTACCCCGAGTGCAGAGGTTATGAAAACGAAGTAGAACCACGCCATTATTGGGCTAAATCTTTATTGTTTGATAGGGTATAAATCCTTAGTAAACGTATAATAAGCTGTACTAAATATAGTTTTTATAACTGTAATGATTATTGGGTTTAAAATCGAACGAACATTAGACTGTTGACGCCTTAAAAGAAATAAACCTTCATAGACGCAGTGAATTAAATAGCAACATCACGCCACTATGACTGTTCCTTTTTCTTGAGTAGTAGAGTGTAATTCAGTATTTGCCCGCTAGAAAGGAGAACTGATAAGGCCAAAATCAAAGGTACCCGATTTTACCACACTACCTGGTTTTACCCCACTCTCCCTAAATCGGCATTCAGAAGAGGCTTAAAGTTTCTTAACATATTCATCGCTATGGGCAAATTAGATGCAAGCTACGAGAAAGACAAAAAGTATCCGCGCTTGCTCTAGACAATTTATAAATCAAAAACTAAAGAGGTAAACGTATTCTGCGGATTTAACTCAATAAATTAGTTATCCAAGTCAAATTCTAGTACGCAGCGAAGATTCCTGAAGATCGATATGTCTTGTTCGTAGCGACGATTGTGTTAAATAAGGGTGTGTTAAATTTATTTTCCTTTTCATAATAGATTCATTTACCAAGCTCTGTTTATAAATGCACCTTTCATCTCCTACGTATTTCTAATCTGCGTTCCCAAATAACTGGAATAAAATGCTCTGTGTTAGCAAAACTGGAAATAAAAACAGCATTTTAAGCTGTTTTAATCATGATTTTTTAAACAAAAAACGCTTATTTTTGAAACATTACGGTGCGATTACATTTATTTCTAGGTTTTAACAAACAGGGGCACTTCGAGTATGAGAATAAAAAGTTGCCCGTAAAAGTGTGCGGATTTTCGGTTTCCCTAATGATATATAAGTGGTATAGTAACTAGTTAATGAATCCATCATCGATGACAGGACGTACCGACGCATGAGACACTCATAATGGGGTGTAATTTGCGTGGTTCACATTCCCCGAATTGTCTTCTGCGGTAGTTTGGTCATTCAAGGTCACCGAATGCCCACTTACACGGGTCGTCTCGATCCCTAACGATTATTTCTTGGTTACCCTGGTGCATAGTAAGTGCTGTCGGATTCGTTAAGAGTCCTGCTCCTGATGGAGTATGTTATCTTTCGATGATGCTGTATGAGGCCAATTTTGCAGTGGGCACAGAGCCAGTATTTACGATACGTGATGGTTATTCATTTATGTTTTGCGCATTTGACTTTGTGTCCGAGAGTGTAATTCTTTCAGTTATTTATTCTTTTACACATTTGCTTAAAGATTGGAATTTAATAATTAGGATTAATGTACGAAATAATAATTACTTTAAAATAACTATCTTCGGTTAAGTGCACCTCACTCTCGATGTTTTTTTCGTTGGATGGACGGATACATTAGAAAATGGTTACACAAATCCAGATTCTAACTTAGCTACAATTTAAAAGAAACGAGACAAATCATTTTGTATATTTAATTACTAATTACAACGACTTTCTTTACTATACTCCTAACAAAAACCTCTCGGGATTTCTCTAAAGGCTGACAAAGAAAGACAGCAAACATATATTTTATTTCGTCTGAAATTGTGTTGATTTAATACAAAAACTAACTTAAAATGAAAGAAAACACCCAGGAAATTAAGAGAAAAAATGTGTTACTCAATAAAGAAGTTTATTTCTTACAAACTTCTCAGTCATGCTTGTCAAACCTTAAAAAACTGCAGACGAAGGCCCCATTGCATTCCTCGGAGCATTAAATGAAGGAAATGGATTCTTTGTCACCTTTTCTACGTCAAGCAAACATGTTGTCTGATAATAAAGAAGTTTGTCACGAAGTAACTCTTTAGAACGAGTTAACAATGTGTCGCGACACCATATCGATGTTCAATAAACTTTTGCTACAGATGGGTTACCCATTACAGTAGTTCAAGGAAAGGGACAAGAAATGCATTTCATTGGATTTAAGGTCAGAAGATTGGTCTATCGGTACTTAATGTTGGAGGAAAGAAGTCGTATTTTAATGGTGGAATCGCATTTTTCTTGATAAACTAAGGTCTATTGAAATACTAAGGAGCATAAAAAACCTGATGTTTTTAAAGCTATGTTTTTGAAATATCTCAATAAATATGACACCTTGATTTTCCAGGCCTTATGATATAAGAAACGAAAAAAGACTACTTGGATTATAGGTGTTCTTGAAATTTCGATAACAAACGGTGTCTAATGCAGGTGAAGGACTGTCGATTTGTTGTACAAGTTGGAGTCATTTAGTCAAATGCTTATCGTTATTTGCAGTGCATTTTATATTTTTACAAATTTCGAGTTATCTTTGTGCGAAATTTTTATATGAAATAGAAAATTTACATAGAAATCAATGAAAAATATTTTTAAATGCGACAGAGAACGGGTTATTGTTTTATAAATAAACAATAATAAAATTCTCGTTATTACTATGTATACAACTACACTCATCCAAGAAAGCCTCTGTGGTCTGTTTCTTATGGACACATCGCACGGGGGTCAGGACAACTTAACGGAAGCAAGGACAGATGTGCGGTCAATCATGTCTCCCTAAGGGAGCACAGTATGCACTTCCTTCCACATACACCCATTCAACTGACAGGGAACACTTTGGGTTCCGAGCTCGGAGGTATACAGTGGCGTTAATGTTAATGTGGGCAGCGGTAACATGGTGTAAAGGTTTCGTCTTCGGGACCAGAGGGTTCTAGGTTGGCAACCCAACTCCACTAAAGATCCGCCTTATATGACAGCCTGATGCAAGTTAAATCTGACGTCGAGGTACAATGTCCTTTCGCTGGTGTGGTACAGAAATTTGGAGTGAGGGATAATCATTCGGGTGTCACCTTCGTCGTCTGGATTAATTGTTTCATCTAAAAATTCATGATTTTAAACACTTCTCTTGGTTTATAGTAGTTAGTCATTTGTTGGAACCTTCAGTTTTATCTAGCATCATTCAAAAATTGCAGTTTATTATGTTCAGAGACTTCAATTGGGAGTTAGTTTATCGGATAGGTGTACTTCCATATTATTAATAAAAAATACAAGTATAATAACTAATTTAAACATATTGCAAATTTCAAATTTTATTGATCTAACTGAATCAATATAACTAATAAGTTGGGCAAGCCAGCTGGTCGCCGAAGATGGATAGTTTTAAAATTTGCATAATTATAAAAGTTGATAATTCTCATTCAAAATTTTATTTGCTTCCATCTGTTTAAAAAGAAATTGAAGAAAACTTGATTTTTAATATCATAAATTTCAATGTTGAACAAAGTTTCGCAATTATAGCCTGCAATCCAATTTAAATTCTAAAATTTAATCTTGTATCTATACGCGCTAGTAAATATATTTAATTCACTATCTTCAAATAAATATGGAAATTGAATTCATCCTTACTACTCTTATACAAAATGTTAGGTATTATCTGCGAATAATTTCAAGTAAAGATCGAATAATAAAACTTTTATGTAAATAGATGGGCATGTTAATTTTATAGAATTAACAAATCTGGCGATGTATAGTTTAGCACTTTTTATCTAACGAAGTAAATTATATGAATTAATTGCGAAATAAAGGCAGTTTCAAAGAACCTTTAAATTAATTCTTCCATTATTCTCCGAAGCGTCTTTTATTCTTTTATTATCACTCACTTCAATGTAAAAATTCAAATATGCTTGATCCATAATCTCGAGTAAACAAGGTGTTTCATCACCTAAAATGAAGATTAATGCACCACATTCTCTGTTGGTGATTTTCTTTATAATTCCTGTCTAAATAAATAGTAAATTAGTGTTGATACTCTTGCTTTATGTAGACTGTTAATGAAATTAATCAGGTAGCATTTTTAAATGAGTTATTAGTTGTTTTAAGATTTTTAGACATTTATATCAAACAAGGAAGGTCGATAAACACGGTTTGAAAATACATAAGCGTATTTTAATTATTCTGTGCTCATTTCTTTATGCTTCAAAGACTTTTAAAACGCTTAGTTAAATTTTTTCAGTAAACAATGAGGAAATTATAATTTCTCTTTATTAAAATTTTTAAATTTAATACAGTTCTTGATATATGCAGAGTTTTGCAAATTAATATTATATAGCTTTCATTTTATACTCGTGATAATTTTATTAATTCAGACATATTTTTTCTAATTTGATTATTTTATGATTCTCTGCTTTTTTACAATCACTGGGGCACCAGGATTACATGTATAAGAAGCCGCCGGATAAGAAAGCGAGTTCTTGCTTCCATAGTGGATATAGTAATGGTGCACGAGGCTGAGTTATCTCCTAGTACCTTCTGCGGGAGGGGTTGAGCCGTGGTCAGTGAAGGCTATTAGGATTCCACGTTCAGTTACCGATTGTTGTCGTGATGACCTCATACAGATTTCTCCGAATGATAGGCAGGGCGGGGATAACTCCTTTGTGATTTTCAATATTTTTAGTGCGTTCGAGTTACTATTATGCTACGAATATAAATGGCTGCTAGCATAATTTTAGTAGGTCAAAATGGCTCAAGTCGTATCCCAGCCTAAGTCGTATCTATTCTATACTGACTTTGTTTTCGTCCAATCAGCAACGCTGACGTCAGTGCGATGACTACAAGCATCGACGTTGTTAATTCCATTATTTAGAACTGAGCTTCGTTACGTTACAACCTAACCTCGAAGAAAAATAAATTTTCGGTAGTTTTCGTGCATATTTCGTAAGTCGTAGAGCAATAAACATTATAAATAAAATGTTGCTTTTCCTTAGGGTATAATTCTGTGCTATTAGAGTAATTGCTTTTATGACTATGGCTGTCTGGTTCAATTCGTTCTTTTATAATATTTATTTAAAATATTACACGTGGCGTTGCTTAAGACGTGCCAGGTAAGCCTTAAGGATCTCTTGCACATCTAAAGATACATATCATTTATAGAAAGAGAATATTGTTCCTTTTAATATGTAATGCTAATTGAGCGTTTTTTAATTTTTTAGGCAGGGTCCATAAACGTGGCAAAATGTACCGATAATACTTGGAGACAATGAGATATGGACGAGACGTTATCTAAATTACCCAATGGTGATATTGGCTTCAATGAAAGTGTAATATTCCTAAACGAAACTGTGACATCACCTTCTAGAACTAAATAAACATTATGAATTTGGAAAACCGAAAGGGCTGACCGAGGATTAACTCAAGACCGAAAAATTTACTCAAAGAATAGTAATACAAGGTATTTTTGCTTCATTTGCTTCCAGGTACGACTTAGGGCATAGGTGGTACAACTTAAGCACCGGTTTCCTTAGTCATACTAATGTTACTACTTAAAGATTTGTTTATTTCATTCGACATAGTACGTGTACTTTCAACTTTCTTGTTATAACTAGTGCATTATTCATAGGCGTTGTGAATAATGCAAAATTTAATCCTTTATTTAGTAAAACATGCAATTTGTAGACCTTTTTACCTTAGGGGGTACGACTTCACAACCTTATTGTATATCAAAATTCGCATTTGTAATTACATCTTTGATTTAATAAATAATGTATATTTCCTATTTCGAAATTTTCCTAAATTAGTGTTTATCTTTTTTAATGAAAAAATCGCGTAAAATAAGCGTCTGATTCCTTTGATTTAAGATGCGGCAGTGGCATGCTGGCAGCTTTGGCTTAGTGGTTAGAGATAGCAGGTGGAAGTTCGGATTCCACATAAGTTCTGCAATATGTGTAGCTAAAGTAAATTAAATGCTGTCAAATATAAACAACGCAATTTTCTGATTTGTTTGTCTTGTATATTTTTTTATTTTGTTTTAAAGATTTTGATGTTTTTTATTAAGCTACGGATATTTATGGTTGGCAGCAAAATCTTAGTGTCGCAAAATTTGCATGCTTATACGTAAATATTCTTGAGTAACTGACCATAAACTTCAAGGAGCCATGGAAAATAAGATTCCGGCTTAGGTTCCTCCCTTAAATAAATCTGCGTTAACTAGCAACTAAGAGTAAGGAGTCCGTCATCGGTAGCCTTCGTTTAACCGGAAAACAGATGATAATCCAGCAAATAAAATCAATTAACCTTAAAAAAAACTGAATTATTTCTTTTATAAGTCTTTGAGTGATTATAATTAATATTTTCCTTTAACTGCTGTGTGCGATCTGAGAGACCGCACAACATTTTCTAATCGTCATTTTCACCCCTTAAGATTGAAAATGATCACTGTCCTTTCTATTACTTTCCTAAACCAGTCGGCTTTGGTCACATATCCAGTTTCACACTTCTAGCTGCATTAACTTTTTAAAATTAACCAGGTGTTTCCTTTTTAAGCGGTCTCGGAGACCGCTCTCAGTAGATGCGTATCAGTTTTTGTGGAGTGATACTCTATTTATCGGATGCTCGCTTTGCGCAAAAGTGATAATTATCGCTTCAAATTTTACAAGAAAAAGTCCCGTATAAATCACTCAAAACGAAATCGAAGCTGTTGTTAATAATTTTGCTGATTTTGAATACTATGATTCTGAACAGTCATAATGTATATTAAGAGCGAACGCAAAACAGAATATGAGTTTTCTATGTGTACAGATGAGGATTTTTCGAATTGTTGTGAACAAGATGATAATTTTTATGGGAAAAAAACATTTCAAGTGATGAATGAAAATGAACAAAATCGGGCTGTACGTGCACCAAAGCACAATATTGTTCTCCAGCTTCTTGGTATGAAACATCCAGTAAAACTAGGCTTTAAAGCAGAGCCCCTGAACACTTGGATTAAAGTGTTATCAACTTAGTCGTGAAATGTACTAATGAAAAAATTAACGAATGCAGAATGAAATATTCTGATCAAACTAGACACGAATGGATGTATACTAATGGCCAGAATGAAAGCGAGGAAAATAATTTTTCAAATCAAGAGGGAAAAATTAGAATAAAGAAAAACATGTCGTCTATGCCCACCCAATAAGAAGAGGAAAGCAGCTTACAAATATATGAAATGAAAGGAGTCGGTGTGACTTCAGTGTTCTCGTAAAATGTGTTTTCATTGTATTCTATCTTATGATTTAACCTTGTAGACAAAAGTATCTTAATCCATATAATTAAATTCATTGTCCTAGAATCGTGGTGCAATTGTCAGTAATACTTACTAAAGGCATCTATTTTCATATATGCTTAATAAAATTAACAGCTTTGTTCCTTAAAATTAAGAAAATAGTCATTCTTTTTTATGATTTAATTGAGTAAAATTAAATTATTCATGCCTAAAACATTTATTTAAATGAATTAGAATTGCATAAATATGCATAAATTATCCAAAGCATTCCTGAAAATGCATAAAAGTATCTATTTTTACGCGTTTTTTAAAAGCGGTCTGCAAGTTACAGCAGTTAAAGGTTAAATAAACTACGGTCGACTAGCAACTAAGAGTACAGAGTCCGTCAGCGGTAGCCTTCGTGTAACCGGAAAACAGATCATAATCCAGCGAATAAAATTATTTAACCTTATAAAAGAAATCATTCAGTTTTTTTAAGTCTTTGAGTGATTGTAAGGAATATTTTTCTTTGAAAGAATCACACAATGTCATCAAGTGTTATTTGAATTGGTGAATATTGGTGCATTAATTCTCAAAAATATGTTTCCTACTTCAGAAATGATGAATGCAAAGATTATATGTCTTTCATTTGCATTAAAAAGCTTCTAATATCTTTAAGGTATTGAAATATCAGAAATAAATAAAATGAAAATATTATGCTACATGGTATTTATGGTTAGTTTCTAAATTTTATCGTTGTAAAATGTAATATATATAAAGTCATTTTTAAGCAGAATCTAATATGTGTAAATGTGATTCTGCTTAAAAATGACTCGCCTTTTTATCTCGAAAATCCCGATTTGTGTAGAAAATAAAGGAGACTTTTTAAATTCCTTTCATAAAAATAAAAACGCTATCAGCATTGTTTCCGTGAAGTCTATCAATGAAATCAATTCACGTGACGTCTCAGTCGCATAATCAATGAAACTGCGCATGTCAAATTAAATTAGAAATTAAAACAAATTTAAAAATACACTATAAAATTTAAACAATGTTCAAGTAGCGCGCAATATGCCGCTGCATACAGTAAACAAAGGAAGTTAAAAATTATTCAAAGAAAGTAAAAAACAAAGAAAATACACTCCGAAAGAATAGAATTAAACAAACAAGGAATCCATTCTAGTTCACTTTTTCAAGGGCTATAGACTATATACGATATGGATTGAAATTATTTGGGAAATTTTGCCCAATGTTTTTTTTTTTTTGCTTGGTAATAGCCCTTGAAAAAGTGGACTAGAATGGATTCCTTGTTTGTTTAATTCTATTCTTTCGGAGTGTATTTCTTGGTTTTTTACTTTCTTTGAACAATTCTAACCGCATGATTTTCTTGCAATATATTGTGATATCACTTCTGTTTTCTCTTTAGATGCCTAATGGAATCCGAAATTAAATTGGTGTGGCGCATTCGACTTGCACAACGTAATCATGAATTGACTCCAGTACAGAACAGAACACAGTCTCTTGCTCCCGTACCCGTGAACAGACCGGTCACTGAACGGTTTATGACTCCAATACAAGTGGATAGGAAAGCACTAAAAATGATATAATCTTTGAATACGGCTTATTGATTTCACCAAGAGTAATAGTTTGTAACATAAAAGAATAAAAAAATTTAGAGGCTGGTAATTTCTTTGTTTTCCATCCAAAGGAGAATAATCTAAGTCGAAGAGCTCTCGATTGAAGTGCCGAAAGTTCTACACGTTTTCCAAAAGGGCTCCCCAGCCTTTGTACTAAAGAATAAATCTTTGAGCAACATTCATAGGACAGAAGAAAAGAACGAGTTCTAGTAACTGTGCAGTCAGCCATTTTCACGGTCACTTCCGTAGTTCCGTTTAGTTCTTGTGGAAGAATGCGATTTTCTACTACAGCTGTTCCGAAGAAGCCTCATATTGAGCACTGTTCTCTGGTTCTGCATTAAGTAGTTTTCGTCTGATAAGACAAGATGTACTTGTCTTATCTTTTAAAAAATATCAGCGATTCAAGAATAACTGAATTTCTCATCAAGTATTTGATTAATTTGAAAACTGCTAACGGAAACTATGGAAATTTCATAAATGTTGCAAACTAAATAATTCAAAATATTCACTTATTGTGATATTTTCTGTTCAAAGGGTTTTTAACAGCTATTTAAGAAGTGTTGATATTTTAGTGCTTCAGGAAGATGATTTCGTTGACTTTTCTCGAACATATTTTCTCATGGTGATTTTTAGAACTCCAAAAGTCTTTGGTCATCTTTATTAACTTGCATCTTACAGGATAAGTAAGATATATAAAACATACTCAATAAAGAATGTATCAAAACATCTCAAACTGTCTTTGAATTGAATAATAATCAACAACATTTCTCTTCAGACACCTGTTAAAGATAAAAAATAAATAGAAACTTTCCATGAATTGCTGCAGTTGGTTGGTTTTTGTTTTCCGATGGTTTAAAACCACATATGTCAATGCTAGACCAAACTCATAATAATTAAAAGTTAGTTGAAGTTAATTATCATGAGTTACATTATATATATTTCGAGTAAAAATTTAAAAAAAGATGCAGGAGAATCGGAATTCTGTTGGTTTGAAAACTGACTAAAAATTGATTGCACAAACAATATATTAAATAAATACCCAGTAAAAAATATCCACAATTAGCTTAAATTTACGCACAGTTAAAAATTCTTATAGCAAATTAAAATTAAAAGAACACTTTATCATCAAGTCTTATAAATGTGCGTGAATTATTGTGATATACAATTCAAAATCACACAGAAAATCATATTATTAATTTCTGATGAAATCATTAGTTTAAATTTTTAACTATGTTGAAACATTTCCTAGATATTTCCTATTCTTACACTGATTGTGGTGAGGCTGCTCGAATTAAATCTATGCTTTACTTTGAGAAGTGACCTCATCTAATTCAAACCAGACTTTTCAGTTTTCTTCGACGCAAAGCTGCTTTGCCTCTAATGAAAGAACATCTCGTCTATCAGATCCGTTCAGAAAAATAAAAAGCTGCTAAAAAAACTAAAATGAAAGCTTTTACAGATTACTGTTCCAAATGAAGTGGAAATTTCCAGACGGCCGAGCTTTCTTCAAGTGCACTTTGTCATGTTGCATTTTGAGCACTCCTTCGCTGCCACCCGCTTTAGCTGCTGCATTTGACGCGCGTCATTTCAGCCACACACAGACACGCCCATGTCGCTTTCCTCATTTATGAAAGGTATTTTTCATTTACCAACTCCGCTTTTGGAGTTGGTAAATGAAAAATTCCTTCAATAAATGACGGTCGAAAGTTTTGTCTTCCCCCTTCCAACGGATTTCTTAAGTGAGGGGAACATTTAATTATGAATCGTTGGAAGACGTAAACAGCAATAAATAAGATTAGTTTTCTCGAATTCTTGAGAACACTCCATTACAAATACGCAAGTTTTAGTTTTTGTAGTGTCTTAATGGAAATCCGGGCTAACACATTTACTGTGTAAATAAAACAGATTTTAATTGAATCCATTCTTTAAGGACGTTTGTTTGTTTTGGTAGTAACAGTAACTAATGATAGAGATGGCGATAGAAAGGAATGGAAAATTCTGAAATTTTAATTGGAAATTTCGGATTCTAATGCAAAAGGAGGATGCGAGATACAGATATCAATTTAAAGTTTCAGTAGAAGTTTATTAATCATAATCCGAATAGAATTTAACATGGATTAATCTAAAGGCATTCCATTGAACTCTCCATCACAAATACACAAAATTTAGTTTTTGTGGTATCTTAATGGAAGTTCTAAGATACAACAAATTTAATTGGGAACTGTTACAACTGCATTAGATTTAATAATAAAATGTTTTATTTACACTTTTACTCTGTAAATAAAATATTTTCTAACTAAATCCGTTTTTAAATGTATTTGTTTGCAACGGCAAGAGAAACCAACAGAAAAGAAAGGAAAATTCTAAAATTTTCAGGTAAAAAATTTGGAATACTAACGCAAAAGTAGGATATAAGAGGCTGATATAATGTTATACCAGCCTAACGTTTATTAAAACCTTTCATTAGACGGCTCGTTGGAAATTTATAAAGATTCATTAAAAATTTATTAATCATAAGTCTAATAGAGTTTAACGTGGGTTAGAAATTTATAGAGGAATTTTTGAGGCTAAGTAAATGAAGACACCTACATATAGTACGATATAAATCTCTATAAGAAGGGGAATATAGTGGAAATACTACTCTTATTTAAAGTTGCACGAAAAAGAAAAGGAAATACGTGTAACTCGATACTTTAGTATTTTAAAATGAGTAATAACGTTCTGTGTATCTATGTAGGGGAAACTAGAGATACTTGACCCTACGTGATTTTCTCAGATCGTGAGATAATTGGTAATTTGTGTGTGCCATTTTTATATGACCTTTGGCCATATGGTCTATTGGAGGGGCTTTTCATTTCGATCTGAAAAGTCATTGTAATAGTATGTAGGTAAATATGTTTTGGGGGTCCAAAAGTAAATTTTGATTGGAAGTTCACTATTAAAGATATGATGGATTAAAATCTTTCTGAGTTTTAATCATACTTCCAGCTATAATTTGATATACGAGTTATGCATTATCTTAATTCTAAGTGGTTTAATTTTTAGATTATTTAGAAAAAGTCAATTTAGGGATAATTGATCTTATCAAAAGTTATTGCAGCTTCGATGTCGTAGCCGACTCAAGCACATTGTGTAGTTGAAATCAGTTTTCTGGTGCGGTGGAGTTTATCGAAGATATGACAACTCAAATATAGGAAATAATTATTTAAAAATGGTTTGTAAGTAATTACTTAACAAATAAAAAAAGAACGCAAAAAATTATTTTGGAAAGAATTTTAAAAAGAAATTAATTTTTTTTATTGCATTTGTTCCTCGCTTGCGAAAGAATGAGTTTTATTTCTTTATTAGTTATATAAAAATCTTTTGCTCGAACTTTTTTCTGTCGTTTGGTTTTATTTAACGTTTCGCAATTTATATTGAGTTCGTCTTTCTTTGTTGATTTGAATTTCCTCCTAAAATATATTTTTATTCTTTTGCTTTGTTTTTTGTTTACATATTAGAAGAACCGAATCAGTCTATTAAGCTTTTCAACTTCATGTTTTGAGCAACATGTTTTAGAACTTTTTTTTTATTTTGATGCTATTCTGTTTTTTTTTCTACTTTTCCAAAACCAGCATTTCTTCAACGCGCTAATGACAGGCTAGGTTTCCAGACTCAGAGCTGTAATTTGTATCATTTAATTAAATCAATAGTTTAATTGTTTATTAAATTTTGAACTAATTTAATTACTAGATTTAATATAATGACTAGAATAATTTAATTTATTAACTGAATTTTATTAAAAACAGCTGCGTTTTATACTTTCCATATTATTTAATTTCTAATATTAGTTTAATTAATACTTTTTGTAATAAAGACGTTTTCAATTCAGTAGTTTTAACCTAATATCTAAATTTCGCGAACATACAAATTACACTGCTCTGCATGAAAATCGGCCCCCGACACCATTCCTGCAAATTTTTATGTAAAATGACGCCCTGAATCCGAATATGACCCCCATTTTGCCCCATCACCCACCGTTTTCTCGGAATGCCCCCCCCCTATATTTTTATCATTTCGGTAATTTTATGACCATGAATTTGATTTGGAGGGGGGAAGGATTTTTTAACCGTTAAATGTCTTCTGAGGGGCTACAGAGGTGAAAAGTTCTAAAATATGAACATTTGTAGCAAGGGAGAAGATTTGGGGGGATTTGCCCCTTAAATTAAAAAAAAATCTATAAAAATTATCTGTTTTTCTGGTTTTTTCTCACTTATTTTCTACATATTCCCACCTCACTTTTTCCTCACGCAAACACCCCAAATAATAAAAATATATAGTGATTGCGGTGATTTGACTTTTAAAGCGCAATGAAAACCCCTTTACCCGTTTCTTAAAACTGCTTATCATTTTTTCTTTGATTGCCAAGTTGGCGATTAGGACAAGGCTTGGGCTCCACAGTTGTGATGCTCTAATAGATACAATAGCTTGACCAATGGCTCGTACCCGTAAATCAATGCCTTTTGCTGTTTGGGTTTGGTTTTGTTTTGAGGTTTGGCGCGAACCTCGCTGTCATCTCGCAGAGTGTTACTTTTGTATGACTTCCAACGTTGGGTTCTCTAGCAAAAGTAAGCACACAATTCAGCATCCTAATATCCCTTCAGCTGTAAGACCAGTTCCTCACAACGAATCTTTGCCAATCCCAGAGCCCCCCAAAACCTATACTCTACAGCCAGAAACGGATTTGGAAAACTTTAAGCCACAGCCTGGACCATCAACGTCCACCAATGATGAAGAGTCTCCAGCTGATTTAGTTCATCGACAACCTCACCTCGTTACTCAGCCAGAATTGAATGATCTCGTCCGGGATTTGGAGTTACCTAAGAGTAAACCTCAACTTCTTGGATCTCGACTTCAGTAGTGGAATCGCTTAGAAAAGAGCGTAAAAAATCTCTTCTTATAGGACCAGACAGGCAACACTGAAATGACTTTTTTCGGAAGATGAAGGCTTAGTGTTCTGCCCTAATTCAAATGAATTGATGATAGAACTGAAGATCCCATGTGACCCACACAAATGGAGACTGTTTATAGACTCATCAAACACAAGCTTGAAAGTTGTCCTGTTGGCCAATGGGAATGGTTTACCATCAGTCCCTGTTGCTTACCGCCAGTAGCACAAAGACATTGTATAATATTGTATGATATTGAACAATATTCGCAATATTATATAATATTGTACAATATCATATAATATTATATAATATCGTACAATATTGTACGATATTGTATAACATGTTGTGCTACCTGGGACTCTGTGGATATGAAGGAGACGTACGAAAACATCAGCCGAATCCTTGATAAAATCTGTTATAATAATTAGAAACTTTGTGCTGACTAAAAAGTTATTGCTCTACTCACGGGCCTGCAAACAGGCTACACAAAATTTTGTTGCTTCCTATGTGAATGGGACAGCGAGCCCGAGACAAACATTACATCGTACGGAAATGTCCTCGCCGAAAAACTTTTATTCCCGGTCAGAAAAATGTCGTTCACGATCCTCTGGTTCCGACGGAAAATATTTACTTGCCGCCTTTGCACATCAAACTCGGATTTATCAAACAGTTTGTGAAAGCAATGGATAAGACAGGTGATGGATTTAACTTATTGAAAACTAAATTTCATCGTCTTAGTGAGGCTAAAATTAAGGAAGGAATTTTCGTGGGTCCCAGATTAGACAACTATTTAAAGATTCGACGTTTATGAAACACCTGAATCGCAAAGAAAAACTAGCATGGCTTGCATTCAAAAACGTGTGTGTGAACTTTTTGGGTAGCAAAAAAGTGATGATTATGCCGCTCATATCGAGAAATTGCTATCAGCGTACAAGGCCATGCGGTGCTACATGTCGCTTAAAGTGCTTTTCCTTCACTCACACCTGGACTTTTTCCCTGAAAATTTATGAACAGTTTCGAATGAACACGGGGAACGGTTCCATCAAGACATTGTTCAGTTTGAGAGAAGATTTTCAGGGAAGTGGAATACGACCATGTTGGCAGAATGCTGCTGGTCATTGTTACGAAAAACTTCTACTTCAAGCTACAAGAGGAAAGCAAGCACCAGATGTAGGTAATTTATTATAAATTAATTTGTTGATATTTTATATTATATTATCCATTATTATTATTATTATTTATTATATATTTATTTTTAAATTTAAGTGTTAAAATAATCCTTTCCCCCCCCCCTCCAAATCAAATTCATAGCCATAAAATTACCGAAAGGTGATAAAAATAAAGAGCTGCAACGTTGTACAGTGAATCTTCCAAACTTTCTTGTGAGGGCTTCGGGACCTCTCTCCCTCACCCGTTTTTAGCCAAAATTGTTGCTATATATTTTTATTATTTGGGGTGTTTGGGTGAGGAAAAGGTGGGGATGGAAGCTGGAATACGTAGAAAATAAGTGAAGAAATTGCGAAAAAAACTCAGAAAAACCGATAATTTTTATTGATATTTTTTAAAATTTAAGGAGGCAAATCTCCCCCTTGCTACAAATGTACATAATTTAGAACTTTTCATCTCTGTAGCCCCTCAGAAGACATTTAACGGTTAAAATAATCCTTTTCCTCCTCTCCAAATCAAATTCATGCCCATAAAATTACGGAACAGTGATGAAAATAGGGGGGGGGCATCCCGAGAAAACGGTGGGTGATGGTTCAAAATGGGGGTCATATTTGGATTCAGGAGGTCATTTTACATAAAAATCAGCAGGAATAGTATCAGGGCTCGAATTTTTTTTTTTGCAGAGCAGTGTTATCAAAAGAATTTAAGAACTCTTTGCATATAGGGTCAAGTATCCCTAGCTTAGGGACAAATATCCCTAACCTTAGGGATACATGACCCTACGCCATTTCCTAAAATATGTTTGTTTTATGATTAAATGAAATATCATTCTAGCATAAGCATATATCTCGTTTTTTAAAACAAATCTTTTTTATGATGCTAACAATTCAAATATTCTAGAAATATAAGAAAAAGTAAAAGTAGGGTCACGTATCACTAGTTTCCCCTAAAATGTCCTAGATGCCTAATGTAACTATTAACAGAGTTAATCCTTTGTAATAATTAATGGAAATATTTGATTACGCTACTGTCAGTGACTACTCAAGTTGGCAATGCTTAAAAAACTATAAGAGATCGCATCACTGGTGAATGATGTGACATGTGCTTCTGCATATAATTAAAAGAGCTTCAAGATATTCGACACCTTTCGTCTTAAATATGGAGTTAATTACGTAAGATATCGATGGCTGATTTTGAAAACTTCATTCTGCTCATATATATCAAATATTTTTCAATACATTAAGATGAAAGTCAGAACTATTTTATTGGGTGCAATAATATGCTATTTAATTTTCCCCGTGCTGCCAACTTAAGTTGTGACTGCCTATTTAAATAATATGCCATGAATTTCAGCACAATGCTGTTATTCGTTTGAAATTAATGAATAAGATTTTGGAGAAAATGAAAGTAAGCTAATGAAATTTTAGTTAAAATAGGTTCACTAACTTTTTTCAATGAGCTATTATATGATTAACGACCTCGATTAAATTTGGATCGAAGAATTATCTCTTCATAAACGCTTGTATTTGTGTAGATGTTAGAGTATCTATATTTTTTCGTGTAAGAAAATAACTGTTACGAGAGATGAACTTCTTCCATTTATGTGATGGCTAAGTGAAATATCGTCATTCCCAATTATTTCCGAACACCTGTCAACATTGTTGTTAAGCTGTTGAATAAGAGGATATTATATCTATGCATTATAACTGTACGTAAGTAACATATGAATTTTTATTAAGCGTCTGAATGAAATTTTAAGAAAACAATTCTCCTTCTCGAAACTTGAAATTAAAAAAAATCTGGCATTCAATGTTCACACACAGTGGGTTTCACTTGTAGCAATGATTTGACTTGCTCTTTGTAACTAGTTCAGGGAACAAAGCATAATTTACGATTTGAATGTGAAATGTTGAAATTGATTACGTGTTTTAAAATTTGGCATTAAGATTTATAAGCATGTTTGTTGGTGTGAAATGTAATTGTAGATAACAGCTTGTTGTGTGATTCTTTTTCTTTTTTTAGGGGGGGGGGGATTTTCATAACTCAATAATCCTTGGTTGCGGCGATAAGAAGGGTATCTGTGTGGTTTGATTTAAATCAATGAATTCCAGGCCAGCTAAAATTTTACCATTGTGATTTCAGACAAGATTTTTTGTGCATTTATAGTTTATAGGCTTACATTTATCTAATTATGAATAATAAAGATAAAAAGCGAAAAGACTGAAGGAATAAATTGATCATTACCAGTTATTAGATTACAAAAGTTCTTTTCAGATATTTTTGAAATTCAAAAGAATTTCATGTTGCAATTTTCCAGCACGAAGATAACTTTACTAAAGAAGGCAAATATGCACGATATATTTCATCCTTGTTAAAGGTTTCATAAATGCTTATCTAACTTAAACTAAATCCAGCTTGTTGAAGGAACCTTGAAGCCTTACAGAAAAAAGATAATATATAATGCTTTTCAAATTGTTTCAGATACAACAAACGAAGAAAAAGTAGAGACGAAAGGCGTTTAATAGCACCAGTTTTAAATCTAATTCAACAACATGAGAAGCATTGAAATGAAAACAACTTTCTAGCTAATTATGTAATGATCTGTCGCGGCTTATAATTTATTGTATATAGAAAGCGATTTATAATTTATATAAGTCAGTTCATTTCGTTATTTATGGCTAGTATGATCACGGCCAAAATTGAATTTTTACTTTGTGAGTGAATGTGCAATATATTGTGACTGAATTTAAGTTATATTCCATATTAATCTTCATATTTCTTAAAAACTATTCTAATTTCTGTGAACATGAAATGTTTCTGCACCTCAATTCTGAGCCAAAAAATCAACCATTACATTATGAATGTTGAGAAAATAATTTATATTAAAGATACAGATTTCGCTATTAAATCTCTACTTATAATAAACTAGATTGTGTATTGCCTCTCTATAGGACAGACCGCTGGAGCTACGAAATTTGGCACAAACATACTTTGGAGGGCGGAAATGTGTATATCGGTGCCTTTTTAAAATTTTAATTATAATTATTAAGAGAGATTTTAGTGATTTGCCTTTATAACTTAAAATATTACAGCATAAAAATCATTTGTACACCATCTGAAAATTCAAAAAATTATCTTTTCATTTATATCAATTAAGTTGCTGCACAATTTTTTATATAATTTTAAAAAAGTTTAAAAATATTTTTAGGCATAATTTACAACAATACTTTTCGTTGTTGCAATAAAATTCAAACAGTTTTCATTTTTTAAACAAATATTTAATTGTGTGTTTCTCTTCCACTGTTGAAAGCTAAAGAATTTACTTTATTTTCTATTTCATCATTTTTTCTGTGAAATCTGCAAGACAAAGACTTTAAGATAGATACTAGGAAATACATCCAGATATTTTCATTCTTTTTATCAGCATGTTTTAATCCAGTTAACATGCTGCCTGTCGAAAAATGCGCCTCGCCATTTTAATGTTGAAATCAAATGCGTATTTTGCACGAGGAATAAGAAAGTGAAGTTTGCGACAGGTGCAATTAGATGTTACATGACACAGGCAGTTACTTGACTCCATTAGGGCCGTTCATGTAGACGATGAACAAAACAGGTGCAAGGCTACTAAAAGAGCATGGGTTAAATGTCTATCGCAGTTTAAAATAACTTTGTTAAGGGAACCATTAATATCAAATTATGTAAAAGAGTTCAGTTTTCAGCCATTGAAGTTATATTCCCAGAGAACAAGCTGGTCACAAAGGCGACTAGTATTTATTAAGATCCCTAGTTTCCTTTTCGTATTAGTAACATATATATTTAAATAAAAGTTTCTATGTATTGATAAATTCTGATGTTAAACCTAATTTTGTCAGTATTTTGAAAAGCTGAAAACTGCAAAATAGTTTTTAAGATTTTAACTTTCAACTATCTTATGAGTGTCACAGAAGAAGAAATTCTAAGAAAAGAATTCCGAAATAAAATTTTACTTTAACAGACGTATTAGAAGATATATCTATATGGTGAAATTACTAGGACATTTTATTGAAAAACATTTTTCCCAAACTGTCTGTCTATGCTTTCACTTGAAAGTTCCCGAAACTATCCCTTTCGAAACGTTATTCAAAGCATCGCAAAACTTTGGTAACAGTGAGAAGCGATGCCGCAAAATCTCTCAAAATCCGAAAAGTCTATAATCGGATTATATCTCGGTCGTCAAATATTTCAGATAACACGGGCTTTTCGCTGATGTGAAAGAGTAGATATAAAGAAAGAGGAATAATAACTCATATCCTTCAAAGCCCGTCCGTTCTAATTAATCATTAACATCCCCCGAGCTATGAATCCCATAAATACCATTGATCTTTCCGTTAATCAGCTGTCGTAAAACATGCACGCTAATATTTTCCCCAAAATTAATTAAATCAGTGAGGGTGAATTAAGTGACATGAAGTTTAGACAAGTTATTTCTAGAAAGAATTTATTCGATTTGGATATATTTTCAAAAATGATACAATCGTTAGTTTCCTCTTGATTGAATAATGGGTTTTCAAATTTAGATACGATGTTTTGATTTCAAAATAAATGTTTTGAAAGGCTCAAGACTGAGAGTGAAAAGGATTATGATAAACCCTTTTTCGGGAACTGAGGGCTATATTAAATTTTCGAAAATGACATTTTTGAATTTTTTTCGAAAGTTAATGTTTCAGATTTAAAGACGCCATTGTAATGTTTCGGATTTAAATGCCATTTCGGGCTTATTTAAAGATTAGATGCTAAATTTAGTAAATTTTTAAAAGTAAAAGTTGTTTTATGAGCTTAAAAAGATCTCCTAAAAATGTATACAGTCTTGGATTTGAATGTGAATTCCGTATTTATTGAGTAGGTGGAAGAGTTTTAAATATGCTGAATTCCTAAAAGTGTTAAGCAGAATCAGAATAAAATTGCTTTGAAAATTACGAACATAAAAGTTTAAGGAATACATCAGCTGAAAAAACAATTTATGCTAAAAATTTCTTTTTTAATTTGTTTACAAAAATAATATAATTTAAGCATAGAGTGATACGAAACATACATGAAACTTTTAAAACTGCAAAACAACGTTTTCAAAGATTTACAGCGTAACATAAATTCTATTTCTTAATTTTTTTGTTGAGATTGATTGAGGACCTAAAGTATTTTGTTATATTTAGGAATTTTTTAAACACAAAATTTATATATTTTTTGTCTGGTACGTGATACATCTTAATAAAAACGAATACAATATTGTAATTACTCTCATAAAATTTCAAGAAATACAATTTTTATAAATAATTTGTAGATTTCAAAGCTTCCTTTATTTCCTTTCCTAATAAATGAATAAAATATTATGGGAAGGAATAGATTTTTAAGAAATTAAAATTATCTCATTAAATAATTTCATTCAAATACTCCAAGTAATGTCGAAAGATTTAGATTTTGAGAAAACATTCCATCATTATCAGGAAAGGTTTTATCAGAATTTTTCAATCGAATGAGGAAACTTAATGTTTAATTTAGATAACAACAAGATAATGTCTGTAAAAATTAACATAAAATTTCATTGAATTGTTTTTTTTGTTAACTTTTCAATCTAGCTGGATTGATTTTTAGATGATGAAATCCTACAACTGTATTGGGAAATAATTAATTATACTTTGAATAAAAACGTTTGTTCATAAAAAAACAGTTCTTGGTGCATTAAAATGATAATTTTTATTCAAGCAAAACAAACTATTTCGTAAATATTACCCAAATTGACTATATTAATCTAGACTGATGCGTCAAAGCTAAATATTAAATAAACAAGAATCTTATTCTGTAATGATTCATACAATTCGAGAGGCCTGGTTTTTTAGTATCCTAGTTGATGAGAACTGCTCTTTAGTTATGAGTTGTGATATTCATTTATTAAAATTTTTTACTTTGTTTGAAAAGCTGATATTGTAGCTTTCATATATCTCTCTTTCCGATTAATAAATATTTTTAATGAAACAATACAGAATATTCCTTATATCCAAGTCAAAACACTTGTTTTACCTTAGACAGATAAGTATAGTTAAATATTTAAAAATCGAGACTTTTAGTTTAAAATTATACATACGACTGGGTAGCACTTGTATTTTACTATCCCAAATGAGGAAGACTCTTGTTTAGTTGCAAGCTATATTTTTAAAATGTTGTCCATATCTGTCGATAAAAAATATTTACACTTAGCAATGGGAACACTCATTATAAAAACGAATCCGAAACAGTTTATCCCAAAAAGAAATATATGTAATCTACCATATTAGTTACTATCTGTGTTAAAACGGTTGTTTTAACATATACAAATGCGTCGTAGTTAAATATTTTATAGTCAAGAATTTTGTTCTAAAATAATACATGGAAATATATATATATATATATATATATATATATATAGAGAGAGAGAGAGAGAGAGGACTTTTTTTTACTAAAAATAACTGTGGAGTGCTCCAGTTTAGTTGTGAGCTTCATTGATTAAAATTCTTCATATCTATCAATTCAAAAAATATTGTTAACCTAGAAATTTGGAAATCTCATTATGAAAACTCATTAATATTATATTTTTAATTTACCACATCTGTCATTGCGAAAAATAATGTTCGCCTAGCAATGGGAAAACTCATTATGGAAAAGAGTCACAAAACCGTTAATCTGAAAGAGAGATATATGCAAGCTACTGTATCAGGTTTTCAAACAAAGTAACATTTTTTTCCTCCAATAAAAAAGGGCAGAATATTCTCTCGGAACATCCAAGAAAGAAATATCTCTTCCAGAAATTGCCAACCGGATTTCTTGCTGATATCTGAAAGGAAGTTTCAACGAAAAAAATTCGTCCTCCACAAGTAACAAATAAACTCCATATGATGAACCGGACTCTCAATACTCACCATTTATCGTGGCCAAAGGACTGAGAAAAAATATATATATAATATATCTGATTCTTCAAGTCGTTTGGAAGTTTCGACAGTTGACAAAGGCGTGCCCTGTCATCTTCTGTTATCGCCTTGACAAGCCTGACTAAACAGGGAAAGTCCTCAAACTGACAATTTATATTCATCGGTCTTTTTTCTAAGGCATTTAAGTAAGACAGGTGATTTCTTTTGGCAATTGTTTATTCTGGAAGTATAAAGTCAAGGATTTAGAGCAACGACACGCATTGTTTCTAGTGCTGAAGTTCTGAAAAAAATCGTTACCAGTTCTATGGAAGATCAAACGGCATCATTTGAAAGTGAAATAAAATTTTAAATTGGTCATGACATATCGCATTTGAAGTCAAGTCAGTGTCATAATTTCAAACATGTCGGACAAGTTAAATTTTTTAGAGCAAATAATGTTTTGCGATTTCTGTTAAATTCATACTTTATTCCTTTAAAAGGGAAAAAGATTTCCAATAAATTAATAATAAAATAATTTTAAAAATATTTCCAGTACTTAACTTCAGAAAAAATATTACATTTTATATAATAAATAAATGAATTTACGATTATATTCTAAACAGATAAACAATAGTATAACGTGAATTATTATACGAAGTAACATAATTAAGTGCAATTTATTGGCAAAAACAGATGTAAAATGCTTCAAAATACCTCTTCAAATTGAAGATGGTCAGTACAATTAATTCATCAAAAAATACCAATCATTATTTTCTGTCAAGTTCCTGTCATTTCAAATAATTAGCTTGAAATAAATTTTAAGCAAAAAAATCATCAATGAAAAAATACATATTATATTTTCCCGTATAATTACAGGTAAATATCGTCGAGCTGCAAATAAAATTGTTCATATTTTAGAAAAGATTTTAAAAATTCGAGATCATAAATCGAGTATAATTAAGTGGTTTTGCTCGTTGCAAAAGTTTATATTTCTTCGAGGAAACATAAACTTTTATGACTTATTGGGGTAATCTCAAAATTCGAAAGAGATAAATTTACGTGTTTAAGCACCACAAAGCTCAAGTGATTGGAAATCTTAAGGAGAAGAAATTATATTTCCCAAGATTTGTTAGACGATTTTGCGTCAACCTTTCCCGTTGGAAACCATATCTAGTTAAAGTATATAATGTGAGTTATAAATGTGTCTATGCGGTATGATATACCAATCAGGAATATTATCATTCTTCCTATATGAGGAGTTGTGAAGTGCAATACAATCAGCTTGATCCAAACTGAATGAATTATGCATTATTTTTATTTAACAATTTGTGTCACTATTTCATTTAAGTCTGGCATTAGATTAAGTTAATTGACTCATAAAAAATAACCTGGTATCTTCTCTGTGATTACTTTTGAAAGCCTATTGGTTTAACTTTTTTAAAGGAAAAATCATATAAAGGAATTTAATCTTTCCACTACACTATTAATTATTAATATGTGAATTTAATTTAGGGTTTCTCTGTAATGAGTTACTTTAATATAGTTCTCAAGCTGTCTCGACCCAAAGATAATCATTTCTGACGCCGAAAAGCCGAATTTACAATATCTTTCAATTAAAATTTTCTTTTGAAATGAAACGTCAGAATCATTTCATTAGCAATATCTACTGTATTTGTGAAATTCCTTTTAAAGGTTCCCTTTCCAGAATGCAGCAATGTATGTTAGTGAAGAAGAATATCTTGATTTACAAACTATTTTTAAATACGTATCTCGATAAAATGCACATTTATAATGCTCGAACAAAAAAGGAATTTAAAATTTATTACTTCGACCAGTTAAGTTCAAGATCAGCGCCTGAAAATTAAGAAAGGCAATAAAATGTGCAAATCCCTTGCCTTTCAAATGGAAACCAAAAAAATGCAAATTTTAAACTTTATAAACAATGACTGAAAAAATTGATTTCACATCAAACCTTATACAGTTTCTGTGCATAGATACAGATATATGATACGCATTCGAATATTAGTTTTAATTGAAGAAAAATATTTTATGATATCGAAAATAAAAATTAAATTTATTGAAAGAATAATGGAACTGGAGGATTACAGGAACGATATTTTTAATGTTCTTCCTCTATTCAAAATTTTATTTTCAACATCTCATCGAAATGGGCGATAATTCAAAATTACTAATAAATAAAGCGATTATTTTAGGAAAAAATAAACGACGATGAAAAGCACTTGAGATATAAAGCTTATCCTGGTGAATAAAAAAAGTGCTTACATACTGAATGAAACAAATTGCGTTCAGTTTTTGTAAATTTATGTCTGAGTGCTTAATTTGAAATGCTTTCGATTTGGTAATAGTTCTTTTACAGAAGCAAATCTAAAAAGTTTTGTTTCTCGGTATAAATACAAAAATAGAAAAATCATAGATATATCTATGCATCGTCTGTATTCCATAATTAATTTCTAAAAT
>BGPR01001116.1:262340-274780 GCA_013235015.1 Araneus ventricosus
ATTAAAACAATAACAGTTCCATTAATATTTTAAATTTTTTCTAAGCCATCTTATTAAAACAATAACAGTTCCATTAATATTTTAAATTTTTTCTAAGCTAGCTTATAAGTCAAATTCTTGTGATGAATTATAATTACTGGGGAATTCGAAAGAGAAGCGTTTATCCGTTTCTCGTGGTCAAAGTACTAATTCACGAAGTACGTGTCAACTATCACGAAGGGATGCTTAACACGTAGGAGGTATGTTGAACTTCTCTGAAACAAATGGTGTGTTCATTTCTTTCAAGACTGTGCAAATTCGTTAAATGACGAAAAAGAGATTATATTTACTCCTGAAGTGTTTAAATAGGGTAATTAATACATATAGATAGCGGTTTTTTGTGAAGAGCCTCACAAATAGACTATTACGTCATACTCCAACTTTTGCGCATGCTATTTCAACGCTGCGTTGAATTAAATTATGTAACGTATTAAAGGCTGCCTTACAGTTGAATATATTTTTTTCGAAATCCGTTTATTTATCTACTAGAAATGTTATAGTCATTTTCTTATTCTTAGTTCAATCGAACAAAACATTTTCAATGGTTACGATTGATTCATTTTTAGACACTGAAATCCTTAATTTTATGGCATGATGCTGCTAAATTGTATATTAATATAACTTATGCATACAAGTGATTTTCTGAATTACTTTCCTCTGTTTTCCTTGTTTGAAGACTAGATTCCTCAAAAACATTTATTTGCAGAGTTATTTCGTTGCATTCACCCCTTGACTTATGAATTTATTTAACGTCCCAATTAGTTGGCACATTCTATTTGGGATATTAATCGTAATTTCGCTCTGCACCAGAAAGTAAATGACCCTTGGGATACTTAGGCGTGTCCAAGTGATTTTTGTCTTATAAATTAATTACTGCTTTGACATGATTACAGATTTAAATAAAAAATCTTTAATTGGATGCATGTTTCAGACACGTCATCGTATGCGACTGGGTTAATGTTGCCCATTTTACTGCAAAACTTCAGCAGAATTTATTAGCTTTCGCATACATGTGTTCAAAAAGATATTCGTTTTGAGAAAATGGTAATAAAAAACATTGAAGTTCAACTGGACGTAAACTGGAGAAATAAAAACCCTTTTTTAAAGATCTGGTGGAATGCAATCCATTTCATCTCCATCGAAAAATGGTATCAAAGTAGTTAAATTATTCAAAAACGATTGAATGTCCTCATAAAAGAAAGCAGATAAACAGAAAAAAAGTAATTTAATTCACAGGGGACTTTTTACTTACCATTCCCTTTTATTACACTAGATTAATAAAAGGGCTTCTAAGAGTTAACATTCGATGTTCGATATGAGTTGTACACAAAATGGTTTTGCCACACACTTTTTTAAACCAGTGGGAAACCATGTCTACCATGAAAGAGTTTTTAAAGGATGCACAAGATATTGCTTTGCTCTAGGAAAATTAAATAACACACTACTGACTTTGCCCCATTAAAATCGAATTTTGTTGGGAAAAAACATTGTAAAAAATTAATCAATTAAACCTGTTCACTCTTCTAATGAATGATTGGGTTCACAATAAAACCATCAAATCCTTAAAGTAAACCTATACTATCATTGAAAATTCTGCAAAGGTTGAATAATCATGGAAATAAATTTTTTATACCTTTTTTTTGAAAGAACACTGTTGAAAAATATAGGAATCCTATAAAATTTATTAATTGTTCAGACATTCTTAATTAGTTTAGTTTTCCTGACAGCGGAAAATATTTTTCAACACCTTAACATCTAGAACATCAAAAGCTTGCAGAACAGATATCACAAGAAAACTTAACAAAGTGCCGTCACAAAGGAAAGTATATAGATCAATAATAACGGTATGTTTTGAAGGAAACTCCATCTTACGGTGCAGTTTCATTCAAAATAATGATTTAATTCAATAACAGTGAAATTAAACTTGGTTTCAAAATGTTATTTTATGAATGAGAAGAAAGGTAAAAAATGACAAGTTTTACAAATTTCTTTTGTCAAAACTAAGAATCAGCAATTCCTTGAATAGCCTTTTGCTTTAATTACTGCTTTAACTCTCGAGGCATTGAATAAGCTAAATTTTGAGTGACAGAAGTTATTTTTTGGCACTGCTCTAGATATGCCATTTTAAGATCATTTTTGGGTTTCATGTTTTATTTTGTAATCTGCCAATCAAGATGGTTCTACAAATGCTTAGTGAGATTAGGATGGTCTTTTCAGTCTTCTACTTGAATTATAGAGCAGCTATTCAAGTTTAGTCCATGCAATATGCTAGGGATCATCATCTTTTTGAAAAATGTATGATCTCCTAATTCAGAGGCACTTTGATGGATAATTTATTTCAAAATATCCGAATAGCTATACAGAATCCTATTCTCACAATTTTAACTAAATTGCATACTCTAGAAGCTGGCATACAACTCCAAAACATAATCGAACCACCACCGTGCTTACAAGTTCGTTTCATATTCTCAAATTTGCTTCTCGCCAAACTTTTTAATGTGCATCTGAACCACGGATGATTTATCTAAAAATACATAGAATTCCAAAACTGTGAGTCTGTCTTTAGCTTATGGACGGTTTTCTTCGCATATTTCGACCATGGTATCTACATTTCGTGAACGTAAAGAATTGCCTCGGGGTTACATGATTTCCCAAATTTGTTTTCTGCATCAAATGCGAATTTGGGCGAGTTAATCTTTGGATATTCTTTTACTTTTCATTCAATCATTTGACTTTTTCGATTCGTTAATATAGGCGGTCTCCTTGTTCTTGACTTGTTTCGAGTATTCAGCTTGGAACTTTTGAAGAATTATTTGCATTGTTAGAGAACTTTTTCCAACGATTAGAGCAATTTGTGATTGAAATGTATTCTACTTATGAAGTTATATAATTAAATCTTTCCGGACCTATTCCAAGCAGTTCCAGAGGTAAGCCATTAAAACTCTAAATGCCAAACTTATGAAAATTACAATAAAACTTTCGAATTCCAAAGCTGTCGTGTTTAACCCCTTCAGACGATAACGGTGTTGTAAACTCTCCAAGTGCATACATACTTTTGTGATGTTATATTCTACTGCTGGAAAAGAAATTAAATTTTTAAAAAATTGAAAAGAAATATGTGATGAATTAATTGCTCAATATTTTTAATGCTGTAACCCAAACTATAAATAATACCTCCCTAAATAATTTTTGTATTCTTTTTATTTAGAAGTATCAGAATTTATGACCTAAGATATAAGCTGCATAATTACTTTTGGGACTAAGTGTATGCGCATCGACAAATAAAGTGTTTACCTAAGTTTTTTTAAAGTTTTGAGTTACCTGAGAGTCTGGCCTTTCAGTCTTTGAATACTTTTGTCTTAATAGGGCTAAAAAAACTACCCTATTTTACTTAACTAAATTAACTACCTTTTTTTATTAAAAGTAGTAAATTTTATAGCCAACTTTTTATTTATGATTCCCAAATATATCAGCAACATTTTATAAAAATATCAGTAGCCCTAATTGTGTAAATGTAACCAGAATATGTGTAAAAATGAGTATTTGCAATTGTTTTACTCAAGTATCACAATAATGATAGATACGTCTTTTCTTGCTATGTTTTCAGTTTATAAATAATAATCTGCCCTTGTTAATTCACTTCTTTGCTTAATATCACTCATGTGTTCGTATGGATGTGACCAATTGTTGTACATTTGTTTAGTATTCACCCCCCCCCCGCCATTTTTTATAGAATTACATTTGTTTCATTTCCTTTTGAAACTTCCTTCAACACTTTATTGAGTATTTTACATACTTCTGTAAGCCTTGTGTTGTACTTGCTCGTTCCTAAGGAATTCTTCCTGAAGATAATGCAAAAAAAACAATAATCTGAAGAAATTTATATATTGATTGTAAAGAAATTGTTTAAATTTTAATATCTATAAAATGAGCGAATTTAAAAGCAAAATTTCTATTTTGTATCCAATGACATTAATAGATTGTCAGTAGGTTTATATTACCTTCGTTACTGCATTTATACTTTTGGACCTACTTTTAATTATACACAACAAGCATTAAATTGAGAATCAAATTAGCATTTTATTTATTTGATTAAAAAGAAGTTCTAAATATCCAATGTAATTATTGTTAAAAGCAGGGCCTTCTGTGGTAGGTATTATATGGATTATTAGTCTTTGACATCATAATACAGGTTTTGTAATTCTTTTAAAAAGCCATTTCTTAAAAAAGAACTTTCTTATGGCGAAATATTTTCACATGGCATGAGAACCTTTAATGGAATTTTACAATCATTTTGTTTTGAATCCCGAAATAATTAGAATTAGAAAAAAAAACTAACTTTCAAAACTCAAAGCAATGCCTGTCAAGTTTTTTATTATACAGATCAATACAGAAGCTTCTTTAAAAATCACTCCTTTCAAGATCATTAGAATTCGCTTTCTTATCGAAAAAAGGGGTGGATATAAATTTAATTATTCTTGAAGCCATTTTAAAAACAAATTATTGATTTGGCTTTATTGACTATGTTTCTGAGATATTCTTTATTATTTAGGAATAACTTTTCGCATTGTTTTTCCAGAATTAGTTTGGCCATGGAATCTCGAAACAATTTTTTCTAAAATATTTCTTGATGTTTTTGCCTTTTATGTTTTGCCTTTTTTGCCAAAGTTATTACCTAAACGTTCTCTGAAATTCATTAGTATAATATACCTTTCACACGTATTGAAGGAAATTAATCAAAGAAAAAGTAGATAACAATTTTATTTTATATGAATTCTTGAGAATTCGTTAAAAATCGTCCGTTCTTAGTCATTTGGTTCGTTGTAAGAAAAGGGATTCTTTAAATGAGCTCACGATATATTAAATGCTTGCTTTTGTGTAATTATGAGTTTTTTTTGTATTCAAACAAGAAAAACTAAATTTATATACATATAAACATCATCTACTTATTCTTGCTCAAACTGAATTTCAACATGAAATCTTTACACGGATTCTTTCGACAAATGAATAATGCATTAATTAACATGCAAATCAGTGTTAAACAAACACGTTTCTTGGTGAATGAACACTTCTTTCAATTACCGAAACCACTGTATTATAAATAGTTTTTTTTTTCGAATTCTGGTTTCCAATCATCGTAAAATTAGACCTGAAGAGAAATTCGAAAATAACAAAATGCCTTTTTATATCGGTTATTAACTTGTTGAAATTCTCATTTATAGCATACTTCGCATTCAATTTCGTAATATTATAAAATAATTTTCTCTTCACGAACATAATGGCAAGGACTCTAAACCTTTCTGAGTGTTTGGGACTCATTCTCCATATCAATTTTATTCAAGCCTTCCTTCAAACGACATTTATGGACATTTTCCTTTTTCTTGAAGATATCATCCTCAAGATATCTGTTTTATTATATATTTATCGATTTGTATGTGTAACCTTTGAAGTTATGCATTAGAAGATTTAAACTTTTCTTAATTTCTTCTTGTTTTGTTTCCATCGTTAGCTCTTTTCAATTCGTTATCGTTTTTTACATGATTTTTTTTCCTTCCTAAGGTGTCGAGTCCCATATTTTTATAATGATTACTTTAAGGCGGAGGTTCCTATATACAGGGTTCCCCAAAACATCTACAGGGTGACAATTATTGAGCTATATGAAAAAAACCTTGATAACTTATGAACCGTTGGCGAGATTCAGTTAAAACTTGCCGGTTGAATTCAGGGCATGTTGGGATTTTTTTCAGCATGCGCACTCTTATTGTTGTTGTTCCTTTCTTCGTTGAAAATGTCGAAATACATAACTTGATAACTTATGAACCGTTGGCGAGATTCAGTTAAAACTTGGCGGTTGAATTCAGGGCATGTTGGAATTTTTTTTCAGCATGCGCACTCTTATTGTTGCTGTTCATTTTTCGTTGAAAATGTCGAAATACAGCGTTCCTGAGCGTATATCGATCGTCAAGGCCTACTATTCGAGCAATAACAGCCCGATTGCGGCTCAAAGGAAATTTGCGACGGAATACAAACTGAAGACAACCGGTCCAAGTGTTGTAACAATCAAAAATGTGACTAAAAAGTTCGAGAGAAATGGTAGTGTCAATGTCTCAGCACTTCAGCAATTTTTGCAGAATTTTGATCTTCTCCTGCGCCACACATTGATGGCAAGCATATCCAACATGTCATAAACTAAATACGAATATCTGTAGTTACTTTTAAAATTTGAATAAAATTTTGAACTCGGTAGTCTTTGAAAATTTTATTTTTTATTTCATATAGCTCAATAATTTTCTCCCTGTATATACACACTTTGAATAACAATTATATAAGCAATTAATAAGATACATCAAAGTTTCATGATTCATATTAATAAATATAAATTCTGAACTATTTTCAGCTGTTTGAAGTTTCATAATTCTAATTAATACCATAATTTATTTTATTTTATTTATTATCATTTTTTACCATTACAATGTTTGGTCCTAAAACGATGGCTGAATGGCATTTGCCTTAAAACGATGGCACATCTACTCGACAATTTATAATTCTAGTTTAACAGTGGAACTCCATACGAACTTATTGGATGTTAACTATGTTGGGTAGCTTCTCAGGGTGTGAATTATTGGGTCTTTCTTCATTAAGACTGGTGATGTTTGCTTGAACTTATTACATGAATACGTTATGCATGCATTCAAGAGATGTTATATAGAATACTGACAGCGATGAAAGAAGAATAGTTGTTCCAGTAGGATAGAACCCCCCCACCCCGCATTACTATCGTCACGTGTTGACTTATCTTATGGAATTCTGGGGAACAATTGGCTAAGATGAAGAGAAAGCTTTGAACTCGCCCCACACTCAACAGATCTGAACCTGATGGATTTCTTTTTGTGTGGATAAAAGAAACATAATATTTATGGCTCAAACTTGAGCCATAGTTAAAGATTTTAATGTATACATTGAAAGAGAATGCGTTTAAAACCTTTATACAGTTTTCAATACCATCGGACAGTTCTTTCAGAGGTATCTCGACAATAATGGGCAACAATTTGAACAGTTCCGACAATTGACAAAATATTACAATTGTATAAATAAATTTGAGTTATGAAACTTTAGTTTGCGCTATCAATTGCCTACGTAATAGTTATTCAAAGAATTTTTGCGTTTCCTTTGATACCCCGTATTTTCCACACCTTAAGGTTGGAAAATTTTCCTTTCATCCAAAATATATATACAGGGTGATTCAGCAACAGTGCGACATATTTACAGGAGGTGTAGAGGGCTCAAAGACGATTCGGGATCACATAGCACTGTAAGATTGAAAATGCTTTCTTTACGAGCTAGGGAAAAGTAAGTAAAGAGCAGGCAAGAAATGAAACAGCAGCAAATCATTTTAATCATGGGATTTACATTAGAAAAAAGCAAAATCGCTGGAGAGGGTGTTCGAAATTTCGACCAAAAGCTCTTACATAGGCTTGATATCGACACTGTATGTACTTCTTAACATAACAATAACATTAATTCTTAACATTAAACGGGGAAGAATTTCCCCGTTTCTTGTTCCTTCCAAAGAATTATAGTCATACCAGAGACATACACTTCAACAGATTCAACGGGAGACTAATGCACTTTTGTTTTGATACGACCCTAGGTCCGCAGTTGTCGTACGCCAATGAATCAGACCACTACGCCTGATCGAATACTGTACAAATGTAACGTTTCTAATTTGCAGGATTTCATTTGGGACATAAGAAGAGGCCCCGAAATGCCGGAACAACACTGAGTGGCACAGACACTGAGGAACATGTTTTTCTCCCAAAAGTTCTAATTGGACTTGTTGTAGAAATGTCAATCATTTCCTACTGCCCAGAGAAGGACGTATTAGGTAAGGTTCTATGAGGTGGTCTTCATCAATGCCACCTCAAGCATTTACAACGAAATGATTTGGGGCTGCACGTGTGCAGTCCAGTTCCCATACAACGCCCTCTACAGCATGAAGAAGACATTTCCGAGTCTAAAATACTATGTGATTTTTTATTCATTTGTATACCCCTCCCTTCCAGTAAGTTTACCGTATTGTTGATGAATCACCACACTGGAAAAACAAAAGCAAATAACTAAGTGATCCCATAAAGCAATTAAACTAAACTACCAAATTTTTTGTAACAGTTTAATGCAATTATTGCAATTAAGACGGTTTAAAACTATTTTTAGCTAATGGCTTTGAAAAATTTCACAAAAGTGAACAATCGTTGCTTTAGAACAACCAGTGATATAATGTCATATTGTAATCGGATTATAAGTTTCGAATCGTGAAACCACCGAAATAGCGTAGCATATGCAGACTTGATGCATGCTAAATCTGCCAAATATCAAATATTCTCTTGCTGGAGCAGTGTTGAAGTTTAGGTAGGAAGACTAGCTTAGTTTCGATCTTTCCTTAATATCTTTAATTTCATTCCACCTTTTTTAATACTTTTCTCTCAAATTAAATTCCACAAACAAATACGAGATAATAAAATAAAAAAGGGGTAAAAGAAATGTTGAATTAGGGCATAACTGATAGAAAATATAGCTCTTAAAATTGAGGAAAGACTAGATGCTGTATTTAAATAAACCCTCTATAAAACAATAAAGAAGAAAATAAAACACTAATCCCTTAACTTTAATGCTTTTAATTCGACAGCTGTAATTTTACGAAGATCTAAGACAAAACGTAATGATAAAGCATGGCTTTTTTTTACAATTTCTTAATTTTGTCAGAGAGGAAACTCTGTTATTTTTATTCGTTCCGTGGACTGTCGATTTTAATATGCTCTATTCCATCTTAGAACTTAAGGATTGCGTTATACATTAATTCTATACTCTTTTATTTCATTCAAACGTATTTCGCCTTCCTATTACTTTAATCTCTTATTTTAGCTTATGAAGTGCTTGAAGAATTAGAGAGTAGTTGAATGGCAAATGAGAAAATTCAGTAATCCCTGTTAAAGTCGAATTTGAGACATACGTTAAAGACTAAATTAAGACTTAATTGAACAACCTGCTTAAACAATGCATTCAATAAATAGAATTCATTTTAAAAATAAATGAAATTAAATGTATTTAACTACAGTTAACCTTTAAAATAAGCACTGACTTAAAGTCAAAAGTATTCAATTTACTTGTTAAGAATTTGTTAGTTGAAAATCTCATTGCTTAGCTGAAAGATTAATCCCCCTCGTGGCTGATCCAGAAAACAATAAATCAACTCAGTGTCTATCGAGGTGTGCCATCGTTTATTAAAGACCTAATCCTAGTTAGGCAGATGATATTCAGCTTTTCTTGTACCGTTTTCTGTGCTACATGCACTGTTCTGTTGAATAAACGCTACTGCAAGAATAAACCCAAAAGTTCTTTATTCACTAAGCGGAGAACCCAAGGGGCGTTCGGGGATCCTTCCTGTCCCCCTTGAGAATAAACATGCCTACCGTCTATCAGATCGATTTGCGGTGCGTTACTCCTAGGGCTTACTACGCATCAGTGGGCAAAAGTCATGCCTTGTTTTCTTAAAGATATATTTGAGGCTTGCCGTAGAAGAGGCTAACACAAGGATTTAAGGGTAGAGTTTAGGAATCAAGGCAGCGTAAAATAGAAAGATTTTTTTCTCCTAGTCTTACGACACAAAATGTTTTTGAATTGCCATAGTCCGGCGGTTGCAGCTTTACAGATGGTAAAAATTCAGCCGAATGGATTGGACGATTTTAGGTTATGTTAAAAATAAATTCGATGGATGCAATTTATAATGACAATTTGTTATAGTTTTGATAATTCTATAGATGCTTATTTATATCTTATATAAAGGTGAATATTTCATTTTTATTGAAATATGAAAGCTTTTGCGAAAATGTATATTATTATTTTCTTGTCTATTTTTTCAGGACTTTTGGTGGTTCTAATTTCAATTAATCTTGCCAAGTCCACGCGTCTCCTGATAAAGAGAAAGTGTGTCATCTTCTGCTGGTGAAAGCGTTCTGGAGATCCTAAAGCAGCAGGTAGCACTCTGACTACCATTCCTATGTATGGGAGTAGGTTGCATTAATGGAAGACTTTCAAGGACAACTGACCCACATTTGGGTTTAGCTTCGAGGAAAAGCCAGAAAAGTCTCCAGAAGCTAAACCTACCGCAGCGATTGACTCTTTGTTAAAACCACATCTGTCTACCAGTTTTGAATAATGCTGGCAAATCACACAGCCCAATGAATAATCTTTTTTCGGTCTATTCATGTTCCTTAGTTATGCCATGCCTTCACCCATTAGGTCTCTGATGGGCTTCTTATATTTTTCTCAGTGTTAAAATCAATCAGAATTTTTTTTGTGCATGATCTTGTCCCTGTGGTAAATTTTACTTCTCTGGTAGCTTAAAAATACTTGTTCAATCCTTTCGGCATTACATGTCTTCAAAGTGTTACTCCATGTGGTTTAAAAAGTTTAGAGGTTTGAAGTTAAATGAAACCCTAGTGGAAGATTCGAATTTAAAATTGAATGACCGTAGGTTTAAAATTGGATTCCATCGAAGATCCACCATTTATGTCTCCGCATAAAATTTGTCTTCAGAGATCAAATGTCCTGATTTTGGAATTGAAAAATGTGCTTTTGGAATTGGTTAATGGATAGTGATTTCTGTCAATAAAAGGAAATTCTTAACAGAACAGCTAGCCAAAGTCTTCTCAACATTATTAATGAATTAGTCATTTTGATACAATGAAGATTAGTCATGTTTGAAGCCATTTTTCATATTAAACAAGATAGTATTGCAGTAACTCCTAACCTACAACTTGACATCGTTCAGAGAATTAACTCTATTCCCCTCCAAACATACATGCACATTAAATTAAGTCCATTCAAAATGGCATTGTCCTACTTAGAGAATGATTACAGCTTTGGATAGCCTAAGGATATAGTGGTGAAACTGACTGCAACAAATCAATAGCACAACATACAGTAACACTACACATGAGATCTGGATATGGAAAATCGCTATTAATGTCAAAAAATTAACTCATTGATTTGGCACTAATGAATGGAATTTGTTAAACATTTCGAATGAAAATGAGAGAAATCGTTGCATTTGATTTACCATCTCAAAAGTATACATGGATTCCGAATAACGCCTGTTAATACATTTTATCTTCTTTCAGCAACAAAAAAATATTTTCCTCTTGAGCGTTGGAATATTTTTTATGCTTGAGCCATCTTGCTTTTTCATTATTTTCCCTTCTATGTCACTTATTATCTTTATATTCTTCTAAACAAATAGTACAACAACACTTGAAGTTAAATACTTAAGGTAGATTTCGCAGATTTCATAAATTGAAGAAACGCGATTTGCATTTATACGCTTTGATCATAAATTATTTATCCTTCATGCTGAAGTTTAACAAAAAATAATTCATTTTACTTTGTGAAAACCAAAAATTACATGCAAATCGTATCCATCATTTATTAAACAAGTCTCAAGCTTAAAAATACTTGCAATCATTGGTAATATCATTTATTTATGTTTTTACTCGCATCAGTTGGTTTTTTAAGTCAAAGGTTTTTATTATTCTGTTCAATAACAAATATTAATAAAGAATATAACAATAAAGTATTGATGGTATTCGAAAGGTAGCATTCGATTTTAATAGGTAAGATGCGCATGTATTTAATTTCAGTCTGACGCATATACATCTACTATTTAAATATTTGTTTGGTTATATTGAAATTCTCCATTTCCCGGAACATAGTGGATATTCCTTATGTAATTGAATAGTGAGTGCCAGGCATGTTTGTAAATGAAGCAGTAATTTCGTCAAAAATATTTTTAAGTCACTGTATGATAACACTCTAAGCCTTTCTAAATTAAATGTCTGACAACCTTGCTGTAGAAATATCTAGTTTAACCCCTTAAGGATCGCATTTTGTTTTTGCTATCTAATAAGATGACCCCTCCTGTTTTGGAAAGGGGCTGTCGTTTTCATTCATCTAAGAAGACATAGAATACTTGAGATGCTTATGGATTCTACGTAATTTCTGTGTCAAATTATAAAGCTAATTAGTGATTAAATTTTATTTTAAAAGCCTAAAAATGCGGTAATTCGATGCACGTCAATATGACGGGAGCGAGACTTAAGGGGTTAAATGGATTAGGATATTTTTAATGAAGCTGATGTGTTTCACTTTGTAAAACTTGCTTGACTCTAATATTTGTAAATGAGTACCAGAATTCAAATTACAAATACATAATATTTTTAAAAATGAAATTATAAGCTGATTATTATAACTTTAATTTCTTATATAAAGGGTTTTATTTAGTTATTATAATACTTAATTTTTTATCAGATAATTAAATATGAATCTCCATTTATTATTTTATTCAA
>BGPR01001116.1:289725-310479 GCA_013235015.1 Araneus ventricosus
AAATACTTTGTTCAGTTACGTGTACCTCACATTGTGTGGCAACATTGGTGGTTTATTGCTGGATCCAATTGATCACTCACCACATGATGGCTCTAATTCTCCTAGATCTTCTATTAAATGTGAGTTCTGTGTGTGGTGACAGTAATACTGTGGTAGTTCCATTAAATGGAACTGCATTATACTTACTCAGATCAATTGCGAATTCTATATAGAAATCGCGAACCCACATGATTACTATCGAGGCCGAGAGTCTTGGTGATGGCTATTGAATTGCGTTTTCGTGGTCATTAATTTGGAGGGATTTTGTGAATAGTTACTGAGCCACACAGTAAAGGTTCAAATACATCTCAGCGAATGGATAGTATCTATACTCTTTTATACGATTCATCAAATATATAGATGGTTAAAACAGCTATACAACGTTAAACACTTAGACATTTTATGATTTCATAAGTGTAGTATCGATAAGTATATGTTATGTAAAATTATTAAGTTATGTATATGTAAAATTAGAGTATTGAAGAATGGCAATTCTTTTGATTATATTCAAAATTTATTGTACAATGAAATTAATTAAAAATGCATGAACTACAGGGTGGTTATAAATTATATGACCCATTTCAAAAATTAATAAAAAACCGTACAATGTAACATCTTCGTTTTCTCTAAAAGAGAGAGTAGATCAAAAAGCTTCTTTAGATAGGTAACGCGCCGTTTAAAAAAAAACCGTTACGGCGCACTAAATCTGCTGAAATGGAAGATTCCCAACGCAAAAGTCAAAATGGCTACCGTGCAGTAGAAGGCACGTCTCTGGTTCCACGAAAGCAAATCATTTGTAACAGTTCGAAGACGTTTTCGGTTACTGTTAAATTTCAGAGAACAGGAATTGCGCACCATAGGAAATGAGCTGGACGACCATCGGTCTCAGACGAAGTTGTTGAACGAGTGACAGAGACTTTCACTCCTTAATTGCTTATACCAACGTTTAATCGAATTCTTACTTGAAGATACGAAAATTTCGATACTCTAACCGAAAGCATCTTTGAACTATTACAACGGATTTGCTTTCGTGGAGCCAGATACGTGCCAGACGTGCCTTCTGCAGCACGGTAGTCATTTTGTCACTTGAGTTGGGAAACTTCTGCTTCAGCAGATTTAGTGAGCCGTAACGGCGTGTTACCTATCTGGAAAAAAACATTTGAGCTACTCTCCCATTACAAAAAATCAAAGTTTCTACAGTATGGTTTTTTTTTATTAATTTTGGAAATGGGTCGAATAATTTATGAACACCCTGGAAAATTTTAAAACATTGGTCTGAAAATTAGATAAATTTTTTGGGATGCCACGGCTTACCAGATCTTCCAAAGTTCCCTAAAGCTAAAGATCGCATAGATTAAGGTCTGGTTATCGGGAAAGTCGCACAAGGCAAAAATGGCGGCTGATGACACGTTTGTCTTCAAACTCTTTTTTTCAGGGCATACTTAGCACAATATGCAATGTGCAGAAGAACCTTGTTTAGCATAATAAAGCTAAAAATTACCTTTTTGAATAATTCAAAACTAATAACGTCTCTAACTTCATATGAATATCACAAATATGCTTAATGAGTGAAACATAATACAACTCATTACAGCATACATTAGCTATCTTATACACATTGTATACATTACACATTTTATACGTTACCCATTACGCAAAGTTTTCGTCAAGACAGCATAAACTGGGCAGATCGAGAATACTAGACGTAAAAGACATTCAACAAAGAATCATACTTCTACAATGCCTATTTTCTGCGAAAAATGCGAAAGATAAAATATGAATATACATCCGGAACTCCGAAAATACGTTTTATTGGAATCATATGAAACTACAGAATGGATCGGCCACACAAGTTTATCAAAATGTTTGGCATCTATTTTCAGCTGCAAAACTGTGATCCATTAGTGCTGATAAATGGTACTACAAAACCAACCACGAACTGAGTAAAAATTTAACACTGCCCAAGAAAGTCTGGATATTTAAGATCATTATAACTGTTAGGGTGACTAAAAGATTGTTAAATATTCTTTCCTGCATTATTATTATGCTATTACTTGGGATGGAATGGACTTTTGAACTTGGGATGGTCTTTTAAATGGAGTCATCTCTGTGGTGTGCTTTCTTTGAATAAATAAATATTATTTTAATGAACTTAAAGTTTTTACACGGCTGAAATAATATTTTTTTTGTATAATTTTTTTTTAAATTTTTGTGAGAAAATTAACTATTTTTCGTTGACTTTTTATTAGCATTTCAACTTTATAATAATACTAAGATACATTTTCTCTCTTTTGAATTTATCAATAACCGTTTACAGACCGAATTCAGACCCAGATTAATTTTTAACTACTTTTTTGCATATTTCACTTTCTAATGCATTAGTTTAAAGATAACAATTACTAAAATATGAATAAAACAAATTTTATATGTGCTTTTTCAATGTTCCCATTGGCCAGTTCTGATTAAGCTCATTACACTAGACATATCATAGCGAAACAGTGATGAACGGACTGAATAAAAGGAAAAATATTGTATAAATTATTTTTATAACCAAGTACAGATATGAATTCAATTGAAGATTTATGAATTTAATTTAATAAAAAACATATTTTTCACAAAAAGTGCCTAAAATTAATTTTTAGAACTGTATCCAACGGCACTGTGGGAAGTCGTTCAAATACAATCCCCTTTTTTCCCCACTTATTAGACTGTAATCATATTTTCTCCAAATCATGCATATTTACAGATGTTTCAATAAGGCAACGACTATCACTCTTCAGCTGCGATATACACCGGTAATTTTTTGTCGTGTTTGAGGTCCATCCTTTTTTAACCAGTTTTAAAAGATTAACCCTCTAACACTGAGCGAGGTGGTCCCGGGCGGTCTAAAAAATTCCCTTTAACAGCGAAGAAGGCCGGTCTGAGGCGGTTGGCTTCTTTTGAGGGGAGGTGAGGTTCTGAGATCACTTAGTAGATAAGCACGATAGGGGGGTATTATCCTTGCAAACCGCAACCCATTTCCGTGCGCCTAAAGTAAGGTTACAGCAGGGGTGGGGTGGTAAATGACCACCCAGGTTGGGAGAGTCCAATTCATGTCGCTTCCTCCCAAAAGGTCCCGGGTTTAAACAGTTAATTCTAACTTTTAAACGAAACTCCAGATGAATGAGTTTGTTATGCTTCCTGGGAGTTGCTGTATGCAATAGGCATCCAGGAACAACAGCCATATTCAGTAAATTTGCAAATAAAATTAAACTACCATTTATTTTTGCTAAGCTGTGACGGTAGTTTTTCACATTTTATACAACTGATCAACCCCACCCACCCTAGAATTATATTTCTGAATTCAGTTTCATTGCTCTATGTGTACCTTTATCTTCTGTTATTGAGCATATCTTTTAATTAGCTGGATTGGGTGATAAAAATTTCTAATTAGAAGAAACAATCACTACAGTATTATTATTCTGCGATACATAAATACTTAACCGACACATTTAAAATTCCACCCCCGGCCTGATTACAGATAAAAATGAATTTTTTCCCGTCAAAACTAAAGAATAAACCTTGTAACAACAGAAGGGAATATTGTTTCCTGAATTATAAGGTAATTTTCCTTTCCATTTTGTTTTCAGTTGAAACTCGTAATAGTGAAATTCACAAAATAACAATGATTGGCAAATGTTCCCAATTTGGAACACGGAACTTTAACGAATTATAGCAATCGCGTTTCTTATTTATATAAATATATTTTATAGGTTATTAGTAAATTAGACATTGTTAACTATGTGTAACCAATTTTTACAAATTTTCGTATGTTTTCTAATTTTTTAGGAATGTTTATGTTATACCCAAATTAATAGTAAAAAAAGACTTAAAAAGACATTTTTAAGATTTTTTGTAGGCCGCGGTGGCCTAGTGGTAAGGTGTCGGCTTAGGGGCCGGAGGCTTCCAGGTTCGAAACCCGATTCCACTGAAGATCCGTCGTGTATGGGGCCTGTTGCACGCTAAGTCATACGCAGTGGCCAAACGTCCTCCCGTTGGTTTGGCGTTTAAGTTTGGAGATGGAGTGCCACCTCAGGTGTCGTCCTCGTCATCTTACCGTGGTTCAAAATTACGAAGTCCGTCCCAAAATAGCCTTCGTGTTGCTTCAAAACGGGACGTTAATATAGCTAAACCTAAAACTTAAGAATTTTTGAACATTGCCTATTTTATATCTGAAACACAATTTCTATATCAAAAATCCAAGTGTACTTTCAATTATAATTAACAATTTTTTCAAAACAATATGAACGATATTTAATTTTTCAACGAATTTTTAATTTGATGTTCCCAATTGGGAACATTGGACTGTAAATGGATAATCTGAAACATTTTTGCTGGCTTTCAACATTTTACACGGGCTATAGTATGAGAAGGAAAGAAGAAATCTTCTTTCGCCGACTAAAGTTTTGTTTTTAAATGAATGATAAATTGAAAATATTCTACGGGATTTGAAAGTCGGGAAAAGTATTTTTATTTTATTCACAACAGGATAATCCTTTACCATTTATTTTCATTCATTTTCTTATTTCTGCAACCTAGGGCCGTAAATTAAACCATTGCGTTACTTTATATCATAATGTGCGTTTTTAAAATTTGTATCTTAATATTTTGTGCCGGGCAGTTTACTACACAGCGTACCATCAAATATCTATAAGACGTTCAGTGCCTGACGCTAATTACAGATTTACGCTTACATCAAATGATCAGCCACCGAAGAATCACTTAAAGTTCGTGAAGCATGTTCAAACTTTGAAACTATTTCGAAAACTTTTAATAAACAACCTTTGCTTCAAAGTATGCCTCATTAGATATCATTAATAAATAGATTGAAGATTTCTCACATGAAGAAACAGAAGGCCATTTAAGGCACGCTTCCGCTCCCTACTAGACTATGATTAATGTTGTAAATAAAGCAACCTCATATTAGAAGCAAGAATTCCAATTTTCTTAGAGCTAAAATCGCTTTGTTTTAAAATTGTTCTAGAGTTTGACTTGTGCGTTGAAATGAAAGGCGGGGCATTTTTCGCTGTGTTAGCTGTTAAGCGGATTGTTAAATATATTATTATTGGCATGTCTTTGGATAGAAATACGGAAAACTTCACCTCATGAGTGCAACATATTCTCTTGCTTTAATGGTTATCTGATCCTCCTTCGGGAGGAGTCGAGCCGTGGCCCGCTGATGGGCTACTAGGATTCCGGCCTCAGTATTCAAAGCCATTGCGGCGGCTGTCATTCAGAATCCCGAATGCTAAGGCAGGGCGGGGTGATCCAGATCTGTCTGGTTATCTGATCTTACAATGCCATTGTTTCCTTTTGTACAGTTAAAATAAAATTCTTTAGTTTATAATCTGTTGTCAAAACACAGTTATAAAGTTTAATTGGTACAAATACAAGTTATTATAAATCCATTGCCTAATCTACTCATTAAAAACATAAGTTGATATTTGAAGCCAATTAAATAATTATTTCGAAATAGTCAAGAATAGTTTAGAACTTAACAGCAAATGCATGTCCAGAGTTAGACAGAAATACTTTGTTCATAATCTTCATAAAATTTATGTTTTCGCTGTTCTTATTTTAAAAATATTTCATTCAATTTGTTAACGAAAGATGTTTTAAAACCATAATAGTGTTCTAAGTAACAAATTTTTTAAAAATTTGTATAAGAAAAAAAACAACCAAATCTAACAATAGTTTTATCTAGCTTTTATGTTCTTTACAATATACGGTTTAATAGGTAATTTTGTGGATTACACTGCAGAAGCTGCCTTGCACAATTTGAAATATCACAGTTAAAATCCATGTAAATTCAAGTGCGGTTAATGTCATTCATGTTATTAACCTCACTTGACATATTGCATAAAATATAAGAGCATTTCACACTGATTAAATATTTTCTTTGAAAATTCAAGTGATTTTTGAAGATACATTTGTTATTTCAACAGAAACGAAATTTCATGGAAGTATTTCATAGTATTACAGTTGATTAAAATAAATTATCGAAAGATCTCTTTAGTGGAATAAAAGATTTAGATAAAAATTTGTTGTTATTGGCTGTTACGAGTTTATTTTGAACTGAGTTTTCTACTAGCAGCTCCATAGCATCTGATCTCATACCTTCAAATACCAGATGATGGCTTATATACACTCAAGCTCAGTACAAAATTATTGAAAATAATATGTGGAAATTAAATTTCATTATTTGCAGCATTCAAATGAAAGAAAAATTATCCGAAGAGATGATTTTAGGATGAAAAGTAACCACAAAATCTTATATTTTACATCTCTAACAAATATGTAATCTTAAAATAAACTTTCTAAGAATCCCTTGCAATATGCATTTCTTCAGGATTCGACTAGAATCCATTATGAAATATTTATTCTAATAAACTTATCTGGAGAGGTAATGATTATTGACCTTGCCTCAAAGATGAAATGATGATTACTATAGCTATTCCTTTTACGCAATAGCTTGATCAGCGGTGGAGCTTTGTGCATAATTAAATTCGGTAGACTGCCTGATGAGCAGCGGATAGACACTGCTCAGTTCAATCTTCCAATGGATTAGCCATGACACGTCAACCATAACATACCGTACTCCTTTCAGTCATGGGTCATTAGTTGCCAAGTCACAGATGTTAGGCCTGTCACTACTGTACTTTGGTTCCTTTCATACACAAAATCGTTCTCGTCTGCAGTTCGCGAACAGATGTTGTGATGATTACTAGTCATTTTTGGGAATAGTTTTAGAGAGAGCCAAGGGGATTAAATTTAGGTTTAGATGCTCGTTACTTTACTTTCAGAATCAGTAATATTACGACGTGCAAAATACTAAGAAATGTTGACATTGAAAACTACGATTGCTGATAGGTGGTTTATTAAACTTTCATTGCTGTGTTATCTCTCTATATATAAAAGACAATGTTTGTGTGTGTGTGTGTGCGTGCGATGTTTAGAAGTAAAATATTGCACTTACAGCCCTGAAATATGGCATAGAGGTATCCCTGATGGTGACTCAATGCACTTCGAAGCCAGAATTTTAAAATTCAATCTAGAAATTTTTTTATTTAATATTTTGTAGCATTTTGGTTGATTTTTCATTCTCATTTCTCCATTGCATTTTTTCTAATAATTGTAGCAACAAAATAGATACACTATAATAAAAAATAAACAATTTCCGTTCTAATGAAGTTTATTTTAAACGTCTGAAGGTCTAACGTAATTTACTGAGTTAAAAAATAGTCATTTGGACGGAGATACAGCAAGAACTATTTTGTTGGGCAAAAACCACTGGATCGTCATGATTTGTTGGCAAGAGTCTTTCATCAAAAGCAAAAAACACTCCTGAATCTTATCACAAAGGCGAAGATTTTTCGAGAAGTTAAGTGTCATATGCATACGATAGAGTGGCAGAAGTGAGGATTTCCTCATGCCCACATTCGCATTTGTTAAGCAAAGTGTTCGCATTTGTTAAGCAAAGTGTTCGCATTTGTCTCATTACACGTTCACAGAATGGATGACTTTTTTAGTGCAGAAATCTCTAATCCACAAGAAGATCCATATCTTTTTTGCATTATAACAAAGCAGATGGTGCAGGGCCCGTGCGGAACCATAAATCCACGTTCTCCATGTATGAAGGATGGAATTTGCACACAACGATACCCGCGCCAGTTTTTAAAAGAAACACAAACAGGAAAGGAAGAATATCCACTATATCGTCATAGGTCTTCACAAGATGTGCGATTTACTGCAAACACCAGTTTTCAAGGATTAGAAGTATCTGTGAACAATACTTGGTTTTTACCGTACTACTCTTCGTTAACAAAAATTTTCAATGCGTATATCAACATAGAGTAGTGCAATTCTGTTAAGTCTATCAAGTACATCTGTAAGTATGTAAACAAATGATCCAAAACGGCTGTATTTGAACTCACCAGTGGAGAAAATGACCTAAATAAAGTCCACCAGTATTAAATGGGGATATTCATCAGCAGCAACGGAGCTGTGTGGAGAATACTCAACTTCCCGATTCACGAGCAACACTCCACCGTGGTTCATCGAAGCGTCTACCTTGAAAATGGTCAGAGAGTCTGCTTCACGACAGAAAATGCTGCTCAAGGTTACCAAGCACCTCACGAAACAACAGTCACCTCTTTCTTCAGACTTTGCACCAAAGATGAGTTTGCACGCACCCTATTGCACAATTAAGTACCCGAGTACTACACCTCGAACAATAGAAACAAGATATGGCAACGTCGAAAACAAGAGCAGGTTGTACTATAACAAACAGAAATAAGATTCAGCGATGCTCTTGGGCGAGTGTGCGCTGTCCATCCTATCCAAAGACGAATATCAAAGAAATTATGTTTCCTTTATCTTTTCAGGTGTATTGGTCTATTCGAAATCATTCAAAATTTCATTCGGCTTTCCTTTTTCAACATTTTACGTGGTTTGTAGGAATCATTCTTATAAATTCTAAAATTTTTTTCAAAAATATATAATGGTTTATTTGGTAATATAACTTCAATTTTAAATCATTTCGTTGGATGGCTTTAATACAAAATATCTAATTTCGTCTATTAACTACTTGAAACAGGATCTGGAGATTTTTTTGTGTCAGCCTAAATGAATTATTACTCCATTTTAGCGGGCTAACCAACTGGTTGTTCCGAGAATCTAGATTTTTTTTACTCAGTTTAAATTCTATTAGCACCGTTTGCACAAACTTTAATTTCATTGTTGATTTTTTCAAAACTTATCTTTATATATATATATATATTTTTTGATTTCGTTTTTAAAACTTCATTTTATAGGCTATTTTTATTTTGTTGAAGTCAGTATACCACGGGCAACGCCATGCGCGTACTTCTAGTTTTTAATATACTGGATATCATTAAGTTTTAGTTATATTAACTTCGCGTTTCGAAGCAACACGCGGCCTAGTTTGAGGCAGATCTCGTAATTTTGAAATCCGGTCAAATGACGAGGACGACACCTGAGCTGGCACCCCCTCTCCAAACTTCCGCACCCACCAATGGGTGGATGTTTGACCTCCTACGTATGATTTATGGTGCAACGGACCCAATACACGACGAATCATCAGTGGAATCGGGTTTCGAACTTGGAAACCCTCCAGCCCGGAAGCCGAGACTTTTCCACTAGGCCACAGCGGCCGTGGCTATCAGGACATAATTAGTGATTATTTTGGACATGTGATGTAAGTTTAAAATTATAAGTTTATCAAATCAAGAAGCGAATAGGTCATTCACAATTTTAATGGATTTTTTATCGTAATAAGTGGATAGAAACTGAATTGCTTGTGCATTTCTGGCAAAGGAAATTTTTTTCAACCGAAACAGTTTCCATCAATTACACAACAGTTACTTTTCAAAAAATGAATTACTTCATTGAGATGTTAGTAACTTAAAAATATCAAATACTATTGTGTGGAATTTACTAATGAATTTTAATTGCAAATATGCCATTACATGCATTCTACACTTTTATTCTTCTATACTTTATGATATGTCTTAATAAATACCTGGGTTGTAAACTTACTATTGAAGACAGATTTTTAAAGCTAGTGATAGCAAAACTTGCGCTTTATGCTTTTAAAATCTAAAAGTCCAAGTTAGTGAGTTGTTGCAGTGTAGAATGGAAATCAATTTCAAAGTATTTATGTTGATTCTTGAATAAAATCATCAATTCTTTAATATACGTAATAAAAGCTTCAAATGCGAAATTTTCTTTATTTTATATTCTTAAATAAAAATTTTACATTTCTAAAATACTTATCAATCCACCAGTTCTCCAGTTCAAAAAGAATGTCTTTAACACCCTGACTCCTAACCCGCCCGTAACCGGCCATGCAACTTCTATACTAGTGGGGCGGTTTTCGGCCGGTTGCTGTTCTGAAAGGGGGGAGAAGGCAGTTGGGCGAGTGGTCATTAAAGGGACCCTTAAGGGAGAAATAAGAGATGAAAGGCCTGCCATTCTTATCTCCATCACCCGTAGTGAGGAGAAAAGGGGGAATGGGGCGGACGAATCCATTCCACAGATCAGTTAGTAAGCAAACCTCCGTATACAACTGTTCTCAGATTTTGAGAACTCTTAGTCAGAGGGTTAAATGGAATTGTGGGTAAAATCCAGTTTACTTAAGCCAACACGTGTAATGAATGAAAATAAAAAGGCATGACGCTTTAATCCCCATGCCTTGTTATTGTGATTCTGATTCCAAATTTTTACGAATGTTTAATTTCATACTAGTAAAGAAATAAATCCTTTTTGTGCTCTGTTTCTAACTAAAATAATAAAGAAAATCCACGAATACAAGTTCTATACTTTACTGAGAGGGATTTTCTATTATGTAACAAAACGTTAATTAGTGCCGTGATTATCGAGTTCTAAATGTTATGAACTAAAAGAAATTTGTGCAATTTCAGAATGATTAGAAATCTGAATCCTCTTATTCGAAAGACTCGTCTTTTAAAATCTTACAGAAGTTAGAATTGATTCTTTTGAACTAACAAATCTCATTTAAGTCAATACTTTGTTTTAAGTGATTAGATATTTAAATGAATGCAGTTTAACGACGCTAAGTTTTTTAATCGTTTAGAACGTCTTTTAGACGCCGTGTTTTTAGAATCTTTATTTTTAGTGGCTTATACAGGCAAATCAAACATTGTAAAAGAAAGAATTTTGAATGATGCACCTTAACTTCTTTGTTTACCTGAACATATTCCTTCTAAAGTATATACTTTTATTTATCGCTTTCAGTAAATTGCATTCTTCTTCATTTATAAGTGATTATAAAGTAGGAGTTAATCTAATTTGAACAAAGAATTACGCTTTGTTTATAAATTTTTAGACACTCTTCTGTTGTATTTCAATTAAATACAACGTATCTCTTAAATTTAAAATATGTTACCAGAAATTAAAGAAAGTCATATTCTTTTCATTGTTCCCCAATTCAATATTTACAAGACATTTTTTTCATTTTTATTGCACAAGCGTTGAACAATAAAACATAGGATAAAAGAAATGATTCTATTAACTGATTCATAGTGAAACATTTGTCATTTAGCTTTCAATACTTATTATTTAGCAATCGATTGCCATTGTCGGAAATTCTTTCACAAACACGTCAAATTTTTACATTTTTTATATCTGTAATCATAAAAATTTGCTTTTTAATTCCTTTAAACTGCTTTCCTTGTATTATGAAATTAATAAGGAAGTTACACTGCTTTCCAACGACTTTTGAAAAACCAGATGGAAAGAATATTTTACAGAGCTAGTCAGTATTCCCGTATTTTAAATTGAAACAAGAAGAAGGTCGACACTTTGATATCAAAAATTAAAAGATAATCTGCAATTTTCTAGTTAAATTCCCATCGTTTACGATTTGCAGGAAATTCTGAGGTTCCACTTACAATTTGATGATAAACACTTTTCTCCATATCAAAGAATTCTCCCCTCAAATCATTTATAAAATTAAAAACATCCGAGAAAAAAATGCAAATTTCTATTATATAGTTTCGATCTAAGCTAAAATTGCAAATTGGTTTCACATTTCTTTTTGCACCTAAAAGTGTGTATCCGCAGTTTTGCGTTCATGCCTCTGTCTGTGCATTTCAACCCAAATAATACAGTAATCAGTCTTTATCAGTTGCGTAGATAACTGAATCCATTTTTTACTGATAAAAGATTTTATAATAATTTGTTTATTTTTATTTTTTTATCTACTAATCAAAAATTAAGAACAGTGCTTTGTTTTATTTCTTAAATTTCAATGACTAAGCCAATGTTCAAACAAAATATAGAAAACTAGACAAATAAGATGCGTCGAATTTCAAACTGAAGGCTATCATTTCCTTTCATGAATATGTTTCCAGTATACTTATGTTTCAGCAGAATGATTTCTCGAATCGTCAATAATACAGCAGCATTTTAATGGCAATGCAGTTACGTTTGGAACGTATTTAAACTTCAAATTAGTTGAATGAGCTTAAAATTAAAAGATTGACTTCTATGTTTTATTTTTATAATAGCCGCCTTCGGCGACCAGCTTGTTCGTAGGGAATATGGTATCAATTGAATCTTGCATCATTTTATATTCATGGTTCTCTTAATAACGTAATTTTAAACTTCAGGTTATGGTAATAATGGAACTCATGTTCTGCTAGTGACCTCGGGCCTTTTTTGTTCATTGTCTACATAAATACATAAATGTTCCTAATGAGGTCAAATAACTGACCATGTCATGTAGCCTCTAATTCCTTGTTGTCGGCACTATCTTCACTTTCTTATTCCTCTTGTAAAATATGCATTTGATTTCAGCATTAAAATGACGCATCACATTTTATGGCCAGCGTCATGTTGGCTGGATTAAAAAAAGCTGAGAAAAGAATGAAAACATAGCAACCATAACCATTCAGCTTATTGGATATATTTCTTAATGTAAGCGAAACAATATCTCGGAGAGCTTGGTTTACAGATTTCACCTGGTTTCAGAAATAAAATATGAAAGCAAAATGTATTAGTATATTATCTCAAATTACAACAATGAAAGAGAAACATGCAATTAAATATTTGTTTAAACAATGAAAACGGTTTGAGTTGCGTTACAACAATGGAAAGTATTGTAATTTTAACAAAAAAATTTATTAAAATTAGAGAAATAATTGCACGGCACCTTGATCGATATCACTGGAAAGGTAATTTTTTTGCAATTTCAGATGGCTTAAAAATTAGTTTTGTGCTGTAATATTTTCAGAGGTTATTAAGGAAAAACGCCAAAATGTTGCTTAATTTTTAATTAATTAAAATTTCAAAAAAAGGGCTCCGAGGTGAAAATTCTCACCCTCCAAAGTATGTTTGTGCTAAATTTCGTAGCTCTAGATCCAGTGGTCTGCCCTGTAGAGCGCTAACACACACAGAGACACACATTCTCCTTTATTTCTAGTAGAGATATAACTTGAACTCTTGCAGCATTCTTCTATTGCATTCTTTGAGTTTAATTTATTTAAATTTGAAATCATGCATTCGAGTTGAAGAATCCTCTTTTAATCTTCAAATGCAGGCTTTCTTAGCAACACCTAATGTAATTGGATATTAGAGTCCTCATGAGCCAAATCGCTCAAAGTCTAGGGACCAGAACCTCGAGTTGGCTCATCTGTACTTCATAGAGTAAGGCCTTTACGTTTCATGCCAATAACATTATATAGAAGCTTTCGGATTTCCACACTGACCTCTTTAATTACATCAAAGACGAAAGACTCGGGAGGCTTTCGAAAGTTCGGAGTCATCGATTCGAAATTGGGATGCAAACAGAATGTCGGCGAGCTTTGATCTCCTATCTCATTGCATTTGTCACCACTTAATATGTTATGCTGAACAATCGATATTTCATCATCGATGCTTTGGGATTTTATTGCCCAGGGATCTAAAATTCCAGTCACATAAAAATTGAAATATTTTACGAAAATCATAATATGTCAGAGAAGAGCAAAGCAATGCTTGTGCTAAAATAGCATCGCCTTTCCGTCCTTAAGAAGTATTTTATTAATAATTGTCATAATAAAAATTCAGTGACAAGAACAATTTCTTTAAGTAAGCATTACATTCGTAATTTGCGAATTCTTCTGAAAGATATCGGACTTCTACCCAATTTATTAACCCTCTCCATTCTTGAAATGAGCAATATCTGAAAGCTCTTATTACTCTCGACTGTAATTTCATTAAGTATTTTCAATTCTGATTATATTTGATTAAGGGTGTCTCAAACTGAAATAGCCACCTTTTTCAGTTTCAGAAAGTTGAACATTTTTAGTAAGTGCACATACTTTCAAATAATTGATACGGTTTTCTTATAAATAAATTTTTTTTTGAAAATTATAAACATTATAAGCACGCAAATATTTCAATACATTATATAGATCTTTATTCTCTTAGCATTATCTTTTAAGATCAAATTTGCCTCGGAGCTTTTCCACTATCAAAAATGTGTAAATATATTCATGATTAATAAATTTAATCAAAAATGTTTTAAAGCTTTTATGAGCGTATTAAAAAATAGAAAGTTTTATTTCAATAATTTTTTACTTTTCAGCCTTTAATTTATAATTCATTAGTACAAATATTTTGGAATCTTGAAATTAATTTTTCGAATTCACAACCAGAAGGCGCCACGCGTATGAAATCAAAATTTAATTAAAATATATATTCATCAACAATACGCAAGTGAACAAAATTTCAAAACTCTAGCATATCAGGAAGAGAATGGAAAATCTGCTAAAAACTCTATCTTGGCAACCATGAGATAAGTCAAGATAAATAAAAGGAAGTAGGGTAAAACGGGGCTAGTTGGACATAGCGGCACGTTGGGTCAGTCGCGATATTTTAAATATTTTCCGATAGCGCTGTTACTCCAACCAAGTATGTGTCATCCCTTCTCCTCTCTTTCTTATAAAGGTCATTGAAGAAACAGCGCCTGCTAAAGAACTAGCGGGAATTTTCAAATTTTTGCCAAGGTAAGTAACGTTCCTTCCTTATAAAATGTTTTTCTATGCTTGTATATTACAATTTCCATTTTTACAAATAATATTCTGAAAGATAACTGTTCATAGTTACTGTAGGGCATGTTTCTTTACTGAAATGCTTTCAAAGTAAATGCGTACACCCATCGGAAACAAAAATGGCGACATGTGTTAAGTTGGGCAACTTCGTATGGGGCACGTTCGGCCGGCTGCCCAACTTGCCCTGTAGAATGTTGACCCTGTAAAAATGGCGAGCGAACGTTCCACGTAGTATCTCCGAAGCCTAATTGTAACGAATGAAGTCTCCAAATCAACTGATTTATGTAACCGTTCTCTCAATTTCATGTATAATTATTCTTTTTAATTCCTTCTATATTCAAAAGAAGGAAATATTGATGATGGTCAAAATTTGCGAATTGAAATCATATCTAATATCCCATTGTTGTTAAAAGACAATAATTATGCTAAAATATTTTAAAGTGAAATGCATATACACTGAAGAGCCAAAACATTATGACCACCTACTCAATAACGCGTTGCGCCTCCTTTGGCCTTCAAAACAGCTGCAACTCGCCTGGACATAGATGCCACAAGTTTTTGGTACATGACTGGAGACAGGTTGTACCAAATGTCTCAACAGCGGTCACGCAAAGTCGAGATATTTGGACATGGTGGTGTTTGAGCTCTGAGCTGCCGCTCCATGACATCCCAAATGTGCTCCATCGGATTAAGATCCGGCGAGTTAGGTGGCCAGGACGTTAAGTGGAATTCATCAGTATGCTCCTCGAACCACTCCAACACAATCCGAGCCTTGTCGGGAAGACAAACGTCATGTTAGCGTCATAACATCATAACGCAATGATGTTCAGATAGTTCGCAGCTTTCATGGTCTGTTCTACCACAACTACGGGTCCCAGAGCCGCCCATTAGAACGTCCCCCAAAACATAATACCGCCACCACCAGCCTTTGTATGACCTGCTATACAAGAGGGGAGCAACTGTTCGCCTGGCAGACGGCTTACCCTGACACGACCATCGACGTGATGAATGAGAAATCGGGATTCATCCGACCAGGCAACTCTCTTCCACTCATCCATGGTCCAGTATCGATGTTCCCGAGTCCACTGTAGGCGTAGTTGACGATGACGCTTGGTCAACATAGGCACACGAGTGGGACGTCTGCTGCACAGTCCCATATCCAACAGTGTCCGCTGAACTGTGTGTTTCGAAACACTTGCGCTTGGACCTGCATTGTATTGGGCTATCAGATGAGCCAATGTCTGGCGCCGATTTTGCTTTACCAAGCGGGACAGTCTCCGACATCCTTTTTCTTTGACGACGCGTGGACGACCAAAACCTTGGCGTCTACTGCTGGTGTCACCGTCATTTATCCACTTTGCATGAATACTAACAACGACAGATCGTGAACAACCTACCAGTCGTGCAGTTTCGGTGATATTCGTTCCGAGTCTTCGGGCCATTAAGATCTGCCCTCTATCAAATTCTCTTAGATCAGCAGCTTTTCCCATCACTCGCAAAAGTAAGTGCAAGAATGATTACTTACTTTCTCCAGCAGCAGTTAAATACCATTCTCACATAACCACGTGCCCTCTACGTCATCCAGACGAGTTCATTGAAAAATGTGGGGATGGTCATAATGTTTTGGCTCGTCAGTGTAGAATCTGAAGTTCAGTTTTAGTAATATTTTTAAAATATTTTAAAATTTTCTTTTGATTTTGTGGTGGAATTGCACTGAATTAATGTCTATTATGAATAATTATAATATTCAATGTTGCTGTAAAATCAAATGACGCTGCTACACAGTTTTTCATGATGTGAGATGTACAAATATATCTGAATTTATGGAATATGCACCAAATTTAAAATGCAAGATAATTGTTAAGAAAATCTAAGCTGATTCCATCTCAATTATAATTAACCAACAACAGAATGCGCTGTTATTATTTTACGATCAGCTTAAAAATTATATCTCAGTTCTTGTTGAGTAAAAATGCACCAGATTTGTATATATAACCTACAATATGGAGAATAACACAACTGCGTTTTTTAAATTAATATCATTATTTATATTATTATATTAATATTATTATTTATATTATTTTATTAATATTATTATTTATATTATTATATTAATAATATTATTTATATTATTATATTATTATTTATCTGCCTTAAATATAATAACAAGGAAGAATTTTTTGTGATAATCACATCATGCTACTTTGTTTCTCTTTTAGGGATACCTGCTGAGATGGTTTTCCGTTATGTTAGGAAATCAGATAGAGGACATGCTTCTTCTGAAACAATGAAAGCTGCTGTTTTAGAAGTGAAGCTGTAATGATGAAAATTGTAACGATGAAGTCATTTAATTCTGTTTTTAACATAAAACTTAAAAATTTTGTAGTTTCAATCTCTTGGTTTTTTGCCTCACATAATTTTACAATTTTATAATTGCATAGCTTCATCAAGGTATGGTGCATGAAAGAGATTTTCATTTAGGCTATCTTGTGTTATCGTTCACAGGAAATGAAAAGTAAAATGTGATAAGTGTTTTTTATGTTTCTTCAATTCTTCCTTACAAGACTATTAAATAAGTGATGTGGCCCAACTTACCCCGTAGTCGGGAAGGTTGGGCCACGCGACTTGGTATCAGTTTCAGCGTTTAAATTAAAATTAATAGTTAATATTTTCAAATGCTATTATGGTGAATTCTTCCTGAAAGTATAAAATAAGACAGCGTTTGCATTAAAAAATTTAAAATGTTGAATTCTAATTTTTTTTTAATTCTTAGAAAAAAAAACTAGCTTCGGTCTACCCTAATTAAGATGTAGATAAGGAAACAATGTAAAGAATGAAGACTATTTAGGAAAATTCCTTGCCTAACTCTTAAATTGGATAAACTCCTCATTTGAAGAAAAACAGCCGAGATAGATTTTCTGAACATTCAGTAACATATTGAGAGCTATACCTGAATCTATTCCCCAAGCTTTCACATCAAGATGATGGGAATACTTTTAGACCCCGTTAGATTTATTATGAAGGAGTTATTATTGCATTGTCTAGTTTCATTATTCCCATTCATTCTCCTTGATGATATGAAATACTAAACTCACCTTTTCCTGATTACTAAGGGAAGGTTACGATTGGACCAACTTGATCTCGGGTAGTTTTCAGAAAAACGTTATTAAAATGTAGGCGTATTGAATACATTCTGCTAGACTTCGAGAGTTTCTCCCAAAATGTCGGCTAACGTTAAATATAGTATTTAAGGCATTGTATTAAGCTCAAATTTTTAAATGAAGCATTCCATTTCTGGGTTTGAATGACTGATAAAATGGAGCTTTCATCATGAAATCAATGCCATAAATATTTTGACTTGACTAGATTTCATAATTTTTTCTCGTTGCAGAAGTTACCTATCCGGCGTAAAATGCAAAAAAATAGAAAAATAAATGTTATCGGGCAGTAAAGGAACGGTTTGTGCGGTTTTGTACAAACTTAAGAACCGTAACAAAACACCAAATTCAACACTAAAAATATATGCAAAGTCAACTTAAATTTTAATTAAGTTTTTCCGAGAGCCTAAAGTTTCTGGGATTATGTAAATTATTTTAATCAATTACTGATTTTGTTTCTGAATACAAACGGATAACTAAACATCGCATAACCAGATAAAAAATCGATAAATCTAAATAAATCGTTTCTAAAGGAGAACGACCCCAGTTTTGATGCCAGTCAAAATATTCATAATACATATAGAAAAAAGGCTTAATTGGTTGAAAATTTCTGTTTTTTTATTAAGAATCAAATATTACATCTAGATTTTTCAAGGTAAATTGTAACTTATAATTATCACAAAAGATACTAAATGAATACAAAAAAATTTAAATGCATTTCTTTAAACATAAGAAAAGCTTGAGTAATCAAAAGTAAACACATTTGTATTATTGCACTATCTTAAAATATTTATCATGGCTGATAAAATTTCCAGTGAAGTTCGTGTAATTTTTTACAAGCAAGGAAAAAGATAAGACTTGTTGTTATTAACATATTAATTTTTTGCGAATAAGACCCTACTATAATTTAGAGAAAATTAAACGCCAACAATTTCTAACTTTATTTCATTCAAAGTTTCTTAACAAATGGATTTTTTATTTATTTCCCTTTAAAGAGAAAGACTTAGTTTAGAGGTAGTTATTCTTCAGCAGAAGAGAGAAAATGTTCATTTGATTTGTTTCTAAGCGTGAAAGGCTTTGAAACATATAATATTTCTAAATCCTTTTGAGCTTGGCTTTAATCTCTACAGCCGTCAACTTCAGCGTCTAAAACGATATTACAATCGCTGGAGAAACAAAACTTAATTAACTATTAACTCTAACGGAAGCTGGAATTCTTCAGAGTGAAAAACTTTGTTTGATTGTCAGAGCACTATAACATGACAGATGGGATTAGTTTTAACTTTCCTGCCCTTTTACCACGTACTTTGCTCATTATTGTGAAAGCTGCTTAAGTAAAGAAGTTAATAACAAGGAAGAAATTCTCATGTTCATTATGTGGTCTCGAGGTTTACTATGAAGGGAATTTAAACAAGTTCCGTAAAACTTACGTGACTTGTTAATGCTTTAAAATTTACCCTTAAAATAGTGCAATATACAGACATATATGAGGCATTGCATTTTATCTAGAAATAATTTAGCCTAAGAATATGTAGTTTTATTACTGAATATTTGCACTTATTTTATCTATATTTTATTTATGTTTTCCCTTTAAAATAATGATATATAGGGTGATTTAGAAGACCGATGGAATTTTAAAAAACAATAATTTCCAAACGAATCAAGATAAAAAGATACTGTTTGTACAGAAAGGTTAGGAATGAAACAGGATATTTTTTACACGAAACCAGGATTTATTGGCGGCATAATTTACAATTTAAATCATCAAGTGGTTTATCAGTCATCGAAGCAATGTTTTAAATACGATAATACAGAAGTCTGAGTAAAACTGCTTAGGAATGTTCAATGTGTCGTACTCTTTTCAGGAACAAAGTTGTCGTATGAAGAACCTCGCTTTTCCCAGCATCTAGTATCATAAGGACTATTCTGAAGGATGACAGAAAATGGGCAATAAATCCTGGTTATGTAACAAATGAAACATAGGCATTGTTGGGCAAGCAAGCAAGCAGAAATCCGAAAAGGAACTGCAGTGAACTGAGTGATGAATGACGTGGGTAGTTCGGCAGCGTTGGTGTATGTTTTAAAAGGAATTGTAACGTTTTTACTGTGTGGTGTCTTCTGTGTTCATGTTTTGTGCTTGTGTCAAATAAACCAAGTATTTTAAATTATGTGTCTGCTTGAACTGATTCAAAGTGCTAGAGCAGCTGTTAGCTGCCAAGAATCTTTACATAACATAATGGCGTCCGCGACAGGACTGGCGCTTTGAAAAAAGACTTCCGAAACGAAACTTCTGAAACGAAATATGCAGGCACTGCAGACGCAACGAAAGGTTTTGAGAACCGCTTTTACGCTTTGTATAAAGAATATTGAAGCTAAACTTCAAGGCGAAACTGCTGAGGTGGAAGAATTCTCCTTATTGCAAGTGCAATTGAAGGACAAATTTCAAAGATTAGAAGATTGTCAGTAGTTAATAGCTGCGAGTTTACTTCAGGATGAAGGGGATGAATCGTTGTTTGAAACGGATTTTGTTGAAGCCGAGAAATACCGTGATCGTTTTTTAGAAGTAATGTTGCATCTGAATTTGAAATTAACCAAGAAAGTGATTCAGATCGACCCGCTGCCGCCGAAAAGAAATTTCAAGTTACCGCAACTTCAGCTAAAGAAGTTCAATGGAGATGCTCGAGATTATTTTCCCTTTTGGAGCCAATTTCAAAAACTCCATGCAGACCCGGATATTCCTAACGAAGACAAGATGCAATATCTTATCCAAGTTGTTGAAGAGGGTTCGAAAGCGGAACAACTGGTGCAGAGCTTTTCAGCAACAGCATCGATTTATCCCAAAGCTATACAACTGCAGGAACGATATGGGAGAGATGACTTATTGGTACAAATTTATGTACGAGACCTCTTGTCCATGGTAATGAAGAACGCTACAACTGGAC
>BGPR01001117.1:0-36219 GCA_013235015.1 Araneus ventricosus
TTATGTATGTGTTTGTATATGTCGTGGAATAGAGTTGAATCATTTTTTAAAAAAATGTTTAAGAGAATTCTCTGATACATCAATGCCTGTTGAATTTGACTTCCTGATGCTTTCACTACATAAAAAACGGTCCTTTTCAGGGCCAAAAAATTTTAATCTCTCTTGACTAAGGTGAAAGCATTAAAAGGAAATCAGCTTATGACTTTTATTTATTCATAATACTGCCTTTTTTTATGCTCATAGTAATAAGATGTAAGACCACAATCTCTTCATTAATAATATTAAATGTAATTTGTTTTTAGTTAGTTTTTAGAATAATTATATTGTTTTAATTTTGAAACTCTTATTCATTTGGTTATCACTTTCATAATTTTCTTTGTTAGTTTTATTTGAAGAAAAACATCTTTTTGAGGCTAAAATATTTTATTCTGTGCTGATTTAAATTAAAGCATCAGAAGCAAAATAAAGTTGATTCATATATATATATATATATATATATAAATTTTACAATATTTTTGCTAAGACACGCAGTGTTTTTATTATAGCAAGCAAAGCGAGCAAGTTTTGCGTAGCAAACACAGGAGGATTGCAATCATCCGGGGGATTGGCGATCTTTCGCTAGCAGGGGATGAGCCCCCTAGTAATAACTAATTTTATTTTTAAAAATTAGATTACGCCTACTTTAGGGGGCTTATCTCTCTCCCTCCGCGGATCCACTTCCATACACATATATGGTTAATCAAACTTTTTATATTACAAGTATTTAAGTTATTGTTACGCACTTATTACAAGTATTTAAACCAGTATACTGTCTTAAATACTTCCAGTATATTTTTATACTGGTTCAAAATTTCCAATATGTTTTCATACTGGTATCAAAATTTCCAGTATGGTATCATACCGGCTTCTAAATTTCCAGTGTGGTATCATACCGGCTTCAAAATTTCCAGTATGGTCTCATACCAGCTTCAAGATTTCCAGTATAGTTTCATACCGGCTTCAAAATTTCCTGTATGGTTTCATACCGGTTTCAGAATTTCCAGTATGGTTTCATACCGGTTTCAAAATTTCCGGTATGATTTCATACCGGCTCTAAAATTTCCAGTATGTTTTTACTGGTTCCGGTATCATTTTTACTGGTTCCGGTATCATTTTGATACCGGTATTTTGAATTTTTTCCAGTAGGGATGCCAAAGAATGTTGGGTTTAGTTTGATTAGTTGTGGAAATCGTGGAGCAATGCTGACTGTATGAATGCTCAGTAGCGGGATCTATGTTTCATGTAAGAAATTTAACTCCGGAGAAGTTCCTTGCATAAAATTCAATTCATCCATCGTCCACTAAATATTACTGAGTTATTAGTAACGGAACAAAACTTTCTAAATAATGGAAATAAAATTGACAGTCTTAATTAGCTACAATATTTGACTATGAATGAAATCGTATTTACGAACATTTTCGAAGCTTTTACGGTCGATTCCTTTTCAATATCTTTTCCATTTTCTAAATTGAAATAAATCTACAAAATATTTCAGCTCCTTCTTAAAATTTCTTAAGAGAACTTTCTAATCAATGTTTATCAAGTGACTTCGATACTACAAATGATATAAAACAATGTTCTGCCTTTGATTGTTTAAATAGTAACACTATGGTTACCAATGGTTTTGGTAACTAATGGTTTTGATGTAAACAAGGATGAATTAACGCATGATTTCAAAATATTGATTGTTTATTTAATTTTAAACTGCACTATTTTTGGGTATGTGCATTGTTCAAATTTTTAGAAATAAAATTACTTATAAATTATGTTCTTAGTATTTCTTTATCTCTTCATGCTTTATTTTTGAAATTTTTAATACTTTACTTTTAATTATTCAGCTCAATTCCAATACATATTTTTTTGCTCCTTATCCCACTGAGAAATAATTAGCTCCCCGAATTGCGTGTTTCAGCTTTAGGCCATCCCTTATTGAAATATCGATGTCTTAACACTTTATTAGCAAAATTTCAAACAAAAGTTTTATCATATTATTTTTTTGTTTTGGATATGACTTAGCATATCATTTTCATTACTTTTCATTGTAGTTTAGAAGAAGAATTGGATATGTTTATCAAATGATAATTTTAATTTTAGAAAAAACCATAGGTACTTATTATTATTTACCGGGGTTGTGGGTGTTACCGAATTTTTGGACTTGGGGTAAAGACGGACTATTTTATTGAACAAGACGCACGCGCATTTAGAGGTAATGACTTATTTTCGATTCTATGAATCATAGCTATATTGAGAAATATTTCAAAATATCCTAAACAAAGTAAATATCATTTCTGCTTGCACAGCTGCTAACACGATCTCGACTTCTCTCGGAAGTGAATTTAAAAAAAAAATAAAAAACTATATGGCAGGCCATCTTGGTTCTAGTACGATGACATTCAGATGCATGTAGATATTCATCCATTTGCTTCATTTAATTGCGTAACTGAAATTAAACAAGTTAATTGTAGATTTGAGGCTCTCACTTATTACAAATTGATCATCTCTTTTTTATTCGCATATTAAAAAAAAGTGCAAATATATTTGACTTTATAGAACAATATACGGACACGATTACTTTATATACAAAAATACTTTTCCGGAGGATGCGTTCATAAATGTTGACTTCAAGCAGAACCCTTAAATGAACTTTAATAGATAATTCAGTTCATGTCTAAGCAGTCATGAAGAATTCAATTAATATACAAATTTCAGATCTCTGAAATAATTTCATATACTAAAAAGAAGTTCTAAAAAGTTTAAAACACGATGTGAATGTTTTAAATCACGTTATTCCAGCGAATAATATATGAAAACGGAGAGAAACGAATTATATTCCTGATATATAAGATATCGGCAAGGAGAAAGTGACGATGCATGCAGAACGCGCAGTGTCCGTACTAAAGACAGACACCTCGTTCGATACTCTGCATCGCCAAACTGACTTACACACATAACATAAAAGAACTGCATAGAAGTGCCCAACAGTAGCAGGCATGCAAGCATTGAAGAGCACCCTGCAAGAGGTAACTGGTACCGTTGCTCTATTACAGTCGCGTTCCGATTGAAAGATTCACCATGCTCATCACCGAATTCACCTCAGTTTTGGAAGAAGGAATCCAAGTGAGAATTCAGGAAGTGGTTTTTCAACGACATATTAAAGCCAAATTTCTCATACAGAGCCAGCATGTCGTTAAGTAGGTCTATGCATTTTGCAGACTGGAATTCCCGAGTTAATTTGTTGATACTCGGCAAAAAGCATCCCACGCTTCTTTATCCTCAAATTCATCACAATAGATCCTCAAATTTTGCATCCTGGAAGATCTGTCCTATCTAAGGCCCACAAAAACTCACTCTTTTATTTTTCTTTTGCCCAATCAAGTAAATTTTTCATGATAGTACTTGAATGCTGGTTTTGTTTTGCCCATGTTGTTGCAACTAAGCCGTAATTGGATGCCAAGAATGGCGCTGTATTCGCTGTTATCTGCTGCGCATGTGTGAGATGTATGAGCTCAGCATGTGTTATTGTTACTGCTTTTTAACTTCACTAAGCTACGAATGCAATTGACTATCACTATGATCTGTGTAAACATATACTCTGTGCTTAGTGTGATATTCCTGTTTTTACTAAATGTATAGTAAAAAATTGTTCTAAACCCCCTCAGGGTAAGATTTGTCTTGAGTTAGTCTTTATTAAATGTTTAAGCTAAAGTGATAGTTAGAAATCGCAACACACGGCTTTGATCAGACCCTGTTTTATGTGCAGTGTGTTTTATGTTTCTTTAAAAAAAAACGCCAACCCTCCAGTTTTCCATAGCCATAGGTGACAAGCCCCCAAGGTTACTACTTTTCTGGCAACCCTAAATCCCTTCGGTATATATACCCCGCCAATGGAATTTTAATAAGTCATGTTTTTTTTCATTTAGTCACGTACGTATAGTTCGTTTTAATATATTGAGACTAGCACTTTTGGACAATTTTATACCTGAAAGGGGTGTCTGGCAATGAGTAAGATGAGCGCATGTATGGTACTCTTTGTTAGCTCACACTAAGTACAACGTAAACATCTCACCCTCCATTCTTCACTATACATTTATACTCAATTTCTCACCAGCCGACCTTACAAAAAAATGGCGCGAATCAGCTGAATATTTTACGCAGAGCCGGCTACAGAGTAATCGGCGCCCTGTGCGAAATTATTGTGGCCCCCCTGCCCACTTGTGCATATCGTATATTGGTACATATGCTAAAAGATTTAACTATAATTATCAACTAAATAATTAAAATTTAACTGTAGAAGATGATTTAATTATAGTTAAAGATTTCAATTGTGTTCCTTTCTATAGTATTCCAGTCGGTAGCCATATAGATGCTACCTTCAGTTCACGTGCCAAGAACACTTCTTGCATTGAATCGTGCCCAACAGCTGTTCGTGATTGTTTAAGAGTATTTCATGGTCAGTGCATCTGGAATTAACATGGATGGTAACTTATTCCCGTTTATGCAGCAAAATAATTTTAAGACAACTTTTATGAAAGAAAGAATTGCATAACACACTGGATTTCGCCGAAACTCCAGACTTTTCATACAATGATAAAATACTGTCCTGTCTGATGTAACGTAAGAACACCATAAATGCCACGCATCACATACGTAAGTGTTTACTATATTTTTTATTTCAGCACCGTTTTATAAAAATTTCCTAAAATTTATTATATTTATTGTGGGTTTATTAATAGGTTACACAAAAAATCCCCCAAGTCCTATTATGCTGAATCATCGTGGCGGGGGGAGTGGCCTTGGTTGGAATGGGCGATATACGTCTGCAGTTTTTTCTCTCGGCAGGGTCACCCAAGGCGTGAAGGCCATTCCATTATACCCAGCTAAAGCTTAAAGGCAATGGACAAAGTCAGACTTCTTCACTCGGGCGTCCAAGTTCTAGTGCCAACAGAAGCTGCACTCTCCTCATTTACCATGAATTGTTCGCCTATAGTATTGGATTTTCTATTGGCGGGCTCTTGGATTTGGTCTAGCTGAGGACTAGTGGAATAAGAAACTACAACAACACAATAAAATGTTAACTATTATATTAACAAAAAATGTAAAATGAATTTAAGGTTGCGCTTCTATATGTCAACAACATGAGTCAATGAAGGTTTTTCATGGCAATGTTCGTGAGATTAATTTTATACAGAATTGTATTATTTCACTTCAGTAACAATTTCATTGTTACATGTGTCATCAAACGTCATGTGCACAGTACAGACATAACCTTCTCAATTCAAATACGCTTCCACAAGATTTCATTTTATCGCTTCACAACCTGAAATTTTCTCAAAAGTAATTTTAGAATTTATTGTTTTAGCCACTTTCAGCTGATGCTTAACTGAAACTTAAATGCCACAGCATCCCTCTGTACTTAGAATCATGAATATTCCCAGAAAGTGGGGATGGGCAAACGTCCGAGGGAAAAGTAAATCCTGTCCTAAAGCATTAGAAGAAAAAAACATTCAAACAACAGAAGACAAAAGGAAAATCCACAGGGAAACATTGGATCTTTGCAGAACAATGTACAGAGCGACAGGATAATTTTTGGTTACAGGACGAATTAAAAAAGGCTACCAAAATGATAACAATAAAAAATAAAGATACAAAAGTAGAGAACGAAAAACTAAACTTACACAATATAACAAACGAAAGAAAGTAAGCATAGATTCAAAACAACCACTAAACACAAAATACCGGCTAAGTTTGCTATCAATAGGAAAATTATAATCGTTTTGCGAATTTTGATTGAGAAAAATTAGAGAAAAATTTCAAATAAACGTTCGAAATGTCCAAGGGTAAGTCTAAAATAAATTATTCTGAAATTAACAACCTCTGAACTTCAGAATTGAAAGATACCTACTTTTTTCAAAGGATCGGAAATTCTACTTCCCCAGTGTTGCAAGTAAAATACCGAAAGTCAACAAAGTTCCAAAACTGGCAATGATCAGAGATCTATCCAGTATGTAGATTCTCCATAATGTCAAGCTATTCTGTGAGAAGTCAACTTCCAATTTAGGACTCTTGAAGTCCTTATTATAACGCTTTTTTAAAACATTTGAAGTGCCGTTGGCATCTTCATTTGTGATGGAACCTGATATCATTAACAACAACTGAAACAACATATATAAAAACATAGAAGAAAGCATATAAGCATTTAAAAGTGTTGAATTATCTTCAATGAAAGCGACAGAGTAACCACAGCGAAATATGCCTATCATAGTGAGTAAGATTGTAATGAAAGAGGAAAACGACAGGTTTTTATCAAAGTATCCCAGAATGTTCAGAATGTGCTCATGAAAAGTGGCGAGTTTCTGAAAATCTTCCAGTACACGAACAAGACCAAGATTGTCACGGATGCGCTGAAAGATGATTCGACTGAGGATGCAGACAAGCATGTAAAACACGGTGAACGAGGAAACGACAATAATTCCGACGAAATCGAAAAGAAAATCATTGATTTCTACAAAACAGGAAATGAAAGGCTTGCGTAATAATACTCCGACGATGTATTGCTGATTTTTCTTTCTTCCAAATCCAAAATGAAAGTCCATTACATACCAAACTACACAGAATAATGATGTAAAAGTAAAGAATGCGATGAGGGAGTATTTTTCTTTTCTTAAGTTATGCTTGGGAAACATTTTCAGTTCTTGGTTGAGGTTCTCCATTATTTTCAAAATGTGTCGACGCTTTCGATAAATTGATATGTACAATGTCACTTTCAATATTCCAATAATGAGGATAGGGAATTGATTTCTAATTTCTTCGCCGATTGTCGCATTATAAGCTTTAGCCAGTATTTTTAGGGTAAATATAACGAAGATGAAATTTGCCAAACAACATCGGACAAAGTATCTAATACTGTTTTTTTTGCATACTCTGGAGCTGCGTCGGACCGAAGCGCAGTCTTCTGTATCCTGCACTTCTATTCCAACTAAGAAAAATGGCATAAATATAAATCTAAAGTCATCCATAAAAGATTTCGATCCAGATTGCGGAATAGTTAAAGAAGATTTGACGACGATTTTGACATCTTCATTCTTTGATGGACTATCTTTCGAATTTCCAGTCATCTGGAAAAATTTTGATTAGTATTTGTTACTAAAATATTTGCATTTCTTAAAAATTTAGAAAAGCTTTTCCTTGTTAAAATAGAGCGATCCACTTTTCTTCGATTTCGTGCACTTCTATTCTAACCATTTAAAATGGTGTTAATGTGAAATGAGAATCATCCATGAAAGAGTACGATTGAGACTACGCAATATTTACAGAAGATCTGTTCAGGATTTTGATACATTCATTCTTTGACAAACGTTCTTTCGAAATTTTATACATCTGGAACAATTCTGTTTATTATTCAGTACTAAAACTGATACGTTTCTATAAAATACAGAACAGTCTACTTTTATTGTTATATACCAATCCTTTTGTTGTTTAATTTCAGTTCGCCTGCACTGAATAAGCTATAAAACTCTATTTGGGAAAAGTTAAAGGCAACTAAAAAATCATAAGCAGCTTAATATTTTAAAATTAATAACACCATAAATGTCAACAGAAATGCTGCTTTGCGATTGATCTGAAAAACCTTTTGTGTCTCCATCCATTCTTTTGCCGAAAAGATATTTTTTAAGCTTTTACACAACAGAAATCTATATTCCAATTTCAGTTAGAAGTCTGACATCTTCTTCACATCATTTTAGCAGTACGCTTTGAAAGTCATTGTAAATATGTTGTTTTCAATAGGAAAACTTTAAGAAGTTTTTATAGGAGAAAATCACTTACGAAAACGAAATTTGTTACTAGATAAGATATTTGTCGTATGGTTCCCATGGAAATTTTGAAACACATTTCTGATTATATTAGGTTTTATTTCTCATTATTTGTCTGTGGTAAATTGTGATTTTCTTTATAAGATGTTTAACACTAAATTTACTTTCAAAACTAGGTAAAGAAATGTTTTTCATTTGCAAATTTATCGCCTGTAATATATATACATATCAACATGTTTATCTCTAAATCTTTTTATCAATGCATGGTTTGAAATATCATATTTAATAAGATTATTGATCTTTATAAGGAATAAGAGATTAGATTTCCCTCACATTTTGAGTAAATTTAAAATAGACTGAATACAAACTTTTAACTCTCTTTACTAAACTTCTTTGTACTATAAAGACTGCTATTTAATTTAGGTGTTTTTATGTAATTTTGTGAAAATGGATAAAAACTATTTTTCATTGTGGCAATCAATTTCGATTGTGATCTCATAATCCATTTTTATTTCAGATCCACTGTACATCGATATTTTACGAGGCAGAGCAGTTTAAGGCTCTAAAACTTTAAGAAAAGTAACATAAAATGTTTTAACATCTTTTAGTAAGGGAAGTGGGGGTAAGAGTACGCATGGATTTTTTTCCTGTTGGCAACAGTGCAAGCAGAAGCGAATGTGATCATATCAACACATGTGTTTTCAGTTCTCTCAAGAGACGGCCATTATTATTTTCATCTTTGCCGTCTTTTATTTATCAGGTAAGATATGATTTCGTTATGTTAACTTGTAATTTTTCGGTGAAGAATTCTTAATTTTTTTGTAAATAAAGGATTAATGCTTGCTTTCAAAGTAAATATCATTATGAGGTTTGTTCCCTTCCGAACAACGAGGTCACATTAGAATTTAACTTTAGTGAATACTACGGTCATCTATGGACGATTTAGAGAATCAATACATCGGCGGCTAAGAGTACGCACAGACCAGATATGCGTACTCTTATCCGCTCTGTAATTTGAAACAGCCATTCCAACAAAACTTTACATTTAATTTTATCATTATTATTATTATTATTATTATAAAAATGGGATTGGGAAAAATATTTTATGAATCATGCGTTTAAATTTTATGATTTTTACTATTTTTAAATATTAAAAATTATGATTTCTTAATTTCGGAAATAACAATATTTGAATTAGATTATTTTTTAGGCTTTTTTTTACGAAAATAGTGCGTTTGTAATTTTGTATGTTTCAGAGGTTTAATCACGTTTCTATTCGCATCATAATGATATAAGTAAAACGTGTATTTATTTAAAAATTCGCCTTTGATTTCCAATATTCAGCGCCGTTGAGGCGGCAGAAGATATAAACATGTAATTCTGAAATTTTGTAAAGGTGTTGTTGTTAATAAATAGTAACTTTTAAGCACTACCGCAAACCGATCAAAGAAATCTGAGATTTTTTATTAATTTTTGAATTTTAACCATTTTTAGTCCAATTTTCACAACTTTCTGCCCATTGAGGCGACAGAAGATCAGTTATAAGATTTTACACACTTTTTAATGATAGGAGTTCGCAACTTTTCCGCTCTACCGCAAAAAGAACTAAGAAACTTCGACTTTTTCGTCCCTTCCTAGTGCGTACTCTTACCCGCCACGTCGGGTAAGAGTACGCATTTGTCATTTTTTCCTTGCGTTTTGTAATACATATATTTTTTAAAGCTAAAATTTTCATTTTTTGTACCCTTCTTTCTAAGTTAATAAACTTAGATTCAGCATATTTTCGAGGCTCTAACTTTGCAATTCTCATTTTTATAACGAAAATTCCACTAGGTGTGTACTCTTACCCTCCTTTCCCTTATGCATATGCAAGTTCAGAAATATTAGGCATGTTTTATGAAGTGTAGGCAATTGCCAGTGGCGGCGATTCTGGGAGGTGAGGAGTGCAAACTCCCCCACTTTTTTGTAGGAATATATATCTATATATATAGTTTTATTCAAATTTGGCTATTGAGTTATTTGTTTCAGATTTATTACATAGATGGCGCCAGGATCTTTCAAGTGAAAATTTCCTTTTTAATAGACATATTTAACTATTTTCTAATATTTTCTAGATAACTAAATGTATTACAATTTTTAATATAGTTTTGAGAATTTTAATATAGGTATCTTAATAATTCATGATATCAAAAATTAATTATATTATTTATTCAATTATGCTGATTCATGGTAAAATTTGTGGTTGTGGCAACATTTGATGTCAATATGCATGGCGGGCTATATTGAAAGAGGTGAATTCTGGTAAGTTTAAGAGGAGACACAGATTAGTTTATGTTTAATGTAAAGTATGGGTACTTTATTGAATTATATATTTACTGTCTTTAGTGCAATATCTTAGTGCAATATAATGATATTTACATATTTTATCCTGATTTTTAGTCGTTTATATATAGTCATGCTTTATAGTTAGGGTTAGTATAAGACTTTTCTTTCTAAATTCTTTCATTTTAGGGTAAATTACCCTGTCTGTTTTTTCAACAACAATAGTAACAGGGATGGTTTGTACAACAAAATTAATTTAACCTGGCTAAAGCTTGTCCACAGTCAAGCTGCTATTTTCATTGTTGAAAACTCCATTTACTTGAATTGCCTATTTCATTATTTTTAATAACAACAGTGTTCTTTCACTTGTTGACATATAATGTTTAAACTTGATTTTTGTTTATGGTATCATTAGTAATTTCAATTTATTAGATTTTATTTAAAAGTGATGTATTGTTCAAATAATGACTATTTGATATAGGATTTAATTCTTGTTTATTTCTGTATCTTTGTATACTGGTTTTATTTGGATTTAGATTATATTCCTACAAAAAATCACTGGTGCTTGATTTTCGATTAATTCGCTGACGAAAATTTGAAGCCGGATGTCTTTAAATACCTAAAAATGAAGAGAACCTTCGAAATTGCTGTCAATGTTACCTGCTCGTCCACGCACCCCGCATTAAGACGACTCCGTACCTCCTAATGACCATTTTCAGATGGGTGAAAGGAATGTCATTGCGCTATCAGTATGATTGATCACCGAGATATCTGTTAATGGGAAAATAGCGCTTTTGAAATTATCTAGATATCTATTATCTTATTTGGCACATAAATAATATAGTTCATTCTTGAGTAGTAGGCGCTCACCAAGAAAGGGTTTCACTTGGAAGAATGAACAAATTTAAAAAATATATTTCATAAAACATCAAAAACCCACACGCCCGCCTATGCCGCATGCTGGTAGCTGACTTTGTAAGCATAATTTTTTAACATGTTAATGCTTATAGTCTGACATACTATCTGTAAATTGCGACATGTGTAATGCAAAAATCGTTCAAAACGCACTACAAGTCAGACCAATGGACGTCGAGGCACCAAATTTGGCGAATAGTTAATTCTTTGGTGTAGGCGCCCACCAAGAAAGGATTTTCGAAATTTTAAATATATATTTAATAAAAAATTTATTTATTTTTATACACTTCTATCTAGAGTACTATCGCAAAAAAATCATTATTTTGCACAGCGTTTCAGTGAAACCAATTTTGCTTCCGTACAATTTTTTCCTCTAATTTAAAAAATATTTTTTTAAGTATATTTTACAATACTTTCCAATGCTTCCGTTTCTGCATTTAAATATAAACGCGTAGTGACGATATTAAATACACTCACTTCCAAAAGTTAAGCACAATTCTGAAGATGCGTAAAAATTGGAGTTAATATGAATACTATGGTTCGCAATCAGTTGCGGAGAATCGTGGGACATACTATCGTCATAACTCACATTTTACAGTGAAGACTCGGTCACAGGGCAACTAGGAGGGCCACCAGAAAGGGATGATGGCGAAAATGAAGTTCGACCCATCCTGATTCACAGAAAGTTGATAACGAGATCTCACTTTTATCAATGGTTATGGTTTAATATGCATAATATTTACATGCATTTTCGTAAACACAGCACAAATATTCGGGAAGATATAAAGGTTTCCTTAAAAGATCCCAAATTTTTCCACATGTTTTTGTTATAACATGCAGAGTTTTCAACCAAATTGTACGAAACTTTCAGAATACTTGACAATATGTAAAAGAAGCATCGTATTAAAATTTGAATTAAAATATTTTAATATTGCAAGAAATATAAGCATTTGTAATAAATAATTTTTTACTGCGCATGTGCGAAATGTAGCGTAATTTTTTTTTTCATATCTTTAGAGCCAGAGATATAGGGCAACTTATATAAAAATTCCAGTTCAATACCATTAGTATTCAGAAAGATTATGAGGATTCTTGCACAAATTGATATTTTTTAAGCTTGAATATTCGAATACTAATTGTCGACCTGTACTTTAAATTCTGTATTTAACTTATAAGTATACATGAGTATTCAGGATATTCAACTTTCATAAAATTCAATATTACTGTTTGAAGATTCAAGTTAAAAAAATATTAGTTTGTGCATGAACCCTCATCATTTAACTTCGCTTAGAGTGTACCGAAATTCCCCAAGTTGCCATGCCGATATCTTTATGAATACTAATGGTATTGCCCTGTGACCGAATCTTCACTGTAAAATGTGAGTTATGACGATAGTATGTCCCACGATTATCCGCAACTGATTGCGAATCATAGCATTCATATTAACTCCAATTTTTTCGCATCTTCAGAATTGTGCTTAACTTTTGGAAGTGAGTGTACATTTTTATACGCAAGTTATCGTATCTATATAATGAAGAGTAAATTTTTAAAAATAATATAAAACCAAGCCAAGACATTATCATGCTACGATGTTTCGAACCAGCAGTTCGAATCTCCTTTAAATCGTTTGGTTTCTTCGCTTACACTTCTAATTTTTATCGAAAAATTTTATAATATTATGCTTTCTATGATAGCGAACTTCCTAAGGTCAACTGGAAATCAAAAGGATAAAAAATGGCCTACAAGATTTGACATTCGTCAGGTAGTTCCTAAATTTGTTACTGAATCCAATATTTTTGTTAAATTACGCAAGCACCCGATTGAACTGGTGTACAAATATAGAAATTAATAAAATTGGTATATGCTATTATTTAAAAAATGTATTGTTCTTTATTACCATTATACATTTAGCATAATTCTGAAGCGCCGTGTTTTTTTAAAACAGAAATGCAGTAGTCCCACTAATCCGGTCCCCACTTGTGCAGACGAGATTTTTTTTAAAAAAAAGCAGGTTATACTAATTTTAATATGTCAGTACTAAAATAATATTACAAGCATCCATTTACTAAGCTATGTTAATTAGGCTGTAGGAAGAGTTGTCCGTTCTTATAAAAAAATCTACTTTTATAGATTTTACCCATCTAAAACTTGTATTAGGTACATATTAAGACAAATTCTGTTTGTCCTAAAATTAGGGGAACTCTACTGTAATCCTCTCCCTATATAAAAATCAGATCACAGGTTTGGCGCTTTTTCGGTTATTAGCTTGCCGGTAACCGAACGCATAAGTGACCGAAAGCCTCGAGTTAAAAAACAGTAAAAATAAGAAAGGTTTTAAAAAATTCGCTTTTGCATGTTAACTAAATTGGAGAAAACAATTATTTTATAAAAAATGTGGAAGGCAAAGCAAAGTCGTGAAAGGGTGAGGCGCTGATAGAAACCTCTTAGCCAATTAGAATTCGATTCACATTTCAAATGCAATTTAATTTTAAATAAATATTTAGAAAATTTTTTCGTTCTTATGATATTCATTTCTTCTCAATTTCATTACAATATTAGGTAATTTTTTTCGACGTCCATATTTTAAGTATATAAATTATTTCTACATTTAAGGACACTAATAAAAGCGTCTTTTTAAAATTTCTTTATTTTTATTATTTTTGTACTTTTATTTAGGGGGCGCGTTTATACCACTTTTTAAAGCCGAATATGATGAAGCGAAGAAAGCATAATACGAAAGCATCACTGAAGCTCCTTTCTTCCACATCCCATATCCGAAATCCTACTGTGTATGATACTACAATTCCCTTCGTCTGAGACCGCTGGTCCCACGTGCGATTGACGACACACATATGTGACTAATTTGCCGCCTGACCATCAGAAGTGGCGCCAATGGGTATTCTTGGAGGCCAGGGCCTCCCTGTGCCCAACCCGTCGGGGCAAATTTTGGTACTCTAAGGTCTTAGCCCAGTGATACTGAGGTATGATTAGATATCACAAGACACAGCAATACAGGATATTAATTTTAATTAAGACTTCTTAATTAATGAAAGTTTTACAAGAAATGCACAAAACTAACATCATTCAAAAGATCTGACTAACTAAGGATGAGGTAGCGAGGGTCAAAGTCAGAAAGTTCAAAACGGGATTCAATCGCAGTTTTAGGTGTGAGTCTATTCGTACGAAAACTGATAAAGTTCAGTAAAGTTCAATTCAAGGCGAGTTCAAAGTCCGATGGCCGGAAATAGGAATTTGAGGGATTCTTCCGCTCAAACGTTGATATAACTTCCAAAGAGTTATGTGGATTACCAAGGTAGGTAATTTGCAGTGGGGTATTGCGCGCTCACTTTCGAGAATAATTCCGAAGAATTCTGAGATGCTTTCCAGCTCTCTAAGAGCTTATTCAGCCAAGGGTTGGCTATCGGTTTTCACGGAACTAGGCGCCGGTACAAGTACAAAGTCTCGAGCTGAGACCTGACTTCAAAATTATCGATCACGAGAATCGAGATTCGAATCGGAATCAGACTCCGAATTCAATCTCGTCTCAATCTCCCGTCTCGAGTCGAGACCTCCAGTCATTTTCCAAATTTCAATTTAAAAATCCCTTTGACCATGACCTCTGAGGCGTGGCCGAAATGTTAAGTCTCCATGATTTGTCCGGGTGACGGACAATTTAACCAACCATAAACATGCGCTCCCCTTCCCGTTTCATCATTGGAAAGAGCCACAACGTAATGAGTTCTTTTTGACGGTCAACTTGGGTGATCTTCCAACGGTCACTCGGCACGGTCCCTTCAAACCCCTCCGGGTTATGTAATACAGTGTCGTTTTTACGACATCGCGGCTTCCTTTCCCCTCTCGCTTTCGGCGAGTTCTTGAGGGGTCTGGTCTCGTGGGAATTTGCGGGCTCCAGAGTACCCCTTTCACGTCATGGTCTGTTCAATTAGTAGATAAATATAGATCTGGCGAAAATTCGAGAGGTTCATCATAGCAACCTTCCCCTTGTACAGCAAGTTGTGCCCCCTTATCGGGGAGACCCTCCCCCCGTCGGGGGAACTCTAATGCCATTCCTTCTAACCATGATACGTTAGTGGCATCTTTGGAATCAAAATAAAAAAGCAGGATTTTGTCTAGATCAAATATTTTCTAAATAAATTTCCAAGTGCACACATATCTGGAGTCACACATTGGCTGAAGAAAAGGATAAAAGGCAACAGTTCATCAGTTCGCGGCGAGCCAAGAAAACCATTCTTTCAGGCCGGTGGTCAGAAACTATCTGTCATTTTCTTACCTCACGCTCACGGATTCTTTTCCTCGGAAAATCACATGGCCTTCTCGTAGTGGAAACAGAGGAACCTTACAAACCGTGGTCCCGTCGCCATTTGCCAAGCCACCGTTGGCAACTGGGGGCGATAAAATCAAATTGAGCCACGGGCGCCACTTGCCTGCGCTACGCAACTTCAATTTTGTTTATGAGTAAACCCGACACATAAAAAATGATAGAGCCGGACCCTGGGACAAAGTACTGGCCTACGGGCCCTCCTTGCGAACTATGACTGTGGAAGACGGAGGTCTTTCTGCCGGTTGCCCGGCCACGTCACGCATTCTTGCGAAAATCTGACTTCTAGCCACCTCCTCTAATTTAGATTAACAACTTAACAGTTTTGTTCTCTCTAGTATCTATTTAGATAACATTTTCTGTGATAGAAATTTCTTGTCGTTTTGATTAGACTTAAGAGCCCATCAAACATTTGGGATGTTTAATGATTCCTCGTACGTTTTGTTTCGAATTAAAGTGTAATATGACTACTGTAACTTCGATTCATATAATACTGATGAGAGATTCATAGGGATTCAGAGAAAATAAATATGAAAGTGAAAAAAAGTTGAACGTATGCCGAGCCCAAATTGGCATAAAATTAAAACACTCCTGATAAAATTAAAATAAAAATACCCGTGAAATAATGAAACTAAAAATACTCTTGAAATAATGAAAAATTAAAATACTCTTGAAAATAATAACATATATTTTCCCCTTATCCCGGACCCCGGGGAGTTTGCCCCTCTTGCCCACCTCTCTCAGCGGGCCTGGATGCATATTTACAAACCCTACCCTGATACACCAAAGGCAGGAAATCGGACAATATCATTGGCTCGCTTCGCCGAGAGCCGGTGACGTCATTCTTTGTTCTCGCACTCAGCGCACAGAAATCATAACAAAACAAGTTATTAAATGTGATCTCTGAATTAGTTTATATTTCCGTTGCTTGGACTTAGCGAATTTCGATCTATGATACGAACCTACGTCGCAATTTTATTTAGTCGAGCGATTATTCTTTTTCATTTTTACTCACAAATAACTGGGATTTGGCTGCGCAAATTCGCTTGAATATTACTGTGGAGAGTTTATTCGACAAATACTAATTCGTAAAATACCAAATAGAACGGCAGAAAATCATGTCCAACAGAAGAAAGATTTACTTACTGGTAAGTTTTGTTTCGTTAGAGAGCAAACAAAAAATGCGAGGCAAAGATATATGTTAGGATACTGTTTAAATTTGTATCCGAAGTCATTCAGTAAATATATCATTTTGAAAAGAGGACTGCTCTTGCTTTGTTATGATTTCCGCACGCTAAGCGCGAGAGCAAAGAATGACGTCACCGGCTCTGATATTGTCCGATTTCCTGTCTTTGGTGTATCAGGGTAGGGCTTGTAAATATGCGGTCTGGATAGAAGCAAAGGAAGTGAAAGAGGCGAGACTGAAACTGTATCTTTTATTTTGCAACATATGTCACATTTGTTGACTGTATCGACTATTATCACTGTTGAGATTCCGTACAGATCTCTCGATTCCGCTGAAATGATGTTTCGAGTGTTGCTTCATTTCAGAGCGAGTCTCTCTTTCCTTTCCTTGAGCTTCAGAACGAGACTCTTGGCGATGAGAAGGCCGGGTCCGAGGCAGAATTCCAAAGGCACCTGTAAATCAACAGCTTTGAATTGACTGAGAATATAATATGATGCTAAATGCAGGGTTATTCGAAAGTATTGCACCAAATTATTACAAATGGCTATAACTTCCAACGATAGGAAGAAAAATTTTGAATACAGTACTCTAGGAAGCTTTAAGTTTTGTTTGAGTACGTAATAATTTGTCCTATGTGACTTCCCTTGGGAAACATCCGTACTGTATTCAAATCCACTACCATCTGAGGCATTCTCTCTGCATACCTTCACTTCCTTCCCTGTTGCACGCTAAGGAGGCGTTCAGACAGAGTGTACGACATAACCCAATGAATTGAAGATACAAGAAGCACTTTTAAAATATTTAGATAGCCGCATGCACTAAACATGCATGTAGCAATCGAATGCGCATTAGTGGCAGCGAACATGCTTCACAGTTTATGCTCAGAACACAAAATAATAAAACACAGCAGAAAAAATACATACAAAACCACAAAGAATTGTAAAAAAACACAAAAAAGAATACATACACAAAACACAAAAGAATATCAAACGTCACATAAAGAATATATTACATAATAAAAGGAGAATAATGATAATAATAATGAAGATTCTGATGATAAAGGATATGCAAATAGAATCACAATTAAATTTAAAGAAAACTAATAAAGTATTGAATTGATTGCTTTTCTAAACAACCTTGAAAAGCTCGCTGTTGTCATGCATATGCGAATAATTACGTAATATAATAATAATATTACATAATTTTGGTTCTTGTGTGAGAGGTAGATTTGCCACCCTCCTGAACTAAGCTATCTATAGTGTTCTTTCAACATTGATAGTTTCAAAACTATCGATAGTATCGATTGTTTTCTCCGCGGCGATACTATCGATAGGTGTTCTTCCAGTTGATAGTTTAGAAACTATCGATAGTTCCAGTCGATAGTTTAGAAACTATCGATAGTATGGATTGTTTTCGCCTCGGCGATACTATCGATTGGTGTTCTTCCGGTTGATAGTTTAGAAACTATCGATAGTTCCAGTCGATAGTTCAGAAACTATCGATAGTATCGATTGTTTTCGCCTCGGCGATACTATCGATAGGTGTTCTTCCAGTTGATAGTTTAGAAACTATCGATAGTTCCAGTCGATAGTTTTGAAACTATCGATAGTATCGATTGTTTTCGCCTCGGCGATACTATCGATAGGTGTTCTTCCAGTTGATAGTTTAGAAACTATCGATAGTATCGATAATGCTCCGAGTTGAAAATGCGCCTATCGATAGTATTGCCCGGGAGAAAACTATCGATTGTTTCAGTCGATAGTTCCGAAAACCCGATACTATCGGCTTGGCTTCGATATTATCGATATTCTATTGATGTTTAAGGAACACTAGCTAGCTATAATTCTCTGGTTTTGGCTCTACTCATATTCCAAGAAAATGCACCAAAAAATTGGTGCATAATGGATGTTGGAGCCTACTCCTCCAAAGTTGAAGTTCGGTATCGTTATCAAATTGAACCTACAGTATATGCCCAAAAGTATCCGGACACTTGCAGATTTTCACATTTTTTAGAATTTCTCCGGAATGGTTTAACCGACTGCCTTTAAACTTCGGACATGTAAAGAAAAGACAATAACTCACATTTTACATTGAAGATTCGGTCCTGAGGGCAATTAGGGGGCCATCTACAAACTGATGAAGACAAAAACGTTTTTGGCCCACCCCGCTTCACAGAATACTCATAACAAGATGAAACTTTCAGAAATGGTAATGTTTAGTGTGCATAATATTTATAGAAATTTTTGTAAACTCAGCGCAAATATTTGGGAAGACATAAAGGTTTTCTTAAAAAATCTCAAATTTTCCCACCTGTTTTTTGCTTATAACATGCAGAGTTTTCTGTTATATTATACGAAACTTACAGAAAAGATGACAATATGTTAGGGAAGCATCTGTGTAAAACTTTGGAAAAGAATTGTTGAATATTACAGGGATTATGAGCAAGTTTAATAAATATTGTTTTACTGCGCATGCGCGAAACATACTGTAATTTTTCTTTCACAACTTTAAAGCCAGATATATAGGGCAACTTATATAAAAAAAATTCAGTTCAATATCATTAGTATTCAGAAAGATGTCGGCATTACAACGAGCAGAATTTTAGCTCCTGTCGAAGAGAAGCTAAAAGATGAGGGGTTGTACACAAATTGATATTTTTTTAAACTTATATCTTTAAACAGTTATATTGAATTGTATAGTGGTTAGAATTTGCTGAATACCCATGAACGCTTATCAATTACGTGCATAACTTAAATTCCAACTAATTAGGCACTATAAATAACAAACATTTTATTATTTTAATTATATTATTTACATGATTATTAACAAGTTGCATATTACAATTTTACGGCCAAACGATATTTTTAAATATATTTATTTTATGGCGAAACGATTTTTTATCTAATTAATTTCTTTTCTAAAAATATTTTAATAATTCTACCTATATTTTTTTTTATTCGTTACGAATATTAGATGTGTTCATTGGTATTCAGCAAATTCTAACCGCTATAAAATTCAATATAATTATTTAAAGATATAAGTTTAAAAAATATCAATTTGTGTACAACCCCTCATCTTTTAGCTTCTCTTCGACAGGAGCTAAAATTCTGCTCGTTGTAATGCCGACATCTTTCTGAATACTAATGATATTGAACTGAATTTTTTTATATAAGTTGCCCTATATATCTGGCTTTAAAGTTGTGAAAGAAAAATTACACTATGTTTCGCGCATGCGCAGTAAAATAATAGTTATTAAACTTGCTCATAATTCCTGTAATATTCAACAATTCTTTTCCAAAGTTTTACACAAATGCTTCTCTAACATATTGTCATCTTTTCTGTAAGTTTCGTATAATATAACAGAAAACTCTGCATGTTATAAGCAAAAAACAGGTGGGAAAATTTGAGATTTTTTAAGAAAACCTTTATGTCTTCCCAAATATTTGCGCTGAGTTTACAAAAATTTCTGTAAATATTATGCACATTAAACATTACCATTTCTGAAAGTTTCATCTTGTTATGAGTATTCTGTGAAGCGGGGTGGGCCAAAAACGTTTTTGTCTTCATGAGCTTGTAGACGGCCCCCTAATTGCCCTCAGATCCAAATCTTCAATGTAAAATGTGAGTTATTGTCTATTCTTTACATGTCCGAAGTTTAAAGGCAGTCGGTTAAACCATTCCGGAGAAATTCTAAAAAATGTGAAAATCTGCAAGTGTTCGGATACTTTTGGGCATATAGTGTATGTAGGTACTCGAAAAAATTCCGAATACATAACAATTAAATCGTGCAAGTATTACCTTTGTTTCGGGGCACCTCTGCATTTCGAAGTTGGCAATGACATAGGCGAGACACACTTTGGCCTCCATCAGGGCGAACCTCATCCCGACGCAGTTCCTGGGTCCGGCCCCGAAGGGCATGTAGGCGTACGCGTTCCGCTTGGTTCTCTCTTCGAGGGTGAACCTGCAAGACCGAAAGGCACGATCATTTCGTATCCTTCTACATGCTTTCATTCAACTTGATTTGTTTCATGCTTGTGAAGTTGGTATTTTGCAATAGCCTTTTCACTCACATCCTGATGCAGTAGTCTTCTTAACTGTTTAATCCCGAGGCGAATTTTTTCTTCTAGCCCCTTTAAAACCCGGAGTTTTTAGAAGGAAGGTACATGAATTGGACTCGCCCAACCTTGGTGGTCATTTACCCCACCACCCCAACCCCTGCTATAAACTTCCCGTAAGGCGCTCGGAATTGAGCTGCGGTTAAGGATAATTGGACCCCCTACCGCGCTTATCTCCTAAGCGATCTCAGAACCTCACCTCCCCTCAAAAGAAGCTAACCGCCTCAGACTTGCCCTCGTCGCTGTTAAGGGGAAATTTTTAGACCGCACGGGGCCGCCTCGCTCGCTGCGAGAGGGTTAATTTATACAGTTATGTGTTCCCAAAGACAAAAGAATATTTTCATTTTTCAGGACTTAATTGTGAATCAATCGCTTAATTTAAATTAATTTTTATTCAGTATGAGAGGCGTCATGTGGTAGTGAATTTAAGCACAATTGACTGCAAGATTCTATGACAGTTATAATCATGAATCATGAAACATACAGAACAGAACGCCGTCCCTTACCCACGTACACGTGACCAGACCGGTCACTGAACGGTTTGATGGGCAATACACGGGAATTTTAGTTAAGAAAAAGGAAAACAAAATAAACAAAAAGAAGAAAATATATACACTATGTACAGCACAGGCATTTTCACTTTTACACTATTAGTTCGTAATAGTCTTCTTTTCTTTAGATGTTGAAATACCTTTCTTTTAGTTGAAGGTGGAATGTCCGGTGATTGAGCTACTTAGTTCAGCTCGCTGGGATGTTGAAGGCTAGGGAGGCCGGAAAAGATCTCTGTTTTCGCTAATGAATTTGATAATCCCACGAATTTTCTGCCTGAGCCGAGGTTATTGGCGACCCTTTTCAGCCAGTGGCGAATCCAGGATTCTGGTCTGGAGGGGGCTGAGTCATAAAAATGTTGTATCGTAGTGATGAATGTCAAACCTCATGGCTTATATAAGCCAAAACACTTTAACTTTACAGGCTTTTCTCTCCTGACAATAAGAATAATAAAGAACACTACAATATTTTCGATAATTTAATAAAAAATACAATGAAATAACTAGCCAAAAAATGTTTTCGACCGCGCCAATGGTACATGTGCAAGTGGAATGACTAGAAAAGTGGAAAATTTTCAAGCCTTTCAAGTCAGAATACAATGTTGTCGCGATTTTATTACTATTTTTTTTTAAATGAAAATTAAGATCAAACAGTTGTAGTGATTTTAATTTTGGTTTAGCTCTGGGAGGGGCTGCAGCCCGATAGCCCCTCCCCTGGATTCGCCACTGTTTTCAGCCATTCTTGTACGAAGTTTGGCCCTGGCTTCCTCATATGCCAAGACACTGTATAAATGCACTTCGTGGCATAGTTAAGTTCCGTGCCAATTCCACCACAACTGCAATAATCGCTGTAACCCCTCTATATAAAAACCCTCTAAAAACCTATGAAACATACAAAGGTAAAAAAAACAATAAGAAGTACTAAGTAAATAAAGTAGATGATAAAGAAAGGGTTTACCTGTCGGGATCAAACTTGTCCGGGTCCGGGAAATACTGCGGATCTTTGTGCAGCGCGTGGATGGGGATGGAGATGAGCATGCCTTTGGGGATGGTTATACTGGTCTCTCCGAGCTTCGTCTCGACGTCCGCCATTCTCTCTAACCTGAAAGAGGATTCAAGGTGAAATTTGAATCGGTTCATTCACTTTGAAAGTGTCGGAGCACCAGCTCCTAACGAAAAAATATAGAGGAAAGTGGGGTAAAACCGGGTAACTAAGGTTCGAAGGCTTGCTGGAGCTAAAATATTCGACAGGGAGCTTGTCAAATTTTTTTTAAAAATATTCATTGTTTATTGGAGTACAATATATCTTCCCAGAAAAAACACAGTTTCATTACTTTTTTATCAATGGTTTTTATATAAAAAAGTAAAAATTAAAGGGGATCAACGGGGATATAAATTGTTGAATTTTACCTTGTTGTGGGTGGATACAGCCTTAATGTTTCAGATATAATATTGTCAAGGTACTTCATTTCTTGCAGAGCTTCGTAAGTCAGTTCACCCTAAAGTAAAAGAAAACATTGGAAGGAAAAGTACATTTATTGTATCATAACTAATAAATAAGGTAGATTCCAGCAGGCACAGTTTTCGTTAGAATCAACCACTCGGTACAGTCCCTTCACCAACTTCAATTCCCAACAGGTTTATTATCTCCTTTTAGCCTCTCTTTGGAAGGAGCATTAGAGCATAATCTCAATAATCATCGATGTAACGGAGTACCGGAATAACTGTTTTAATCAAAATAGTAATTATTTGAAATAATAATGCAACTTTAATATTTGTTAAAGTGTAATTGTCATATTTAGTATTCAAAATCTTTTCCATCAATGTTCAGTTAATGCCGACAACAAGCATCAGCGAATGCAGGTCTGTAAAAGAAAATTATTGTGTGCAATTGTTAACAGAAACTATTCTATATATGTAAATACTACCTTATATTTCATCGATTGGCATCATATTTTGTAATACATATATCAACTTGTTTTTCAAATGCACTTGGTCTCCCATAAGATATATGTTCTTTGAGACACATCCAGTATAACCTCTACAAATGTTCGGTCTGAATGATATCACCATTGCTGTAACCATCAAACAATTATTTACAATAATAATACCTTAGTTATCGAGGAAATGGGATATGCCTGTTATCCCCAATTGGTCTGTTATCTCCTATTAGCCTCCCCTTGGTAAGGGGCATTGATCTCTTCCCTATGCATAGAGTATAATCTCAACAATTGGTGTTTAATGATCTTATCAAAATGGTACCAACCAATTTTCACCCAATTGCAATAACATTGAAACAATAATGCAAATTCCAGTAATTGTAAAAATGTTAATGTCACAACTAGCATTTAGAAATCTTTTTCTATCAGTGCTCTTTTAATGCCGATAACATGCATCATGTATACATATAATCAAGAACGGGTCTCAATTCTGTCGGAGACCCGCATCTAGACACAGCTTTGTACCCCATCTGTTTAAAAAATAATCTTTTATTGTAATACCTAATAGTTACTTTGATTGTTATAATAATGCTTTCTAAATGAAGTCGTTCGGGGGACGGCTTTCTGGTGCGGGGCCTTGTGTGCCCCGTGGGGGGGGGGGGGATCTCTTTTTTCTACGGGCAGCCACCTAAACTGCGAAAAGAGATCGCACGATCTCAAAAGCGGGGCTGTCCGTAGTGTGAAGAAGAAGAAGCCAACCGTTAAGATGGCAGCCAATGGCTAGATCTCGACCGTGTAAAATATAATACCGAATTTGGCGAATTAACGTATCAAAAAAATTCTAGTTTGGCAACCAGTACCGTGTTATTAAATCTAACCTTTTTTGTTTTTTGTGTCACCTTTTAGCTAATCACATTTGGTCTAGCATACCATTCGGTTTCATATCAGAGGCTCATGAAAAAATGGAAGAGTGGCATCTTCTGGTTGCCACTGGCACCGTAGAGCACCTGGATAGTACCCGAAGTAGAAGTCTGACTTAGTTATAATACATATGGAGCTAGTTTTGCCTTTCTGGAGGACTTTCAAGAGAAACTGGACCGTATCGAATACGGCGCACATCAGCCAACAGTATTGTTGGATTATGATTGTTAAGAGCAAAGCCTGAGATTAGAACTCCTCTTAGATTGATGTTTCTCAGTCATGAAATATCGTAACCCACTAGGACATTGTTAAAACTCTAAACGTCTTCAGGGTTTCTTCGCACTTTTCAGTATTATCTAAATGTCTCATTTTAATATAACTGGTTGAAAATATAACGGTACTAATCAGTAAAGAAAGGCTGTGGGGCAATTCCATTGGAAATCACCAGAAACCAATCAAACATTACTCAGATCTGCAAAATAAATTTGTTACTGTTAAAAAACAGAAACATTAACTCAAAGTATCATGTGGTATATATTTCCCCATTTTTCATAATTATATTTTTAAGATATACCAGTGTAGTCCTATCTTATTCTGAACACCTTACATTAAAACAAAAATGAAAGCTAAAATCGAATTTGTAGAAAAAGCAAACCTTCGAAATTTCTGAAAACCAAATGAGAATTCAGAATTTTGCTACCTTCTCTAATGGTTTCACATTTATATTTTGTTACGATTTATCTAAAATTATAGCAGTGTAGTCACAACTTAAAGCTGAATATCTGACATAAAAACAACAGAAATCAGGTAGGAAATCTGAACGCAAAGAAAATTGAAATTTCTGAAAACTAAACATGAATTCAGAATTTTTCTACCTTTTCGCATGGTTTCACATCTATATTTCCACAATCTATCAGAAATTATAGCAGTGCACAAACAACTCAAATCTAACCATCTTCCATAAACACAACTGAAAACAGATGAGAAATATAAAAACAAATCGAACCCTGTATCTCTGAAGAACTTCACGAATTTCTTCGTATGCTTTGTCCTGAATTTCGGGGTTCAACGCCAGCAGGTACGACGCGAAGCTCAGGGTCGTCGCAGTGGTATCGTAAGCAGCCAGGAAGAAAATGACGCAGTTTCCCACCAATTCCTCCAGAGAAAGGTCTGTGCACAAAGCAGATTGTCAGAAGAGAGATCATAAATGAATTATCAAGGTTACCATAATTTCCAAGCACTGATACGGGACGTTTAGAAAAGATTTAATTATAATCATTTATCTTTTTTAATTATATCATTTTATCTTTCATATCATTATAAAATTGGGCGCAAGTCATTTTAAAATTACAATGAGAAATCAAAATTGCTTCATTTGTCTCCACTGACAACTTGTTTCTTTCGTCCAACCATTGTGTTGACACTAGGGAACACATTATCTCCACATTTGCATTGTGGGTTAGAATGCCAAATATGTATTCGCAGAGCTTGATTAGACATGACTTCTGATCAATATATTTTGTATCTGAAAAAGACTTCAGCCAGCCTGGTGTCTCGCGCTTAATTTAGGGAGAAAACAGGACAAATATTAATATGGGATTGAAAAGTGAAATACGGTGATAGTCCCATATATATGGGACGTATGGCAACCCTAATTAAGGATAAAAACGAAATAATTGCCAAAATGGGTAATCCATAAATCATTTAGGATAGTAACAGATTATGAAGAAAGAGGACTTTAATGGATCATCAAATCTAATAGTAATAAGTAAAGTAACTAAAGATTGATTATTAAATATAAAAGTATACCATCAGTGATTTACTCCGTCCTGCCATAGCTTCAAGGAAACACTGAATTACAAGCAGCAACAACGCGGGAACTGTGGCCTGTTACCTAATGACCATCACCAGCTCCGACACAGAAGAATTCCAGTAGGAGTAATCCATAAATCATTTAGGATAGTAACAGATTATGAAGAAAGAGGACTTTAATGGATCATCAAATCTAATAGTAATAAGTAAAGTAACTAAAGACTGATTATTAAATATAAAAGTATACCATCAGTGATTTACTCCGTCCTGCCATAGCTTCAAGGAAACACTGAATTACAAGCAGCAACAACGCGGGAACTGTGGCCTGTTACCTAATGACCATCACCAGCTCCGACACAGAAGAATTCCAGTAGGAGATACGCTTCGTCATCGGAGATGTGGCCAACACAACCACATGTTCGTTACTATATCCCCATGAGAAGCGAGGATCCTCTTACTATCCACCGACTTCTCATTCACGTAGTCATGGTGTCCCCGGGGAAACCCGGCGATCCAGGAATCTCCTCCAGAGCTGCCATTGGCTAATCGTAAAACCCCTTTTACCCCATCCCACTCTGTTACACCTCTCTGATTTCAAACTCACTGAAATCCCCTCAGCAGCACCAAAAGCACTACAGTGCTACTGATTGGTTCCTGCTAGCAGCGGTCTCCTCTCCAGTATCCAGCTTCTGATTGGACACCTCACCACCCCTTCCTCCTGCCTGACAAAAATTTCTCTAGCACCATCCTCACTTCTGAACATTTTACATACAGCACTGTAACAAGTTTCAGTCGACTGAGGGCTGTGGGTTGCGGCTCTACGAGTCGCCGGCACCACTGCAGTATTTCCAACGTCCAACGACCCGGCCAAAGTCATCCGCAGACGACTAGTCGTCGCAACAGCAACCAACCAGACGAAGGCACAGGCGCACCCGGTCACTGGCATCCTTCTAAGCCAGTACCGATCGCACCATGGATATTGACTCCTTCTCCTTTAGATACATGGCGGTCTCCTAAACGGAAGCAGAAAGTTCTAAAATTCTGTATAACTCTGTGTTCCTGGGAGCAATAAACTATTTTAATTATTTGAGACTGTCATAATTAGTTAATCTCTTATTATTAATTTATGGTTGATTCAATATGAGAGAAGCCATCTGTTTGTGATTGTAAGAAAAAACTAATTACAAAATCTTATGGGACTTTGTAATTTATTATTATAATAATTTAATATTTAATGAATTTCATAATTCATTATTACAAATCATCACAAGCAACGCCACCTATCTCAATTTTTTGAAATTTCGAAGAGGAAGATTCAACTGATTTTTTCACGACCAATAACGAATATTTCTGAATTTTTTTTAACATCTGATATGAATATGAGACTGCCTATTCCAACCAGATGTGAAAACAAATCTAGAAACATTCGTTATTGGTGACGAAAAATTCAGTTGAATCTTCCTCTTTGAAATTTAAAAAAAAAATGAGGTAGGTGGTGTTGCTTTTTAAACGACGAAATATTACAGTATTTGTAATAATGAATTACGAAATCTATAAAAAACTAAAAACTACAAAATAATAGCAAATATTTTTTTAAGAAATACGCTTTTGTTTAACATATTATAAAGTAGAAAATAAACTTTTTTTCTTAAAAATATTTAGATCAAAACCGTATCATAAAAGCACGAATGGTTGAAAATATTACTCTAAAGAAATTAACGGGTCTATTCTGGTACATCTGGTTGGGTTTGGAGACGTCACTTTTTCCGCACGTTAACAACGGGAAAAGTGACGTCTCCCAACCCAACCGGTGGTACCAGAATAGACCCCTAAGTCACAAATGAATATCATAAGAAAGAAAATTACAAATCATTCATTAAAAATTAAAAATATATTATAAATGGAATTACAATTGGAGTATTTCTAACAGCGTTTTTTACTTTTGCGATTTAGTTTTGAGATCCATAATTTTGAACAAAAATACATGTACTGTAACGTCCAGCCCGCTAAATTTAACTACTAGACCATCCGACTAGAGCCGTCGCACTGCACCCGAGTTAGCTACGCACGGAGATTAAATTCTGTTAGAAACTTTCTTTCCTCCACCAGGGGAAAAGAAAATGAAGCGAAGAGGACTTCTGCCGCGAATGTTGTTTTGTGCTCTGAGATGACACGCTGTGATGACAGCATTGAGAGATCAGAAAATTAAATCGGCTGCTATCTGAAATGTTTAGTCCCTTTTGTTTATGATTAATGTAAATAATGGTGAGGTCACTTATCATTGAATTATTTGAAATGAAACGGTTGTCTGTTTGTTACAGTACGTTAATAAAAGTTATTTTTTAAAACATTTTATTTTTATAATTTCCGAATGGTTTCACATTCCACTGAGTGATTCTGAGGCATCCAACCCACTTTTATTGCTGGTGCTCTTGATGGTTTGCTGGCTGCTCTCCACCTGCTCGTAGTTGGACGTGATGTCTTCCTGGTCGTTGACGAACTCCCACTTCTGCTCTTGGGCGACCTCCTGGGCTGTGTCCATCAGAAGCTGCAGGAAGTCGTTTCGGGTCTGCGAAAATAGAATAACACATTAATGCCTGCGTTCCGTTTTAGGGACGCTTCTAAAAATGCATCATAAACTCACGGGAATTGTCTTCTTCAACATAAATTTAACGAAAGAGTATTTTTAAGTGTTTTTTCTTATTCAATCGATGGTAGCACGCTCGAGACATCGGTGATAATATAGCCTTTTAATTTTCAAGTCAGGCTCGAAAGTTTTTTTTTTTTTTTTTGCAATTTCAAGGAGAGAAAAAAGGGGTAAGCTTCTTCAATTATTCATCGATTAATTTATATGCATTTAAGGCTACACAGTACCCTAAAAATGACAAAAATTTCGAAATTTGTTTTGGCATTTTTCGATGTCCCATACGGTTGGGAAACTTGACTCCAAGGGCTCTATTCTGGTACCCCCGGTTGGGTTGGGTTCCGTTGTTAACGTGCGGAACCCAACTCAACTCCGAACCCAACCGGGGGTACCAGAATAGACACCCCAAATTTTAGATCTCGTTTACAAATAGTTTTAAAGATATTTGAAGTTTTCTGAGTGTTGTGGGTCTGAAAATTGGACAGCTGAGGAGGAGTTTTTAGTTTCGTTTTCGTTTTTTAGCTTTTTCTCATTCGTAAAATTAATTAATTAAAATAAATTAATAAAATCAATTCCTTTGGTGAAATAATTATTATAAATTCAAGTTTACTTCTGAAATCGTTTCTGTTTGTTTACATTCTGTATTCTTTTTGAGTTCTCGTGACTATCTAATTGATATTCATAAAAAGGACTTTATTAAGACGAATATTAATTTTTATACACTTTTTTTTATTTAGAAGCTTTGCAATATAATAATATTGTTTTTCATTCATTTTTCTCCGGAGAAAATGCTAGAACCGAAACGTTCTCTAGATGCTAAGAGACATAATGTTTTGAAGAGCTGGAAGACTAATTACTTAATATTTCAAATAAGAAAAAATATATTCCATAATTTTGAGTTAAAATAGTGTTTTAGTGCATTTTATTAGTTGTAAATAACATATTAAAAAATTAGAGCTCTACAAACATTATTAGTTTTTGTTTTATGCCTTTACAAACTTTAAATGCCTTTTTCTCCAACTTTTATTTTTGGTGATGAAAGTGTTTTCTATTCCCTAAGGCTTTTTTCTGTTCCAGATAGAGTCTTGAAATTTTTTGTAGATACTTTCATTTATATGCACTATAAGATTGAGCATGGGTTTAGTCCTGAGAGTTCTAGATATTTCTTTAAATGTAAAAGTTAATATTTTTAGAATTTTTATGTTTTTTTCACAAAAATAATTATTCAAAATTAAAGAAGAGTCCCATGCTAACTTTTGTTTCTAAGAATCCAAGAAATACAAATCAATTGAAATAATTAAAAAATATTTAAAATTATGTATTTTTAAGAGTTTAAAAACTTTAAAAATTTAAATTTTTTAAAATTTTCAAATAATAGTTCTTGCTAAAATGACTCTTTTAAATCAGAATCTATTTATTAATATAATCTAAAAAATTAATTTAATTATTTGATTACTACTATCTCCAGAAAATTTTTTTAAAAAGTGGGTACTATGTAGCCTTAACAAATATATCAGTAAATACAATCGTGATAATTTATTTAATTTTAGAAGTTCACGTAAGATTTTGAATTTCTGTTTGTTTAAATAGGGCCCCTAGGCTCACGAGGGCATTAAAACAAATTTTTAGGGCAAGATATATTTTTAGTAATTTTCCAGCTAATATCATGACATTCAATAATAGTATACAAAATTTTATTGAAAAAGTGCGGCTTCGTCATTAACGGATTAAAGTGGAACGAATGTAAACTCAGTCATGTACAGGATGACAATTATAGAGCTATATGAAATAAAAAATAAGATTTTCAAAAACTACTGAGTTCAAAAATTTTATACAAATTTTTAAAATATCTACAGATATTCGAATTTATCTTATGACATGTTCGATATGCTTGCCAACAATGGCTATGACGTGGCGCAGACGAAGAGTAAAATTCTGCAAAAATCGCTGAAGTGTCGAGACACCGACACTACCAGTTCTCTCGAACTTTTCAATCACATTTTTTATTGTAATAAAACTTCGACCGGTTGTCTTCAGCTTGTACTCGGTCGCAAATTTTCTTTGAGCCGCAATCGGGCTGTTATTGCTCGAATAATAGGCCTTGATGATCGATATACGCTCAGAAACGCTGTATTTCGACATTTGCAACGAAAAATGAAGAACAATAAGAATGCGCATGCTCAAAAAAAATCCCAACATGTCCTGCATTCCACCGCCAAGTTTTAACTGAATCTCGCCAACGGTTCAAAATTTATCACGTTTTTTTTTCCCATATAGCTCAGTAATTGTCACCCTGTATTATCTGGGACCCTACTTTTCCTTTTAACATGATATTGTTTATGGGTTTGATACTAAAGCCCTTTATGTCACGGTCTTGCATATCTGCAACAAATCCAAAAGGCACTGTCTTTTCCACAGTAAGCTCTTCAAGTCGATTTCATTGGTTGTTGCAATACTGTCACACTGTAGATAACACAAATTGCTCATATATTCCCCAAAAGATGGTGATACTGAGGTGGTTTTTAAAAACAAAGTTTCAGTTGACACTTAAACATTTTCACGAGGATGATCCCGAAATTACTGCAGAATTTAGTGAAGTTAAAAAGAGTGAACGCATCCATTTGTAGGAAATGTGGTAAAGGTCTTTGTTATAACAAAAATAACAACTGTTTTAAAAACCGAAATCTTGAATTTTTCATGCCATTTTGCATTATTCATTATATTATACTTCATGTCAATAAATTTTTATTTTAACGTGCTAAATTTTAAAAATTATTTTTTCCATAGATACTGTTGGAAATTATACGCAGTTAACTTTCCTTCAGCCTCCTCATTCAATCTGCTACCCAATCACAAGCTATTGTGACGATGTCATGATACAATACGTCACTGCGTGACGTCACATGCATCCCATGAATCCTTTCATGGAGAGCCGGTATAAGGCAGTTAGTGATGTAGCTTTGAACTGTGCTTGTAAAACCTTCTTTATGTCTGTGTCTTTGTCTTACGTGCTATGTGTTCAAAATAAACGATGATTAAACCAGTTTCTCGAACTCTGCTACTTGCTAATTGCACTCTGTTAATTTCCCCTTCAGATACAATGATGTATTCCAATGTCTGAATAATTTGTTTTTCAAATCGGAGTTGTTTAAATATAAAGGGCTAACTGCAAATTAAGACATGTGATATGTACGTAGGTAGGAAGCAGGCATACCTGTCCGGTTCTCTTCCTCTCTTCCATAATCTTGAGGGTGACTTGCTTGAAAAACTCAGTTGGTTGAGGAAGAAAGATAGGAACTCCCAGAAATTTCATCAGGCGAGGCATCACCTCTGGCGAAGCAAAAATAATCTTCGTGTAAGATTCTGACTTAATACGAATAGTAATGCTTAAATTTTATAAAATTGAAACACGCTTCTATGAAATACAGTACCGCAGTCTTCATAATTTCTTAACAGAAAAAACAATCGTTTCACATTTCGTATGTAAACAAAAGGCAATGATTCGGAAAAAATTCAATTAACTTTTTATAAACATGGTGAAATAACTCTGCTTGTGGTATGATCATAAATAAATTTTCTCAATTATTTTTCCTGCAATGATCTACTCTCGTTTATAAGGATTTCCACGAATGCGTTTGAACAAAAAGAAGAAATAAAAGAAAAAAACCCATGCAGTGTAAAGTTTAAATAAATTCAGATGTGTAGGGAAATTATTACCGAACTTATTCGCAAGAAAAACTTCGAAGTACAATATTTTTTAAAGATTTTATTTATCATTAATTATGATATTCTTATTTATTTTCAAATTTTGAACTATCGAAAAAATTTTCCGCAAAGGAAAAAACATAAAACTCCATTTCTAACATCTCTTGAACTACATCATTCCAAAGCACCCTCTTCCCTTCAAGTCTTTTGTTCAAAAAATCAGAAGGAAATCGTACATCTAAGTATTTCGTTCGTTTTTAAAAATTTTGCATCACATATCAAATGAAATTAAACACATCTAAACAATATTTTGTATTTAAACGACTTATTAACCTTTTGAGAGTAGTGTGCCAGCTGATGGCACACCTAATTTCACTCGCTTCTCAACAGTTAAATTCAACTATAAATGGGAAATAATAGATATAGGATAGGGCTAGTAGTACTCCTTATAGAATGTATATAGCAGCCTTATGAAATTTCGTTTCGGAATAGGAATTATTAGAGATAAAGTTTGGGAAAATTCCTTAACTCAGAGATAAGACATTTTTTCAGTTCTGGACGTTTACAATTTTACCAAATTAACTCGAAAATGTTCCACCAATATTCTTGAAGTTTTAATTTATGATTTTCTGTAAGATTCAACAATATTTTTTGAGTGTGTCAGGGTGGCTTTATCTAAGGGGATTCTCATGTGAGGGGGTGACCCCAAAGAGGGACGACCCCCTTGGAAAGAAGTAATTTTTAAAAAAAATTGTAGTTCTAAGTCTAGACAATAAACTGAACTCATTCATGATGTTTTTTCATCATACAAGGTGCGTTCGAAAAGTTCGTGAATGGTCCCATACTAGAATAACCGCGCTGGTTCGGATGCTGCCCTCACGCAGACGCATTGAGAGAGATGGCAACTAGTGCCCCCTAGCGTCCAAATCACGATAGTTAAGCGGAAGTGCGCGCTACGACCAATTTAAGGAGTCAGTGTGAGAAGGCGCGTCACTGCGAAATGGAGCAACGCGTGAACATCAAGTTTTGCTTCAAATTAGGCGGAACGACGACGGAGACACACGAAATGTTAGTGAAAGTGGACGCAGTGAGTCAAAAGTGTGTTTTTGAATGGTTTAAACGCTTTAGAGACGGAAAGGAAGATGTCAAAGATGAGCCGCGTTCCGGTCGACCACCAACGAGCCCAACTCCAGACAACATCGAACGAGTGCGACGGATGCTTGCGGATGATCGACGGCTATCTTTGAGAAAGATAGCAGAAGAATTGAAGATAAGCCTAGACAGTGTGAGCAACATTATTCACGAACCTTTGCAAAAGCGTAAGAAAAAAGTCTACGCTTTTCCGACATTGCGCAGGTCCAGCAACGTGTGACAACGGTGCTTGGAGCGATACCGAAAGAAGAGTTTGCTGACAGTTTCCAGCAGCTGTACAACCGATGTCAAAAGTGTATTGTAACTAATGGTGATTACTTTGAATGCTAGTAAAGGTATTTTGCTTGTATACATTGTTTCCTTTATTTTATGAGACCATTCACCGAACTTTTCGAATGCATCTTGTATTTCAAAAAATTTAATGCCTTGCACCGCAAAGGGTTAAGTATTATGCACCTTAAAATAGAATATGTTTTATACAAATTTATCAAATTTTTCTACCAAATATTCACTTACGGTGAAGAGCGAACCTGAAGGAGAAACTGGTCGAAAACGCCTTCTTGGCCGTCTGGACGAACTGATTCTGAGGGTCGTTGTGCGAGTCCAGTTTCGTTGAGAACGCAGAACTGGCGATCACATCCATCGAAAAAGCGCCATACAGCCTGAAAAACAAGAATGAAAGCATTAATTTCAGTGCAATAATTTATACCGAAGGTTGTTTGCAGTAGTATGGAAGGAGCTTCTATTCTAATGATAAAGATCTTATTGTAGGCCGATAAAGGAAATGAGTATTAAATACATGCAGTGAAATTTTATTTCGTTTTTTTTTCTTTTCAAATTCCTTTGTTCTCTGGCATCTGTCTATTTAAAGAACGGTCAAATAGTTTTTATGTATATTTATTTACTATTAGATTGCAAATATGCAAATATATAATATATTTTTTAAAAGTTTTATTAAATTTCTCAATAAATCATTTTCCTTTTTGTAATAATTAACTTAATTATTAATTGCTTTAACTTTTTATGCAATCTTTTTAATGGTTTAATGTTTATTAAGTTTTTAATCAGTTTTCTTACACAGAACTATATGCTCGCCATTTTAACGCCGTAAGCTTTTGGGTGTAATCTAGTCCGCGCGTCCCCAGACTGGGAGATATTTCTTTGTTTGAGGTGATTTCGCTTACGACAGAGAGCAACGAGGTCATGCGTCTGTGAGGACCGGGTTCCGGTGATTTTTATATTCGGTTCTCGTCCTCGCACACGAACAGGCGGAAAAAAAGTTTTCCATTTTGCTTAGTAAAGCTTCAAAATTTTGTTTTTTAATCAAAATTGTTTTGTTTTATTATTTAAAGAAAAATCTGTCAATAAACTTAACTTATTCTCATCAATAGTTTTCAGTTATGGCTATGCAGACTTAAACATATCTCTTCCTAAGATCAAATTACCTATCTATATATACAATATATAAAACTCAACATCTGTGTATATACAGGGTGCCCATTCTTTCTTTGTTCAATAACTAATTTTTAAATCGTTAGAGATAGGCGTATACTTCAAAATGCTTTAAATAACGTAACGAATTATATTTTATGCTTTTTGAGTCAATACAGGGGTAGGGAGCAATCAATGGAAGGGCGGGGGGAACACGACACTTGACGACATATCTAGACGTCATAATCTTTCATATGAAATAAAAATTGTCGAAATTGGTTCAGTAGTCATATGGGCTGGGGGACTCTTCCAAGGTTTTTCCCTTAGAGTATATACAACGGAGAAGTATTTTTTCGATTTCTTTTGAAAATGGAGAGTGGTTGGTAGCAGGCGACCATTGGTGACATATCTAGAGGTCATAAGCTTTTATATGAAACAAAAATTCTCGAAATGGGTGCAGTGGTTAGGGCTGGAGGAATCTGTCAAGTTTTTTCCTCACAGAGAATACACGTCATAGGGACTCTGTCAAAGTTTTTTTCCTAGAGAATGTAGAGCGGAGAAGTATTTTTCGATTTCTTTCGGAAACAGAGTGTAAATGGGGGCAGGCGACGCTTGATGGCATATCTAGGCGTCATAAGTTCGCATACGAAATAAAAATTCTCGAAATCGGTGCAGTGGTTAGGGCTGGAGGACTCTGTCAAGTTTTTTCCCCAAAGAGAATACACGTCATAAAGACTCTGTCAAGGTTTTTTTCCTAGAGAATGTAGAGAGAGAAGTATTTTTCGTTTTCTTTCGGAAACAGAGGGTAAATAGGGGCAGGCGACGCTTGATGACATATCTAGGCGTCATAAGTTCGCATATGAAATAAAAATTATCGAAATCGGATCGGTGGTTGGGGCTGGGATATTTACCATGTGGCTTTGCTAAATTATTTTAAACATATAGATGACTAATAGGACAGGGGAAGTGTATAGAAATTTGACTTCTTAATTTTTTCAGCAGTACATATATTGATTCAAAAAGCATAAAATATAATTCTTTACGTCATATAAAGCATTTTTTCGACTAGAAGTACATGCTTATATCTAGAAGTTTAGACATCTATTGTACCACATTTAGAGACCCTATATATTTGTTCCAGACTCAATTTATATTTTTTAAAAAAATGCTACTTTTCTTTTCAAAAAAATCATAAATTTTGTAATGGTTTGTCTTGTTGTTGTTTCTGTTAAAAACAAAACAACGGCTGTGTGACTTGCTGTTGTTTTTAAGCATTTCTACTTGCCGCTATTCTTCCTCGTCTACAGGAGTGGTGTTAGAATCCAACCTACGGGGAGAC
>BGPR01001117.1:39018-50482 GCA_013235015.1 Araneus ventricosus
TGAAATAGCGAAATTGGTATTTATCCCGACAATACCAATTTTCAAAATTGGTATTTATTGGTATAGACCAATTGACCAATTGTACCAATTGACAAAATTGGTATTAATTGATATTTATCACGACAAAATAGTGGCAAAAGCATGTAAAGATGGAAGAAGCATCGTGGCGAAATAGTGAAATTGGTATTTATCACGACAATGTGAGATTTGTCGTGATTAAATACGCAGAAAACGTCACACAAATAACAGATATTCTTTTTCAAATTTTTAAAACAATATCCGTTTGGTAGAATTGCTGGAAAAACTTTCAAGATAAAAGAAAAACAAGATTAGATGGAAATAAAGAGGAAAAATAGTTCTCAACCTGGAACTATGTTGTTATCTCTCTTTTTTTCAAGGCGGATTATTTAGACAAATTTTTGCTTTCATCAGCATAAATAAAATTACAATCAAATGTCTGCTTTTATCAGTATTAACGAAATTACAATTAAATGGCTGCTTTTATCGTAATAACGAAATTATAATTAAATGTCTGTTTGTATCAGTATTAAATGTCTCACCTTTACCAAAATGATTCAAATGTTTTAGGGTGTCGAACTAGCCGTAACGCTGAAATCAGTTAAACGGCCACCCTTTTGAAACGAATTCAAAAAATAAAAACCCTTACATATACATCGTCTTTTATTGTTTCAAGTAACATTCATGCCAAATTTGAAGAAAATCGAACAACGCGTTTGGCCGTTATCGTGTAACAAAAAAAAAAATTTGCAAATAGACAAAAAGCTGAACTGTCGAGTTAAAACGGAGACCTTGCTTCGCTCGGTCAATTAACCAGTGGAAAAGTTATCTCCTCCATTTTCTTGCATCGAGTTGAAAACTCATTTTCTATGCGCTATGACACATCTTCAGTTTCGTAGTATAGTGAAGAAAATCTGATATTCATTTTAGACCTTTTTCGTAATGGCCGATTGATTCCAAAATTTGTTACCCATCTACAATTTTGATTTGAAGACACTATATCAAATTTCATTTATATGTCTCGTTATAATTCAGTTATGGCATTCACATGCAGGCTCATAGACAGAAGGTCTTGACGAATTTGATCAAAATTTGATATCGTTCAAAAATTCTAGTGATAAAACAAACAAATTTACAAAAAGACAAAATGCTGAACAGTCGAGTTAAAACGACGCGCCAGATTTCATCTATTCAACTCATTGAGTTCTTGATTTGTAGTATTCATATATTTTATTTTAGCTACAATATACAGGGTGTCCACTAAAGTCCTTCTACTCCACATTAACTTGAGAACGGCGAGAACTATTACCACAAACTTGGTGTCTAGGTATAGTAAAGTGACCATGCGCTACACGGTGAGATCGGTTAGAGCACCATCTCACGGTTAGAGCAACCAAAACGGAGTTAGCGTTCCTATCTCAAAAACGGTAAAAGATACGAGAAAAGGTCAATTAAAACATTGTAGAGCGTCTTCAATGTAGTACGAAAAGACACCTTTAGCGCAATAATGCTACGAACAAAACGTTTGAAACGCGCATTTATTTGGTCGCGATTTTCCAAACCTGAGACGTAACAGCTCACGACAACAGGAAAAAAGATAAACTTTTAAACAATAAAAGTCGACCCGATGGCATTGTAGCTGACGGAGAGCATTTCGAACACCGGAAATAAAAGTATCTGGTGATAACTAATTGTTCTGTGTTCTTTTTCTGGCGTAAGAGTGTTGGAAATCGCGACCAAACAAATGCGCGTTTTACACGTTTTGTTCTTAGCATTATTGCGCTCAAGGTGTCTTTTCGTACTAAATCGAAGACCCTCTACAATTTTGTAATTGACTTTTTTCCCGTATCTTGTACCGTTTTGAGATAGGAACGATAACTCCGTTGTATGCTGCCAGATGGCGCTGCAACCAATCTCACCGTGTATCGCATGGTCACTTTTACTATACCTAGACACCAAATTTATGGCAATAGTTGTCGCCGTTCTTAAGTTAATGTGGGGTAGAAGGAGACTTTATTGGACACTCTTTATATAGTTATATCATTCATAACACACGGACGGACAGATAGACAGGCTTCTCGCAGGCGGATTTCGTCTAAAATTTAACGGAAGTCTACAATTTTTTATGCTAAGATTATATACCAAATTTCATCCTTTTAGCTCATTGCGTTTTCGAGTCATAGTGCTTACAGAGAGACATAATTCCAAAAATGGGGTTTTCGAACACAGGGAGGTCTAAAATGTGGGAATCATCAAAATCTCGAGATGGAATTTTTTGACGATTACAGTGCTTTCTGATTGTTTACTTCATAAGAGTAATCTTATTATCCCTTTTTAAAAGTATATCGGAACAGCAGGACAGTTTCATTTAAAAGTATTTTCAACTGAATTATTGTATAATTCATTTAACGAAATCTTCGAATACACTTCAGATTACAGATTTAGATAATTTTCAACTTTGTAACGGAAATGCAGAGCACTTTTAGATAACTGCTTCCATAATTTCATTAAATAGAAGCATTTCATTAAATAGAATCGGTGCATGAAGTGTTTGATTTTGAGTTCGTTTGAATTCCAGCATTGCCATTCCGCTATGCCAATTTTCATAGGTTTTTAAAACTGTGAATGACCTGCTTTAGACGAATTTCGTCTAAAATTTGAAATATATCTTGAATTGGGGTGTGCAGACGGCGTAACAAATTTCTTTCATGTAACTCTTTCCGTTCCGAATAATCGTGTTCACAGACACAGGCATAATTCCAAAAATGGCTATTTCGGACACAGGGAGGTCTAATACGTGACAATAAGTCCTATTTTTTTTTTACAATTACAGCACTTTCCCATTGTATACTTCGTACAATACTATAAAACAAAAAAAGCGGTCAGTAAACCAGAGGAATGAAAATGCTCTGCCTCACCCTCCTGATCTTCCCGGTGGTGAAGGTGGGCGAGACGATGCTCCTCACCCTCTTCCAGTCCTCGCCTCTCAAAGCGGGTAGCATCGCATCCATGATGGTGTTGCCGGACTCCACAGGCTGAAACACAGGAAAGGCATTAGTCAGACATTTTACAACGAAAAGCTGCCATTTGATCAGCCAATCAATTAAATATTTAAATAATGGTATCAAGCTCAAACCGCTTTATAAGTCTGAGCTACTTAGCCCGATAAATGTGGAGAGTACGGTACAGACTTACTTCTCGCCAATTTTTCTTGGCGCAATTTCATGTGCCATCGCCAAATACTATTTTGGATGTGCAGTGCGCTTTTAATTGCTCTCTTGCGCATGCGTCACCTGTAAACGAGAGAGTAAGCACGCATTGCCTGCGGCATTTCAAGTGTGTACCGGGCAAATTTTTTAACTTAAAAAACATCAGCGGCTTCGTTTTCAGCATACCAGGAAACTAGTAGCTTCGCTTTTTCATTGAATGTGTGTTAGGAATCTAGGTTTTTTAAAAATTCCGAAAACTAGAATTTCCGTGCATGCGTCACCTGAAAACGAGAGATTGAGCACGCAATCCCTGCGACATTTCAAGTGTATACCGGGCAAATTTTTTTAACTTAAAAAAACTTCAGAGGCTTCGCTTTCAGCATAGCAGGAAACTAGTAGCTTCGCTTTTTCATTGAATATTAGGAATCTAGGTTTTTTAAAAAATTCCGAAAATTAGAATTTCCGCACGCATTGCCTGCGGCATTTCAAGCGTGTACCGGGAACATTTTTTAACTTAAAAAAACATCAGCAGCTTCGCTTTCAGCATAGCGGAATAATCGTAGCTTAGCTTGTTCATTGAGAAACGAAACACACAGAATAACATACACGGTACTGAACCGATATTCCCTCCGAAGAATTCCAAATGAAGTTTTCTACAAATTCGAATTTGTCGACCAATTGCATCGAAGAGTTGAACAAAACATTCCAATCGAAACATGGCGCAATATAGCCTAATAAGCAAAACACAGATGAAAAGAACAATTTGTGCGCATGCGCGCTTGCCACTCGTTAAAAACATCCAGACGCAAGCAAAACAAATGTCTCTCATAGCCGTTCTTGGCGGCAAAGAGTTGGCGATCCTAAGAGGAACGAAGTGAGTCGGTACCGTACACTCCGCATTAACCCTTAACACTTTCCCCTCGAAGGACGATATGTCTCGTCTTCCAAGGTTATTATCTGTACGCTAGGAACGAGATAACTCGTCCTCTACACAAAGCTTTTCTATATTGTTGCGGCATGTCCAGTGTCTTAGATATTAACTTTTCAGCGCAACCCAGTCCATATAATTATTTTTTCACAAGATTTCTACAAGATGGTGCTACTCGCACAATTGTTAGAGCTTTGGCGCAATTTTCGTAACCCCACAACTTGTTACTTTGTCGTAGGTTTTACATACTTTTAAAGTATTACAGAGAAAAATGAGTATACGAAAGCTTCTTTCAATTGACGAGACAGTAAAATATCTCAATTTATCTGACGAAGAGTTTTTTGACGAAATAGACTCAGATAGGAAAAGTAGCTGTAACTTTACCGAGTGTGTTTCCGATTCAAGCACCAATGATGGAAGTTGTGATGTAGAAGAAATTGCCGAAGGAGCTGAAGCAAATATGGAGTTACTTCAATGTGCCTCAGGCTTGAATATTGATGTTGAAAGAATAAAAGTATTTCAGAAAGTAGTGACAGTGAAACTGATGTTGAAGCAATTCGAGAATAGCTTCAACATCATATGAATGGCAGAAAGACACGTAAGAGTATTTAATTAAAATAGAATAAAAAAGTTTTAAGGGAATTTACGTTTTGTTTTAACTTTAGCGCTAGAAGGGAACTCTTAGCTCAAACGGTAGAGCGAAGGCGAGCCATTGCACCTATGAATGCCTTAAACTGTCTCTTTCGAGTCAATCATTCGTTTAAAATGTCTTTGTCTAATCTTTGATTAAATAAGCATAGAAACCCCAAGGTGGTTATATTCAAAGTTCCCCTATATAAAGCATCCTGCTGCTGAAACTGGTCAGCGGATTGACACCAAAATTGGTACATGGACTGTAGACCAATGCCTGAAAACATCTCCAGAAATAATTGGTATATATCTTCAAAAATAATTGGTTCAGAACAGGAATGGCGCTAGTGTTTGACCGACGGGCCCGTTTGCCCAACAGAGGGGCACGGTCTATCCGACAGGGGGCACGACCCCCTGTATGGGGGGACGAGTGTAATGAAATAGGTCTCAATTTTTCGCAAGACTACAGTCATTATTTGTCAACTACAGTTGAATACCCCGAATAAAAATATTACCCGACGGGATACAAAATTTCTCCTCCCTCTGGCGCCACCCCTGGTTCAGAAATGTTCGCCGTGAGAACGGTGCAGCATAATACGGGAAATTCAGCTCTGAAAATGACCAACGCGGAATAAGAATAACAATTTCAACAATCATTAGCTTGTTAACGATTAATATGTCATCAAACCATTTGAAATAAATATAGTGGAAATAATAGGCTTATGCTACAAGAAAAAATAAGACAAAACAACTAAGTTTGCACAAACAGGGCAATTGTTGTTAATCGTGTGCAGGACGGTGTAATGTAAGTTTCTCAATGTGGCCGTTGTTGTGCACTTGAAAATAACGTTTTTGCACGTATGTAAATCATCTGATTTTTAAATTTCTGAAGCGATGGACGTAATATGTTTTTCTCGGTTTTAATTCTTAATGTACAACATAGATGACAGGTGGCCCGACTCAGTATGCCGGTTTCAACATCCCTTGAAGATACAGTAGTGGAAGTACGGTTGGGTTGGTCATATCTCCAATGACGGGACGTACTGCTGAGGGAAGGGTTGGTGCATGAACCGATGATAGCCATTGTGTAATTGGTCACAGAACCCATATTATTATTGTGACGACCCGATCATTCAGATTCAAGTGCATGGGTCAGTTTAACTCATGGACTTGGTTACTTAAGCTAGACCAAGCGAGTGTAGTCAACAACTATTCAGTTGCCATTCTGAAAGTTTTATGAGACATTTTTGAGACTGAGGAGAAAATGCAAACTCAGTAGATAAGAGAATGAGCCGTGATACTCACTCTTCGACTGCTGAAAGAAAAAAATTCTTTCACCAGAACCTCCCGGATCAGATTCGGATCTCCAACCGACAAAAGAGGTCGGCTCCCTTCAAAGTGCCTGGAAGGAAAACGAAAGGAAGATTATGAAAACATTTCACGGTGAAACGCATAAATTTCGGTCTGAGATTGACATTAAAATGCTTATGATCATTAATGTTTCAACACATAGAGAAAATAAGCGAAATTAATTCAATAAATTGATTTCTGCCGATGTAATGTTAAGAAAACATGATTAATGATCTAAATGATTGCTTCAGTATGTGAATAGTGTTACTTTTGTTTAAGATTATTGATTACCTTCCCGGTGCATGGTAAATTTTTTTCTTAACCACTTAACTGAATAGTTTTCTTTGCTATCTAATAAGATGGCCCCTCCTGTTTTGGAAAGGGGCTGTCGGTTTCATTCATCTAAGAAGGCATAGGATACTTAAGATGTTTATGGATCCTACATATTTTTTGTGTCAAATTATAAAGCTAATTATTGATTCAATTTCAGTTTATAAGACTAAAATTTCGATAATTCGATTCTCGGGCTGTTAAGTTAAGCGGTTAACATCAAAAATAAAAACTTTGAATAAAAACTGTTCTGATTTTCTACAGCAAAATTTTTTACATGCTGTCTACCTATCAGTTCAGGCACGGGGGCATGAGGCGGCGTTCTGTCTACCTATCTCAATCTGTTTCCTCTGTTCGAATAGTCATTTTTTAAAAATTTTTGTACCGGGTGGCCCAGCGGGTAATGTTTGAAAAACAATCTAATAGATGGCGCTAGCTACGAGCAAGTGAGACCAAACTTGGTGCGCATGATCACTAAAGCGGGCAATTGTATAGGTGTGTGTTTCGTTATCAAGCGGTGAGTCTAAGTGTGTTATTCAGTTGTGATTGTCACAAGCGAAAATGAATAAATATTCAACAGATATTCGAGTGTTTACTGTGCTATAAATGGCCAAATGCCATGAAAATATTAAGGCAGTTCAACGGGCATTGCAGGAGGAGTTTCACAACAAGAACTGGCCGTACTGAAAATTGTCGTTACAACTGCAGTTCACACGTTTGACAGCGAGATGTACTCACGCGTGATGGATGGATACCAGAACCACCTCACTGCTGTCCTTGTTAAAGAAGGCGGTCTCTTCGAACCCCTTTATCATTAATTGCTTACTATGTAATTTCAATTTATATCATTAAAATCTTTTCATCACTCTTATTTGTTTTAAAATTCCGATTCGTTTCAAATATTACCCTCTGAGCCACCCTATATTTTTATTTATTAATTTATTATTTTTTCAGGTATACGAAGTATTGAAAGGGAAAAGCACTGAGATCGTCGAAAATTTCGGCCTCAAGCTTTTGATAACTCTACAAATTCAGACCTTTCTGAGTCCGAAAAAAGAATTTTTGGATGGTTTTATTAACAGAACTGTAGATTTACATCGAATTTTGAGCTATATCTACCCCCGGATAAACTGTCTTTTTGTCTGCATGTTAATGTGTGAATAAGCATGAAAATTCAACACACAAAAAGCTAAATAAATGAAATTTGGTATGCTGTTCTGACAGCAAATTTGCAGGTCTGTATCGAATTTTGGACCACTCGGTAAAAGGCAAGAGTTCAAGATGCCTATTCTATTCTCTTAATTATACGGAAAAGTTAAAAACAAATCGCGCCTTTTTGTGTAAGTATACTAGAAAGTTGAGGGGAGAACATCTCTTTTGGTTTTTGAAATAATCAAAATCGACAAACAGTAAAACAATTTACAGTACGTGCTTTTTGTTGAACTATAGCAGCCATCACGTGATCGAGATATCTAAGAGATAAGGTAGAAAGGCCCAAATATCGCTCACTTAAGCAATTATTTTAATAAGAGTTCCAATTCATATGCAATTTATCTGAAAATTGTTCCAATCTATTATCTATCTGGACAGTTATCCACAACTGAATTATAACTCTAACACATAAATTTAACACTCATAACAATTCGTTTTTGAGACCCTGGAATTTTTCTCTGCCATAAAACATTGTTCCTAATATCGTCTATGTCTAAAATGGATTGAAATGAAGTGTAACTTATGTTATATTCATACCCTTCTTAGCATGCAAATTAAGGCATAACAGAATTTAAAGTAATACAACACTTTTTGTACTTTTAGGAATATAGTTAAAGCATTCTTTTAACACTTTTCCTCTAAATAAAACATCAAAATAAAGAAAGAAATTAGGAGCACTATCAGGTGATAGGACATCAACCATGTATTTTTTAAATAATTTTTTTTTTGAAAATAGTGCCCCTCAAAGAGCTAGGGGTGATAATGGGAATACCCAAGTGGGCGATATTGGGAACAATTGATCCTTCAAACATGGCGGCTCTTCGGAATGGATCGCAAACCAAAAATATGAACGACACCAAAATGAGGCAATTTTAGTCATTATCACTGCCTCAAATGGTATAACATATGACTTGAGCTTCACTGATTATACTAAAAGTAATGAAACATGATTACTAATTCACCTAACACGAAAATCAGTTAACATTCCCAGAAAAAGGAAAATCAACACGGATTCAAACAACTACTAAAGGAGGAGGCTTTGTAGTTCTGGTAGTGACCACCATATACCACTTAAAATCAAGAAGAAACCATGGTGAGCGATATTAGGAACATAGGTGATGCTTGGGCCCCTTACCTTACTGACCCTTCTCAGATACGGAAACCCACCGTGTTTTGGCGCATGCGCCAGACGGAGTTATTTTTTAAAAATAGGGGTGAAGTGAAAAATTGGTGGTGGGAATGTATACATTTTACTTAGCAGTGTTTGGAAACATTTTTATTTCATTTATTGATTTGTTGTAAAGACTAACTAAAAGAACGCGTCTAATCAATCGGATGAAGGTCACGACCTAACGAAGAACTCCGGAAAAGCGCTCATCTTACTCATTGCCTGTCACCTCTTTCCATAGTAAAATTGTTCAAAAGTGCTAGTCTCGGGTCTTTGAAAAGTACAGTAACTTCATTTACATGTTAGCCAAGTTTTTCCAATAGCAACTGTATAGTAAAAAGATAATTGCAGAGGTTTGGAAACAACTATAATTTCATTTACTGCAATCATTCCTTATTCTTTATTTCTTAATCCATTTTATGGTTAGAAATATTCTGAAAACTTTAAAAATTTTGTAAGCGTTTTTACGCATATCGCAGAAAACATTACAAGAAAGCTGTTCGACTTACCCATAAAGTGGCCCATACTTTCGGTACCGTTCAAATTCTAATTCATGAATTGGCTGCGATGGAATAGAAAAATGTGAATACATTGTTTAGCACATTAATGTAAGTTCTTAAAAAATATCAACGACCAACTGAAAGTAACAAATAACAATAAACGGTATGAAGAACATGGTTTTCATGGTGTTTCAGCTATGTATTAAGTATTAGATAGTTATTTAACCTATATTGCAAGTTAAAATTATTCAACAACCTATATTACAGGTCTACAACATACTAAGTTATGAATTTCATTATGTCAAAAATAAAAGAGGAAAATTTACACACATTCAATACCAAGCATGCTGTTGTTTATTTTTTCACTTCATGTGTAGCGGGCCATTATGTCCGGCAGAAAGAAAAGTGATGCACTTTTCACATGTGTTTAAAGTTATATTTTGCTGAAAATAACTATTTAAAATGCAATGCATTGTTTCAGTTTCAATTTTCAAGTTGCAAAAGTCAAGTACACTTTAGTGAATATGAAATTTAAATTTTTTTTTAAATTATGTGAAAACAATTAAATAGTGCATCTATTTATTTATATAAAACAGAATGTCTGTCTGCATGTATTCTTTATACACAGATTTTTATTTTTAATTTCCGGGATAGGTTCAGGCCACAGAGGAAAATTTTAATTTTGACCTTAAAGTCTTTTTTCACCTATTTCAATTACAATCCAAAATGGAGAGTGGAGTCCGATGACGTTTTTCCAGATGTATTCTTTTTTTCCTTGGCTTATTTCTATCGTATGTCGTTAATTTTGTTACAATTTAATGTCTTTTACATTTTTTGCGTTTTCTTTCAATTATTTTAAATTCTTTATACAGATCTACAGTTTTTGTTCAATCTTGTTGAAATTTGTAAAATATGTGCTTTAACCATGAAAGAAAAGTCACTGTCAATTTTTCAAAGTCCATAAGTTAATTAAATAATTAATTTTTTTTGCAATTTTTACAAGAATTCGATAGTGGATTTATATGTAGGGTTGCTTTGGTTTTACTGCTTGATGGAGATAAATCTAAAGAGATGGTATTTCTTCCCTAAATACTGTGAACCTTATTTTGATGAGGAACTGACTTTTACCTTATTTTCTTCTATTTTAATTTTCCATTTACGCAAAACCAACAACTATAAATACCTCACTAAAAGTTTCTTTAGATTCGTTGAACCATGTTTTCAAGATGTTTCCTTCTCTTTTACAGCAATACATATATTTTTTACCATTGTCGCTTATATATATATATATATCCATGTGTCATCGAAAGTTGCAATATTTTTCCATTTATCACAAGATAAATGCTTTTCATTCAGAATTCCACATCGAATTCTACATTCGTCCACGCATCCAGAAAGACTATCTTGTCAAATGCACGTCCGCAGTTACCGAAGCGATCCAAAAGAGTGGAGTAATTGTCGCAAAATCCTGGCCAAAAATATTTTTCACCCTTTTTCAAGTTAAAATCATCGCCGTTGACTTTTGACTTACATTATATTAATAAATACACTTAAATAAACTTATAAACACAGAATGTTTTTATTTAAAAAATAAATCTAAAATACAAAGTTTACTTAATTGTTTACTGCTTATAAGAGGAAAGTAAAAGTTGATGGATTTGTTTTACTTACACGTAATTTTTAATTAAATACGGTTAATGTTATGTTATCTATAAAATTTTAGTTACTGAGATTGTAGAAATAATATACTACTATATTATTTTATTCTAGTATTTTGTATTCGGATTTTTTGCTTTCTATTTTTTTAAATCATCTTCAATGTATTCGTCTTTTATTCCAGAATTTTTCTATTTTTAATTGTCTTGTGCTTTTCGAAGGGATGGCGACATATTTTAACGGTTTTCTTATGTCGTTAGCAGAAAAAAACACATGTTAATATTATAGGCGAGCCTCCCTTCCTGACGAGCGGCTCGCTATGATATTTTTCAATTTATTATAATTTTTGTCGATTTTTTTTGCCATTGTGTCTTGGTTGTTTTTGAATTTTTGTCTTTCGTTTCTTGTCTCTTTTGATATATATATATATATATATATATATATATATATATATATATATATA
>BGPR01001117.1:50492-84691 GCA_013235015.1 Araneus ventricosus
ATATATATATATATATATATATATATATATATATATATATATATATAATGCATATTTTTATTTAGTATTTGCCAAAGTTGAGACATTACAATATAGATATACATGTTTTAAAGGACCTGTAGTAGAATAACGGTTTTAATCTGATTCCTTAAAGCTCTGGTCTTCGTTTTCATCATTCTCATTTTGGTGTTTCTTAGAAACATCGCCCTCAGACGCCTCTTGAAGAAATTGTAGGATCTGGATACTACAAAGTACCTCGCTTGGCCTTTATATAATGCACATCATAAATGAATCACTGCTTAAGGGGACATACGACTCTTAAACCTCGAAAAGATGAAGGAAAACTGTCAAATTCGATACATTAAATCTATGAAACGATATTCACAAACTCACTTTTATTTCTAGAAAAATATGTGTTCTTTCTTTCATAGTACACATATTTTCAAACCTATATATTAGTTTTATTTATTTGAGAGAGTAGTAAATATGGGTATAATTTTAGGAGAAAAATTGAGAAGTTACCTTGCGCGCATGATTACGGAAATAATATTGGTCTTATTATTATACATTATTTTGGGTATCAAAGTAATCCAAACAGTCTGTTTAAGAAACTGAACCACAATTTATTAACATTTACATTTAATTTCTATTTTATTTACCAATTTAAAATAAAATGTTAAAAATAGTTAAAATTTAAACTTTTCTTACTCCTCCCCCCAAAAAAAACTTCTTTGGAGAAAATATGTACAAAAATTGTGGTTCAGTTTGTAGAATATAGCACAATACATATTTAGTAGAGATTTTATGTAAAAAAATTCAGTAGTTCTTCAGATATTGTGCGCGCAATATCAAAAAAACACATTTTGACATATAGCGGTTTAAAGATATGGCCATTTTCAATGTTTAAGTTGAACAGCTGATACATTTTCCTTTATAACTTTAATAATTATTGGAATTTTTTAACGCTGATTGTTTTAAGGTATCCGCATACGTTCGAAAACCCATTTTTGACCGAAAATCATAATTTTTTTTTTAATGTCTTATCTGAAAGCCTATTGTTTTTAGTTTTCAAAACAGTTTTTATTTTACATCTATCATGATCAGAAGTGAAATTAGAGACATTTTAGTAGAACTTGACAGTTGAAAATGGAGTGGTAAATAATACGATAAAGAAGCATGTTTCATTGTTTTTACTTAAGATATTTAAATTTTATTGTTTATTTTTGTTTTATACTATTTTACATATACCAGGTATTATTTTGAAAGATTTTCAGTGTGAATGTTTTTGTTTTCTATGACATTGTTGCAAATTTAGGTAATTTTGAATCATTGTAGTATCTTGATTCTCTGATAATGATGTAATTTTTGATAATAAACGTAGGAAAAGTACATAAATTGTACTTATGATCAATATCAATCACTAAAATTATCTCTAGATCAACTAATAGGCATTATAAAGTTATTTGACTGAAAAACAATATTCAAATCTATCGATGGCGGCTGAATGATGGAAAACGATAATGACACATAAGCCTCAAGAAAACGACTAAAAAAAATTTCCAATCAGAAAATTTTTAAAAATGTGCGAAGCTGGCAAAAACTAAGGACTAGCCTACAAAACTGGGGAGTATTGAAGAAAAATTCTTTTTTCTTCTCATTGTCAATTAAAAACATAAACTTTAAACTCATTTTTCTCAAAATGTGATTTTTTGCAAAATTTTAATTTTTCAAACACGATAACTAAAATTCAACTTAAAATATCCGTCTCAAATTTGGCATACATATTATTTATTATATTGTCTAGGTAATGAACCAAAATATAAGTGAAATAATGCTCCATTAAAAAGTTATGTATCTTTTAAGGTTTGAAAAAAGGCCAAAATTCTTTAAAAATTCATGATTTCACACTAAAACTCTTATAATTTACATGTTTTTAGATACATTGCAAAACTTTTGCTTCAGGACCTAGCCAATAGTTGAAGGATTATATATGCTAAAGGATTTATCATTCTGATCATTTCTTCTTGAACGAGGGTGTTTGAAAAAGGGTCAAATTTAGTGCAAAAAAATCTAAGTTTTTTCAAATTTTTAAAAATATATTTAATTCATTTAACTTTTTTCTATGATTTATTAAGTTTTAACATAAATGTCATATAAAAATACAAAAATATTGCTTCAAATATCATTATTTAAATAAAAGGCCTCCGAACGTAGTCGGATACCTTAAATTGTTCAGAAAAGACTGGGGAATAATACATATTTTTTTCATAAAACCGAAAATTTTCGAGGTTTAACGGTCATATGTCTCCTTAAAAGAAACCTATTCAAGACATTTATGTTGAAAACTTCTCTATTGAACTTTCTGGAGTAGTTTGAACGGTACAGTCCAAAGTATTTGTTTCTGGCCTTGGTAGCTTTTTCTGATAGCTGGCTAATATGTATTTGACCACTTTCTTAATTACAGTGAACCTAATTATTAAAACGTTGCGCATTGTAGGAGTCATAGGGTGTAATTATAAAGGTCCATGTTGGTCTTGTTTCATCAGCATATACTTGGAACTTTTTTACCCACTTATTATGGTTTCCAATATAACTATTAACCTTTTAATCAACTCTACATCTACTCCAGTGACTTGTAAAACAATTTGGGAAGAATTCTGGATCTGAAAAGAAGCGTCTAGCTATATTCCCATCATTTGGTGTTCCAAAACGTTGCTGCGGATTTTCGAGAAGCAGTTCCATTTCGCTTTTGAACTTTCTTCGGATGTTCTTTTTAATGCCTCCTACAATTATTTTCTCTTCTTCATTCTCGCCTGACACTTATGAATTAGCGTTCTATATGATAAGTGAAGTTCTGACTCAAAGAAATGTATGCGTGTATGTCAAGTTGACAGACAAAATTTCGAAGTAACTTGGTTTTCTAGAAATCTCTTATGTAAGTTATTGAAGTCTTGTGAAAAAAGTCCACAGATGTAGCACCTAATTTTCGAAGTTGTTCCGGTTGCAGAATTGCAGGCTCTTCCATCACCCATTGTCAGTAGAACAGCGTAATTAATCTTTCGCATTCTATCTTCAGCTGGTACTTCTGTTCTTATTTCTGTACTTCTTCGTTTAAAATATCTGATGTTTCATGTTTAAAGTGCACGCAGATTGGTCTAGTAATTTAGCTGTACAGTAATCATAATCGGAAAACCCGACCAGGCTAGGCATGCGAAGCGCACTACATGACCGGCCTCCGCGACAATTAACACTGGCACTGTGGCCGAACTCCCTTATCATACGCTGACACTTGCATCAACCTCTACATGACAGGGTTCGACCCACCAACATCGGAAATGGACCCTTCGAAGTAGTAAACTTATTTTATGTCGAAAAATGCCATAATATAATAATGAAAATAAAAAAAGGTATTTTATAAAAAAAATTATATAAAAAATGGCGTAAATATGCGCAAGATTTTATCTTTGATATTGGTCCTCGGTATTGTAACCATTACTTTTATACTTTAAAAATGGCCCGACAAAGCCCGGCACACCTTTAAAAAGCTTTCACAATGTATAAATTGGAGCTAAAAAGGCATAAAATTTACCTTTTTTAACTTTTGATTTGTTTTATTATGTTAAAAATAAAACTATTCGAATTAATATATAATTTAAAACAAAGCTCTTATCTTTATTTAAGATGTAAAACTGATTTAACTTCAATCCATCCGTTTATATAGCCACAAAAAATATACATTTAAGCTTTACAGTAGAGCTGAAATGTGATAAAAAAAACCATGTCCAAAAACGAAGAAATCTGTTTTTCAACTTAGGCTAGGAGCTAACGTATATGATCCATGCTCTGAAATAAACGTTGATCCAAGTACCAATTAGTCAGCTATAGTAAAATATCATTTTTACAATTGTTGACCACATTTCAAATTTTGGACTTTTGACCAGTATTTTGGTACAAATACTCCTATATGAGGCGTCGGGAATTTTCCAGAAAGTCTGTGTTTCCGTATCACAGCTCATAGGTGCTACTTCGATTATTTTCTGTGACCTCTATGCATCTCACATATGTACTTATTGTCATTGAAAATGCTTATTACTCACTTATATTTGGTCTTTTTTCCTGCCAGTTACCCGCTAACACATGACGATGGCATTGCCTCACTTGCGTAGTTATGTCATTATGCCGTTTCATCTTTCAGCATTGTACTCCCTCATGAAGTTTTTACGCGTGGTTGTGAAACACTCTGTACATCCATCATATTAGTCTACTGAACTTCTCAAATGTAGCTATTTATCGAATTATTAACACAAGGCAAGACATGTGAACATACTTTCCATAGAAGCTCGTAAGTGGATCCAAAGAATGGGATTCCTTTCACATAAGGAATTCCTATTTTCTCCCAGTAGTCAAAGTTGCGTGTGGAGTACCTGCAACAGAACAGAAAAATCGACTTTGAGAACGAAACCGAAAGTTATTAGCACTAAATTTAACATTGTGATGTATAGAAATAATTTGAAATGATATGTCATTTTAGTTATGAAGCAGGTTATAGATAGTTACAATGACATCATAATGAGAAATCTCTGGTCAAGGACTTATCATCAAAAGATCTGATTTGACCTTTGTCAGAGTAAAATTTCCAATCTCTGACCAACGTCGAAATTTTATCACGTACAGTGCACTCCAAAATTATCCGGGTTGCATATTTACAAACCCTACCCTGATAGAACTAAGGCAGGAAATCAGTCAATATCATTGGCTACGAGGAGCAGTGACGTCGTTTTCAGCTCTCTCACGTAACGTACGGCAATCATAACAAAACAAGAGTCGTCCTACTTTTCTTCTCCGCTTTCCCACAGTTGAGCACAGAAAAAAATTATTCCGTGGGTTGTAATATTTTTTAAAAGGAAATTATTTTTCAAAATATCATAAAAAATAAAACATCCCACACTGTAAGAAATTATACTAATGAAAAGTACACGCACGAGAGCAAAGAACGACGTCATCGGCTCTCGGCGAAGCGAGCCAATCATATTGTCCGATTTCCTGCCACAGTTCTATCAGGGTAGGGTTTGTAAATATGCATCCGGGTTAATCACCGGGAGGGATCACACGAACAGTAGAAAAACACGGATAATCCGAAAACTCCATTTTATTAAAGAAAAAAATCATCAACCGTACAAAAATATAAGAATTACTCACCTTTGCATGCTGTATAACATCAAAGTAGGAATTTTCCTTTTAACATCTACTGCTACATTCTTAAAAAAATCCGTAATGCGTCTTTGCTTCTGCTGTTTGTTCATCTCTTGTCGTATATCGACACATATTTTAGGAACCGCAGTAATGTCGCCGTAATCAAATCCTCTTTGTCCCGTATAATCTAACAAAGTTTCCACAGATTGTAGAGCAGCAGAATGAGAAATTGTATTTCCCTCATTTAGTGCATCTTCTGCATCAGTACTAGCTGATTCTCCGTTATCAAGTTTCTGAAGGATTTTTAATTTTTGTTTAACATTTAAAACGTTTCATTTTCGTTTCACGCCACTCATTTTTAACAGTAAAAAAGTTCACGCTACTAACTGACGATAGACAAGACGCAAAAACTAAAGGAACACGTGCGAAAGGGAAAGAAGACGAAGAAGTTAAAGAATGACGTGTCAGGGAGAAGCGTGTTCGTCCGAGAATGAGCAAGCAGGAAGTGGATGATTCATTTCTCAGAAAATTAGGGGTTGAACCGGTAGAGATTGCAAGTGGAGGAAGAAAAAAATATGTTCTTTAGCCTCTGCCGTCACGGCTCACTAGTTTCACGGAATGAATCTCTCGATCGAACATCAACATCGATTTTACATGCATGATAAGCGTGAAAATGTTTCTCTTTAAATTTTTTGTGAGTCCGGAATAAGCACGGATAATCCGCAAACCGGATAATGGAGAGTACACTGTAGTTTTTTTAACCCATAAATGCCCTGTGTTACCTTTAAGCAACTTACCAGATTTGTCTTCTAAAATCTTGAGAATAAGACTGTTCTTGCCCAATAGGATGCATACTGGAAATGTTAGTAAATCAATTGATAGCGTATAGTTGGCATCATGAGTGCTCATGAAAAAGAAAATAATAATAAATGGATGTTTTTCATTTGCGGCTGCATCTGTTTTGCTTTGTTCCTAAGCTTGAGAATACCATATTTTGTTCTACGATGTTGAAGGAGATTCCTTATCCTTATTATTATTTATTCAAATTCATCTGTTTCATTTTTTTTTCTCAACTAAAGCCCGTGGTGCTGATTTGTAAAAAACTGTTTTTTTTGCCGTAAAGCGTACTTAAAACAAAATAGTATTTTTTAAAGTATTTTTCTCATGTTTCATATAAGAAATGAAAGTCAAAATACATTTTTAATTCAATTTTTAAAAAATCGGGCATTTAAGGGTTAAATCCTATTCTATAATGACTTTATCTAGAAAATCATATCATAACATATCTAGACACTGTAGATATTAATCTTGTATTGCGTTTTTCGCCTTAATTTCTATTTTCCCTAGCGTTGATTGCAAACGTCAAACGCCTTATCACCCATATTTTCATATCTAAATGTCAATAGATAGCGGATAAACTCTTTATTTTGATCGGAACTAGTAATTTGACACTACTAAGTAACTCAATTTGTAGCATATTATACGTAGTTCCGAAACCTAGAAATTTTCTACAATTATTTTTTAAAAAATATTTTCTTACCAGATGACAAAATTTTTTATTTCTATGTTGGAAAGTTGGAAAGCTCCAAAAAGGGAGTACAAGAAAATTTTTTTAAAAACGCGAACTTTTGCATATGTTATTTAAGATGGATTTCAACAATTGTTTCAGTGATCAGCATAGTTATTACCCTTCTTTTTTAAAATAAGTTCTCTGAGTGGTTTCACTGAACTAAACGTCCACTCGTATAATCGCCAGATCAGTTTCGATGTTTATCAATTTTGATCCGGAATTACTAGCAATATTTGAATAAAGAATAAACTGTAAAAATGTTTGCAATCTTTAATAAGTAAATGATAAATAATTTTACAGTTATAAGAAGCAACAAAATAATTTATGATAAGTAATATTAAGTATTCCATTAATAACTGATCACTTCTCAACTTTTATAGTAAATAATTTCAAATACAGATCCTGACCGAAGACCGATTCTGTTGGAAGAAGACCACAATTATTTCATTAATAAAAAATCCTATACCAATTAGATGTTATTAACGGAATAGTTAATATTATCTATCATAAATTATTTTGTCGCTTATTATATTGTAAAGTTATTTGTCATAGGATATATTAAATATTCCATTAATAACTTATCTAATAGGTACACTCCTTAAGTTTTATAGTAAATGATTTCAAATACAGCTCCTGACCGAAGACTAATTCTGTTGGAAGAAGACCACAATTTTTCCATATACTTGTGCAAATGAGAGATGTCCAGATGACGTCTGTCTTCTCTTATTAGTTAAAAGGAATGTTTAGTATGCAAATGAAAAAGATGCCAGATGAAGACTGCCTTCTCTTATTGGGTAAAAGGAATGTTTAGTATGCAAATGAGAGAGATGTCCAGATAACGACTACCTTCTCTTATTGGTTGAAAGGAATGTTTAGTATGCAAATGAGAGAGATGTCAAAATGCTGTCTTCTTTCATTTACTGGAAGATTGTTTGCTCTGTAAATGCATGACACGTCAATATGACGTCACTTGTTTTATATTTAAAAACTTGTTTACAATAGACTCGGTCAGGTCTCACTGTTGTTAGTTTGAAAAAAGCTGTTTTTCATTTTTGTTTGTTTTTCCACTCTTCCGCACTCAACTTCCGACACATCGGACTATCAAATTCTATTCTGCGCTGAAATCCACATTTGCATCATTTTTTTTTTTTGCTTTCTAAAATTAATTTCCGAATGATTTAACATTTAACTAAAAGTTATTTACTTATTTCATTTTCAACTTGAAGAAGGAAGTTTTTAAATAAGGAAATCTTATTTATAAAATTGTTTTTATATTTAATTGAAATAAATTAATTTCTTATTACTTTTAATATCTTACATGCACTTATATATACATAGAATCGCACAGTTATAGTTGAAAACTAGAGGGGCTCCGGTAGCCGAGTGGTAAGTAGGGATGGGAAAAACCTACCGGTTTTAACCGAAAACTTTTTTTTATGCTTGCTTCGATCAACCGGTTTTTTCGGATAATTTTTTGTTCCGGTTATAACCTGTTATCTTTTTAAAATTCAATAACCGGGTAAAAAAACCGGATCGAAAGATAGGTTCGATTAAACTAAAATGTACCAAGTTATGAAACTTTGAATTTCATCATCTTAGACCAATCTATGACAACCGCTTCCTCGAAGCTCTGTTGGTTTGCGGAGTACTAAAAACTCTTTATGAACAAATAAATATTGGCCAATGGATTATTTCCTGTAAAAACAATATTAACAAAAACATTTTTCAACAAACGGTGTTTGTTTTTTTATAAAAAAAACAGCCGAAAACCGGTTATTTTAGCCGGTTATAACCGCCAGATTAAACCCGAGGAGAAAAAATACCTGAAAAACCGAAAACATTATTTTCGAAATAATCGCCATGGTAAGGATTTCACCAAACATCCACATTCTTTGTTTCTAGAATATAGTCTTTAGTGTTTTTTTTATAATGAATAATGTTAACGACATTTTATTGTTTCTAACCTTTTTAAACTTTTAAGTACTGAATGCCAAGGTATCCAAACTTTGTGTATTATAGGGGCCCCAGTCCGGATGTTAATAGGCATAGTCTATTGTATGAATATATCTTAATCAAGATATAGTAATGTTAAAACAAAATAGGATTTTATGTTCTAGCCTAGGTGTGTTAATTTCAAGTGTATGTATCTCTTAGTCATAACTGTCGGGAGAAAAAGAACCTGGTTAAATTTGGGATAATCGTAAATTTTGTGTGTGGTGTTCAGTTTCTTCGGTTTTACGGCCACGACTATCTCCTTTAAAAATAAATTAAAATTTCTTCAACATCACACACCTATTACAAATAACATCATTTTGTGGAAGCGTACGAGAAAGTCGAATGGAGAACATTCTCGTTTATTATTGGATCATTATCAAATCGCAAATATAATTAGATTAGAATGAATACAAGAAAGAAAGATTGAACACCACTATCAATAACCTCTCTTTAATATCTTAAGTTTTAATCAAGACTGTCTCTTATTATAAGTGACATCATTTTGTGGAAGTATTCGAGAAAGTCGAACGGAGAACATTCTCGTTTATTATTGGATCATTATCAAATCGCAAATATAATTAGAGTAGAATGAATGGAAAAAAAGAAGATTGGAAACAACCATCATTAATTTCTTTAATTTTACGCCAGACTGGGAGATTTATAATACTGTACTTAGCAGCTGAGAACGGTATCAACGAACCAGTAGAATTTTCAAGTAAATGAAAAGTATCGATTCTCACCTGTAAAGGAAAAAAAGGCCAACAGTCCCAGGAACAGGGTGAGGATAAGAGAAAGTCAAATGGAGAACATTCACGTTTATTATTGGATCATTATCAAATCGCAAATATAATTAGAGTAGAATGAATGGAAAAAAAAGAAGATTGGAAACAACCATCATTAATTTCTTTAATTTTACGCCAGACTGGGAGATTTATAATACTGTACTTAGCAGCTGAGAACGGTATCAACGAACCAGTAGAATTTTCAAGTAAATGAAAAGTATCGATTCTCACCTGTAAAGGAAAAAAAAGGCCAACAGTCCCAGGAATAGGGCGAGGATAAGAGAAAGTCGAATGGAGAACATTCAAATTTATTATTGGATCATTATCAAATCGCAAATATAATTAGAGTAGGATGAATGGAAAAAAGAAGATTGGAAACAACCATCATTAATCTCTCATTAATTTCTTTAATTTTATGTCAGACTGGAAGATTTAGAATACTGTACTCAGCAGCTGAGAACGGTATCAACGAACCATTAGAATTTTCAAGTAAATGAAAAGTATCGATTCTCACCTGTAAAGGAAAAACAGGGCAAACAGTCCCAGGAACAGGGTGAGGAGCAGTGGTCCAGTCAAGAACTCGAGCATGGTTTCTCCTAAAGTATACAAACGAGATCCAAAACGCAGCGTTATGATATCGGACACACCAATTACACTAGGCGAGGCTCAGTATGATGCGCCTGCTTCGAAGGTCAGTTCTTAAATTGTGTTATCGCAGTAGGGAATTTGACCTTGCGAGTGTTTTGAGAGGAGGAAACGTCTGATTACGTGCGGGAAGGGTGAGGTAAAACGATGGAGATGTTTTGAGAAAAAGTCTTTGTAATCAGATAAATGTTGCGATTAAATATTACTTTCATGTAAAGAGTTCAATTGTTCCAGTTCTATACGCTTGTTAATTTTCATAATTGTGTCCTTACTTTCTCATTTCTTATACGAGAGCTTAGTTTAGCTTAGTTGTAGTAACGTCCCTTCTCGAAGTAACACGAGGGTTATTTATTGATGCACCTCATAATTTAGAACCGCGGTCGGATGTCGAGGACGACACCTGAGCTGGCACCACTCCCCACTCCAAACTTCCGCACTACACAAGTTCGGGGCTCTGCGCTCGTTGCGTTGGGTGCAGGGCTGTCTTGACAAATTTGAGCGGTCTGTGCGAGATTAACTTGGCACTCCATCAGAACCATAGCTAAGAATTTGAGCTCCTTGGGCTAGAATAATTTGGCACCCCATCAGAACCATAGCTAAGAATAATTTGGCACCCCATCAGAACCATATCTAGGAATTTGAGAGCCTTGGGCTAGAATAACTTGACACCCCATCAGAACCATAGCTAGGAGTTTGAGAGCCCTGGGCTAGAATAACTTGACATCCCATCAGAACCATAGCTAGGAATTTGAGCGCCATGGTCTAGAAAAACTTGACATCCCATCAGAACTATAGCTAGGAATTTGAGCGCCCAATGAAAATACTAAGTAATAAAATAATTGAGGAACACAAACAAAAGAAAAAGAAGAAAAAGTCGCCTCCTCTCTGATTAACGCCTTATCAATAGGGAGAACCGACGCCTTTTTGAAATAGGATTTTGTAAGCCAGCTTCCGCCAACCCTAATTAACACATGATTATTAAAGGTTACATTATAGATTTCAAAAAATATTCAATCATTGTCTCCTATATTAATATATTTTGAACGGATATGCAAGTTTATGCAAAACTGCAAAATCGATGGCTGTCTGGTTACAAGCTTTAATCCTATTTTTGCATTTTAACCCTTGGGTTGCAGCCAAATTAGCCTTACAGCCCTGTTTGGGAGTATGGGTCCTCCTCATGCTGGTGGTTCTCTTCCACTTTGATCTACTTTTACCTTACACCCAAATGTGTAGGCAGGAAACGGGAAGCCGTTTGACCCACATCAGATTTAACGTGCACCAGGCCCAGAAACACGGCGGATATTCTGTGGAATTGGGTTTCGAAAATGGAACTCTCGTACGCGAGATAGTAAGTATTGTTTAACAACGGATTCGGAAACCCTCCGCTTTTCTGCGAATGCGCCTGGCGGAGTTATTTTCATCAAAATAGGGGAAGTGCAGAATGGAAGGGTGATGTTTACATTTTACTGAGCCTGATCTAACAAAGAACTCGGGAAATGCGCTCATATGACTCATGCCTGACATCCCTTTCCGGTGTAAAAATCGTCCTTAAGTGGTAGTCTCGGAATCCGTTGCTGAACAGTATCTGTGCCGTAAGGCTACCAATGTGCTATCAGTGCAGTACTTCACACTATCTTTGACATTACACTCACTTTCTTCGGAAGGGTTAACTTCTTGGTGACACAGTGATAACAATACGGAATAAAAACACAAGTTTAGAACGATAACATGTTTAACCCCTTAAGAGTCGCGCCCGTCATATTAACGTGCATCGGATTATCGCATTTTTAGTCTTATGAACTAACATTTAATCATTAATTAGCTTTATAATTTGACACAAAAATTACTTAGAGTCCATAATCATCTCAAGTATTCTATGCCTTCTTAGATGAATGAAAACGACAGCCCCTTTCCAAAACAGCAGGGGTCATCTTATTAGATGGCAAAAAAATGCAACCTTTAAGGGGTTAATAGAACGACAATTACGCTAAAAACATAAATTATACTACTACATCATATGACCACGCGCACGGTGAGATGATAACAAAAAGTGAGAGAATGACCAGGTGGAACATCGCCTTTAAATACTGCAGCAGCTTCCTCGCCATTGGTCACGAGATGACATCGTTGAAAAGAGCGGGTTAGATACACATGCAAATACAGCTAACAACACAGCTGGCAATGATGCCAAATATTGTACAGAAACTTAAAAGAGAAAGTATTGTAATCTTCATACCTTTCCACTTCGAGATTTTGACACATCTCCACGTTTTGGATCCTTCCGATTCCGAAAAAACCATTTCTGGAATTATATCTATCCGTCTGAGAGCACAATAACTCGAAAGCACTATTAGATAAAAGAATGAAATTGGATGCGTGGTGCATATGCTAGGGTCAATGTGAGTAATAGATTATTATATGCAGAATGGTCATACATTATTGGACCCATTTCAAAAATTAATAAAAAAAACTATTAATTATACTGTCATGCCACTAACCTCCACGTAACTGTTCAGGCTCTTAGACAAAAGATGTGAAGTGAAGAGTGGCAAAAACAGTTGCGCAGGAGCGAGATGGTAGACGCCATGAATGAGATTGGGTTTCAGCACAGAGTGTGCACTTTCTGTAGGTGTTCTCGAGGTGAACTCCGAATGAATAATTATGAGTAATCTTGAACGTGAATCGCAATTGTACATACGTACATAGCTCCTATTTTTCGCATATAGTAGTACTAATAAACTAGTGTGAAAGAAAAAAAAGTGAATTTATTGAAGGCTGGAATACAAACAGTTATTACAGTTACAATTGCATTTTTCTTTTAAATGAGAGAGAAAATAAATAAGTCTCCTTTCATATAGGTGGTGTACCATTAGGGCGTTCTAAATTTGCTAGAGCGAGAGATTTTCATTCGCAATGGCAACGGATCGGCGGAAGCCGATGCGCGTTTTCTGATTTCCTTTTTTAGTTTTTCTTCAATGTCTCGAAAACTACTCAGTTTTTGAATCACAATTGATTTAACAAATTAAAGGGCATAAAATTCCTTACAAATACATGCTTTTAGTTATCTTCTAGCTTATAGTTTCGCAGATAATGGCCCTCAAAAATGGGAGATGGCCAATAATTTACGACCACCTAGACCGCTGTAACGGTCGTTACGTATCTGAAAAAAAATTTAAAATGCGCTCTGATTAAAAAAACCCTTATTTGTAACATTATTAGTTTCTTTTTAATTAATTTTTGAAATGAGTCCAATAATTTATGACCATCCTATATAATCACCGCGGAAATTATAAACTGGTGGTGACAATACACATACGCCAAAATAATAGAATTTTATTAAAGTTTGGGTGAAATCTGTCCATGGGAAGTCTGTCTGTCTGTTTGGATGTGAGCACGATAACTCAAAAACCAAACGAGCTAGAAGGGTGAAATTTGAAAAGTAGTATTATCGCCAAAATTGTAGATAATGTATCAAAGTTTGAACCAAGTCCGTTAAACGGTTGACGGTCTGTCGGTCTATATAGTCATTGGATTGTAAACACGATAACTCAAAAGAAGGTAACAAACTAGATAAATGAGATTTGTTATGTTGTCTGGACATGACAGTTGTAAAAGTGTGTCCAACTTTTGACCCAATCAGCTAAAGGGGAGAGTTCAAAGTGCATAATAGATTCTCACCACTGTGCTGCGATATCACAAATCGCGCCATATTGCGTAGGTGTTCGAAAAAAGTCGATGGGAGATAGGGCTGGCTGTTATTGCAAAAATAACCGGTTTCCCATTCTTCAGGTTTTTTTTCACATCCGGTTTAACCTAGTGCCTATAACCGCCCAAAATAACCGGTTACCGGCGTTTTTTTATTATAAAAAAATAAACATCGTTTGTATACAAAATTTTTATTAATATGATTTTACAGGACATTAATCCATACATTGGCTTTCAGTAATCCGCCACCAAACAGACGCCTCGAGGAAGTGGTTGTCGTTGATTGGCCTAAGATGACGAAATTCAAAGCTTCATAACTTGGTAAATTTTAGTCTAATCGAACCTAAAATCGAGTATATCTTCCGATCAGGTTTTTTTTACTCGATTATTTTATTTTTAAAAAATAACCGGTTATAACTGGGACAAAAAATAACCGAAAAAACCGGTTTATCGAAACAAAAAAAAGTTTTCGGTTAAAACCGGTTGGTTTTTCCCATCCCGCCACTGGTTTAGAGATTTATTCAACTTCCTCTGTTTCATCAACAGGTTACCTGAACTACACAAATGCAATGCGATCATAAACTTTGATAGCGACCGAATACAAGGGACAGTTTGATTAATATACCCCATCAACTGCCTTTTCAGTAATTTTTATTTAATTTGAAAGAAACCTTGCTCACATCCTTTATAAAAATGCCATACACAGTTTAAGAAAAATTTGAAACTTTAAAATGATTTACTCGCCACATAACGATCAGCTTAAAGCTTATTATTAAATAATTTTTACTAAACAGAAAAAAATGGTTTATTTTTTTGAATATAGAAAATGTTAATACCATCGACTCTCAACTCGCTCATTCACACATAACGCAAACCACTAGGCCTAGAAAATGCGTTAAGTTGGAAACTCGGGAATGTTAAAAAGTCATTGAGTGAAGTATTTTTGATAAAGGGAAATAATTTTTTCTTAATTGTAAAACCAAATAAATTTGAAGAAATATACTTTTATATTGTTACGAAAATCATCAGGTTAGTGTACGGTGAGATCAGTCCAACAAGCAGGTAATGGGGAAAGACTCTTTATTCACGAATATTCCGGGAAACAAGAAAAACAGCATTTGCACAAATTAGAGACACAAAAAGACAGCAAATCACTGATAATTACAGTAACAGCGCTTTCAGTACCGCTAGGCGTCTAACTACTTACTAGCTCGCACTGCGGACAAAACTCCAAAGATGTTCAAACACACTCGCACTCCAAAGAGATTATTACCTCGCTGAGCAGGTCGGTATTTATACCCTTTTTCTGACAGGATGTGAGGTCACAGGAAAATTCCTGAAGAATCTCCATAACTTCGCTCCTATAAAGATAGCGAGAAAATTCTTGTATTTTCGGGATCCTAAATTTTGTCGCCAAAATTGTCTCTGCTCTCTCTCCGGGTCACCACTTGTGCGGTCTGCTAATTAATTATGCAAATGACCAGCTCGATGTCTATAAACAACATCTTTATTAACATAACAAAAGCGACGTCGGTATCTAAAACAAAACAAGGAAAATTCGAAATTTGAAACTGAATTATTTCACAACTGCGCATTTATTTTTAGTCACGTTCAACACGATCTCGTCAGTTCACTTCTCTGTCTGAAGTCTTGACCGCAGCGCCAGAGTCTCCAAGGTAAGGAGAGATTTGCAGAGATTTTATGGGATCCATTCCCCCGGCATTCCCATAAAATCTCTGCAAATCTCTCTTTCCGACCACAGGACTAACATTACGGGGAAGCAACCTTACAGGTTTGTAACAATATGTATGAATTCGAAAGATATCTGATCCTCAGTCAAAGAAAAATTTATCTTTGCAATGGGTTAAAAAATATAATACTTCAAAATTACTCAAAAATTTAAAAATCAGAAGTCGAGAGAAATATTTATGCTATTGTAAATTAACTCAGATAAAGATCTGTTCCATTAACTAGGTGTTGGACTATCTGAAATTCATTCCACCACAAGAGATTACCATGCAGCATACTAACTAAGCACTCTTAACTAAGACTAAATAGGAATGACAAATCGAGTTATTCCAATAAAAATACAAAAGTTAAGTTTTATTAATGTTTATATAAATAAATGTTTTGATCCATGTAAATGAAATACTATATGCAAATCAGTTTAAATATTTTTAAAAAAGTTAGAAAGTATCAAGTACAAATTTAGGTAATTTATCGTAAAAATAAATGGACTTGAAACGTAATACTTGTCTCATTAAAGATTAAACTTAATAGAGAACTTTGTGAAGTAAACAAAGACAAAATTATTTATTTGCGATCAAGTAAAGCATTTTTGATCGTCGAAGTGCCTTTAATTGGGAAGCAAAGTAGTATTTCGAAAATTCCAATTTGTGCTGCGAAGATTTCTGGCATTATTTTTAAAGAAAGAAGATTTGATCCAAATCGAATTAAACCAGCACTTCTTTTCAAACCAGCGGGAGTGGTCTCCCCTAAACTTTCTCGTATACTTCTCGAAAAAGGTGCTGTTTCCCCTCCCCCCGCGTGTATAAAAAAAATTCGAACCTATTGTAACACAGGATTCAATGACTATCAGAAAATATTTAGGTAAAAAATCAAATTTAAAGAGATGCGTTCCGATTAAATGAATACCGATTTCTACTCGTGCTTGGCTCAAGGACAATCCTTCCGCGTGCACAGATTGCTACCAAGTACGCATGCGCATGGAGAATCGGATGAAAAAAAGCGCCAAGCAGGACTCAATAAATATCGTGCGCAGAAAATTGCGTTCAATACGCATACGCGTGGAGATAGCGGACTCGTTGGAGATACGCTTATACAGACCGACAGAGAGTCAACCTTTTGACGGATTTGGCCCAAAATTTTATACGGACCTACATTCATGACGATAAAACTGTGTACGAAATTTTATCCATCTAGCTATTCAAGTTTTTGAATTATAGCGTTCGGATGACCGCGGACATACGGACAGACAGACTTCCCGCTGACGGATTTTGTCCAAAATTTGATAGAAACCTACAAATTATGTTTAAAGACTACATACCAAATTTCATCCCCGTAGCTCTAATAATCGAGTTATCGTGTTCACAGACAGACAGACATAATTCCAAAATTGTGTTTTTCGGACTCAGGGAGGTCTAAAACGTGGAGATTCGTCAAAATCTCGAGTTCGAATTTTTTGACGATTACAATACTTTCTCTTTGTATACTTCGTATACGAGAAAGTAACCAACGGGAGTGGTCTCCCCTAAACTTTCTCGTATACTTTCTAAGTGGAGATTCGTAGTGGAGATACTTTCTCTTTGTATACTTCGTATACGAGAAAGTAAAACAAAAAAAAAACAAAAAAAAACCTGAAATCAATATCTGTTGCCACGTTTCAAAAAAATATTACTTTGAAGCAGGCGCGATAAAATAGGCAATGCAATGAATACTAAAGCTAAAATTCTGCTTTGGAATTGAATTCCCAAGAAAACAATTTATCCTACCACAACCGTAACAATTGCAAAAGCGCGTGAATAAAAGATTTGCTGAAATAATGAGATCGGTTTGATTTACAACAATAAAAAATATTATTAACAATTGATGCTTAAAAACATTATTCATTGTTGTAAATAAAATTTACAACAATAACAGATTGCTACCAATACGCATGCGCATGAGAATCGGATTAAAAGAAATTGAATATGCAATTTGAACGCCTCTTTTTGATGGATTTGGCCGAAACTTTTATACGGACCTACATTCATAACGATAAAACTGTGTACCAAATTTTATCCATTTAGCTATTCAAGTTTTTGAGTTATAGCGTTCACATGACCGCGGACATACAAATAGACAGACTTCCCGTTGACGGATTTTGTCCAAAATTTGATAGAAACCTACAAATTATGTTTAAAGACCACATACCAAATTTCATCCCGTAGCTCTAATAGTTTTCGAGTTATCGTGTTCACAGACAGATATACAGACATAATTCCAAAATTGTGTTTTTCGGACTCAGGGAGGTCTAAAACGTGGAGATTCGTCAAAATCTCGAGTTCGAATTTTTTGACGATTACAATACTTTCTCTTTGTTTACTTCGTATACGAGAAAGTAAAAATGAAGACAAATGTTTACATATTTCGAAGAGTTCCTGTCGTATTATTCCATCAAATAACCATGATAGGAGCATTCTGTATCTGAAACAGAGAATCGTTCCATGTGACTCCGTAAAACGTTTTATTTGGTTGTTCCTTTCCTAATCAATAACTTATGGCCTTCTTCATAATAAAACATTCTTTATAAACATAACGCGTGCTGAAGGAGTGAATGGGAGAGGAAGAATTTCCACCTAATTAACAAACATTTAGAAGCTGTTAATGACATGATCAGTGATGTGGGGTGGGTAAATACCCAGTGGGTAGGTAAATATTTTTTGGGTATATACCCGGGTATTTACCCAAGGCCTGGGTAAATACCCAAAAACTGGGTATTTTGCGGGGAAAAAACTTTTCGAATGCTGATTCACAATGAAAAATACAAATTTCTACAAATACCCAACAACTTGATATTTTGCAAGGAAAAAAAAGTATTTGTGAATGACGATTCAAAATTAAACTTAAAATTTATAAATACCCAAAACTGGTTATTTTACAAAAAAAAAGTATTTGAGAATTGTGATTCAAAAAGAAATATTAAATTTATAAATACCCATACGCTGAATATTTTGCCAAAAAATGTATTTGTGTGAATGGTATTTCAAAATAAAACATATAAAATTTATAAATACTCCTAACTATATATTTTGCAAAAATTTTAAAAAATGAATTTTCGAATGGTGATTCAAAATGAAACATAAAAATTATAAATATCCCAAAAATGGGTATTTTGCAAAAAAAGAAGTATTTGCGAAAGGGTACTGTAATGCTGAGTATAAACATGCCAATCTAAGCAAAATGGAGAAACATGCAAAAAATATTTCAAAAATTCTATTGGATTAAGAAAGGTTTTGAAAGGGATAAAATAGATGATGAATTTTCTTTTAATCGAATTCCAACATGATAACTACATCAAATTTAGAGTTTCAAGAACATTTAAGTATTGTTGTTTATGATCCAGATGAATCCAATCTAACCAGGAATAGTTTGTGTGAGTGTGTGTATCTAATATATCGTCAAATAATACAATAGTTTCCTCAACAAAAGAATTCGAATTTCTTGTTGCTGAAATTTTATTACAAAGATCACTTAACTTTGTTGAAAGTAATATGAGTGAATATTACTTTCAGAATAATTCTCTTTTAAAAACTGTTAGAACTGAAACATCTGCTAACTTTTCATCAGCAATGTCTGGTACTTTGACTAATTAATCCAAAAAGAATGTTAAACAATTATATCTTTCATTTTAGTGTCTATTATCAGCTGTTTATCATTTTAAACCAAACTCATTATTTCTTTTTTTCATTTAGTTAAAATAACTCTCATTTTTAAAAAGCAACAAATGCATTATTATTCCTTTGCTCATTGTATTAAAAAAGGATTGGCATTTAAGCCACGCATTTTATGCAAGTTCTATGATATAGTATTGCGTTTTTGTTTTTTCTGATTCATTTTTTTAGCCTCTATATAATTTAAAAGGTTCATAAAACTATATTTCTTTTTTTTATCTTAGCTAATGCTCAATGTATATTCTATACATATTTATATTATATATAGAAATCATATTTCACAGCAGTGCCTGTATTTTATCTGATTAGAGTTAATTGAAAAATAAATACCCAGGTAAATACCCATTTTGGGTATTTATCCGGGTAAATACCCTGGGTATTTACCCTTAAAAATAAATACCTGGGTATTTTACATCACTGGACATGATAATGGTGTAAAATCCACGGGTTTTAATTCATTTTGTTTTTATTTTTTCTTTTTTATTATCTTTTGACTCTAACTGAATTATGCAAGCGAGTTGTTTTGTATTTTATAATCAATGTTTTGGATGGAACAAGCGACTTGAAAAAGAATATGCCTTTCTAGGAGGGTGCCATTTTTACTTTCTCGTATACGAAGTATACAAAGAGAAAGTTTTACTTTCTCGTATACGAAGTATACAAAGAGAAAGTATTGTAATCGTCAAAAAATTCGAACTCGAGATTTTGACGAATCTCCACGTTTCAGACCTCCATGGGTCCGAAAAACACACAATTTTGGAATTATGTCTGTCTGTGTGTCTGTATGTCTGTGTGTGTGTCTGTGAACACGATAACTCGAAGACTATTATAGATAAAGGGATGAAATTTGGTATGTGAACTTGAAACATAATTTGTAGGTTTCTATCAAATTTTGGACAAAATCCGTTAAAGGGAAGTCTGTCTGTATGTATGTCCGAAGTCATGCGAACACTATAACTCAAAAACTTGAATAGCTAGATGAATAACATTTGGCACACAGTTTTATCATCATGACTGTAGGTCCGTATTAAATTTTGGGCCAAATCCGTCAAAGGATTGACTGTCTATCGGTCTGTATAGTCGCATACTTGTAACAATTATATCTCCTAAACCCTTTGGCTTAGATAAATAAAAATTGTTATGACGTTTGCTAATATTAATTATAGATCTGTGCTCAAATTTCGTTTCAATCCGTTGGAAAAAAGGTGTTCTAATTGTATATTTCGTTCAAATTGCATATTTCGTGCAAATTGCATATTACGACTCTGTTGGCGAGCGTTTGTTTATTTTACTCAAGTTAGTATAGTTGGCTTTTGACCTTATCGGTCTACGAAATTGTAGCTTCGAAAGCGCTTCGTTTCTTCCCATTTGGTTCTTTTTTTCTCCCTTTTGGCGAATTCTGATCCTGCTCGGATTATTTTATTTCCGTTTTGTCGTTTCAACGTGTGCTGCACAAAACTTGTTGCGTTCTGGGAATAGAGCAGATTCGAAAATTTTATCCGAGCGAGTTTGCGGGGAACTGACTTAATTTCGCTTATTTTTTATCTCCACTGCGCTAGGGGTTTTAGCTTATTTTTTGTCCCTACATGTGTTAGGAGTATACGAGAAAGTTTAGGGGAGACCACTCCCGCTGGTTTTTCTCTTGACTGAAACAGATCGGCAATAATTTAGCCCATCTTTTGATGGCAATTTTCGTTTCTTTTTTACTTTCTCGCATACGAAGTATACAAAGAGAAAGTAATGTAATCGTCAAGAGAAAGTAATGTATTCGAACTCGAGATTTTGACAAATCTCCACGTTTTAGAACTTCCTCAGTCTGAAAAACACAATTTTGGAATTATGTCTGTCTGGTCTGTGTGTGTGTCTGTGAACACGATAACTCGAAAACTATTAGAGATAAAGGGATGAAATTTGGTATGTGAACTTGAAACAAAATTTGTAGGTTTCCATCAAATTTTGGACAAAATCTCTCAACGGGAAGTCTGTCAATCTGTACGTCCGCGGTCATGTGAACACTATAACTCAAAAACTGGAATAGCCAGATGGATAAAATTTGGTACACAGTTTTATCGTCTTAATTGTAGGTCCGTATAAAATGTTGGGCCAAATCCGTCAAAGGGTTGACTGTCTGTCGGTCTGTATAATCGCATACTTGTTCAGTTTTGAAACTAACTGCCTGCGCATGCCTACTGGTGGCAATGCCTGTGTAAAGAAGAAGGGACGCTCCGAAAACTTGGCAGTTTGCCAAAAAACAATTCTGGCGCCATTTTGTAAGGAAGCAAACATTTAGGGAGTCTCGCTGGGTCCTGTTGCGCAAAAGAATGCGCAGGGGATTTGAATTTGTTTTGATCCTTCAAACCACGCGTGATTCCAACTTTGGTTTACTTGCGACGGAAGTTTATTTGACGTCTTTTATCATTCTAGTTTTCTCTACATGTGTTAGGAGTATACGAGAAAGTTTAGGGGAGACCACTCCCCCTGGTTACACTAGTAATCTAAAATTAAGTCACGTGTACAAGACGTTATGATTCGATGCAAAAATGGCCGGTAATCCATCAGCATCTTAAGGATTCTATGGGCTCTTGGTTGATCAGTACGAACACATCCGCAAAACAGAGGGAGGTCATCTAACTGCACTACTGGTCAAATGTGATGCAAGATTGGTAAAATAGGAAACATTTGGAGTTAATTTGAATACAATGGTTCACAATCAGTTGTTGTGGGATGTACAATTGTGAGAACTCACATTTTAAAGTGAAGATTTTTTTTACTAGGACATTTAGGGGATCGTCTACAAATGGATGAAGACGAAAATGATTTGGGTTCACCCCGTTCCACGGCAAGCTGAGAGTGTTTTGAAAATTTCATCAATCGTTTTTGCTTTTCATGCGCATTGCTTACATGCATTTTCATGAAAATATCATGAATATTCGGGAAGATATAAAGGTTTCTTTAAAACATCCCAAATTTTTGCTTATACTATGCAAAGTTTTACACCAAATTTATCGAAACTTACAAAATACTAAAGAATGTGTTAGAAAAACATTGTATCAAAATTTAAACTAAATACCTTCTAATATTTGAGGAAATATGAGTATTTGTAGCAAATATGTTTTAACCTTCCAGCGGGCGCGCCTGCAAAAATTTTACGACATATTGTGCATCGTATTACATAAATATATAGTGTTGTTTTACAAAAAATAAATACAGATTTTATTTATGTTATCTTTATTTATTAGCCTAATAGTAAGCAAAGATTTTATAGATAAAAATTGCGCTTAAATTTATAAAAGAACGTTATAAATATGTAATACGATGCACAATGCAAGTATCTCTTCAAAACGCGCGCCCGCTGGAAGGTTAACTGCGCATGCGCGAAACACAGCGTAACTTTTCTTTCCTAACGTCGAAGCCAGATATCTAAGGCAGCTTATATAAAAATTCCAGTTGGATACCATTAAGATTTAGAAAGTTGTAGGCATTGCAACCAGCAGAATTTCTGCTGTTCTCTATGAGAAACAAAATGATGAGGGGTTTTCCACGAATCAATATTTTTAAACTTGAATCTTCGAGTATTAATCGTCGAATTGCGATTTTAATTATGTATTTATTTTTTTATGTTCAGATGGGTTCTCAGGATTTTCCACTTTCATAAAATTCAATATTGCTGTTCGAAGATTGTCCTCTACACTGTTTAAATAACTGAAAGGTTATAGTCGCAGGGGCATTAAGTGGTATTCTGTTTTATCTATCAGTGCAATATGGATGCGATAAGTCAAATACGCAACGGTCTAAATAAATGAAATTTAGTATGTGGTCTTGCCATTGCGCTAACAGATATTGTTACAAACATGGAAAGTCGCTTCCCAGCAATGTGAGTCTTAAGGTTGGGAAGAGAGTTTTACAGGGGTAAGTATGGGATGACAGGCAGCAGCCACGTCTGGATACCTGACCTTGGCGACAAACTTGAGAAACTTGAACTTTGAGAAGGGGATTTTGGATACGTTTTAAGAATTTTTTTATGCCAGTCCAGACCGTTTGGTTGCAATTGACATGTTCAATCCTATTTCACCGCGCCTTATATACTGCCAGAAACTTGAAGGGAGTTTATACTCGACTAGTTAAAATCCCGATACATACAACTTTTTCTCTCAAGGAATTTTCAAGATATTACCAGCTTAAGGACTTATCGGGAGTTAACTCGTCCTAAATACAGTAGGTTACAAAATAACTCGGTCCTTAAGCGGTTAAACATTTTATTTACAACTTTCATGCTTTTGAAAACGGAAATTCAAAGCATTCCCGCAATAAATATTTTCCTCCGTTTTGTTTCGGGCAACCAGATTTATGCATAACTTAAGACTTACGAGATTGTAATGGAAAAGGAAGGAATCCTGAACCGACACTCCTCACCATAAATCTACACCACACCAACCGGAGGACATTTGGCCGCCTTAGAATGGACCTTATGCATGTGACGTCACATCCTCCGACACGTGACCTGCCGGAGGCAGCCATTGGTCAGTCTTAAACAGCTGACTCAGAACTGCTTTTATTTCTGAGTCGCTTATAGGCCAATCGCTTTGTTTATTCCTCCACAGCTGTTTTTTTATACTCTCGAACCCAAAGGGTGCATAAGGTCCATTATTTAACGTGCAACAGGCCCACATGCATAGTGGATCTTCAGTAGAATCGGACTTCGAATCTGGAATCGAAGCCGAGACCTTACCACTAGGACCACCGCGGCCCTTAGACGAATGGACGAGTTTTCTCATTTGTTTATTTTGGTTTCAAAGAACTTCCGTGATGAGGGTTCACTTCCGTTTACCAGTAATCCTCCAATTTAAGCGATCTGCAAATCCAATCGGTTTCCATATCAAGCGCCAAATTCGATTCAGTTCTTTCTTGACTACACAAAGCGCCAAAAAAAGTGATAAAGAATAATTATGGCAACCTTTCCACAAAAGTTGGCTCTTATTTTAAGTAAACATTGAGAGCTACAACATTAGGAATATGAAATTTAATATTTTCAAAGTATCCAAAAGATCAGAAACTCCACTTTAGACATAAATTAATATCTTCAAACATAGTGTTGAAATTTTGAAGATTCCCACCGACTTAACATTATCACCAGAAGTTGATGGGCAAGACGGAAGTCCTACTTTACCGAAAATAAACAAAACAGAAAACTCGTCCACAGATATAATGCAAATATCCTGCGAGCATACATCTCAACCCGAATTTCTGCTTCAACTTCATGGTTATTGAATAATCGTGTTCTTTCGCTTTGGTTTTTGTCGTTAGCTCCATTACATTCTTTCCTAACTTGGATTTTATATCTTTTAGCTAATAACCAGCTTTAGGAAAGGTGCCCACAGTATGGCAACTACAAATGTCGAAACAAACGTTTGCACGTTTCAGTGGAAAGTTGAAAACATAACTCGATGCTTCTGGTTGAAAATGCGAGGAGATATAGCGAGTCCCGCTTTTGTTACAGATACATTGGAGGGCACGAAATGGACGTTGCGTTTGTATCCCATGGGAGACGATGAAGAGGACTTTGTAAGTTTCTATCTGCGTAGAGAAGAAGACTGTAGCGGACCGGATGTCGTTGAAGTAGAGTACCATCTCGCATTCCTGGGTAAAAACGGTTCGTTTTTGGCACAAGAAACTCAATCGAGATATTTCAAGAAAAACGAATTTTGGGGAGCCTCGGATTTCGAGGAAGCAAGGAAAGTTTTCGTCGATGAAAGAGAAGCATTTCTTCCAGAAGATACCCTGTCGGTTCAATGCACGATATCGAGTAACAAAAATACAACCGTCAAGGCAAAACATTTATATGCCCGGACGGTTTTGAGTGTGAACCGCAGATCTTTCGTTTGGCGAATCGACAAATTCAGCAGTCTCAAACCCGGCCTGAATAATCAACTCAAAGTAGCTTTCCTTGAATTTTTTTTCGTTTTAAACGAAGAACAAGGTTTTGGAGAAAGAATTATTATAAACTTCAAATCATTCGATGAGCGTATGAAATACTTTTCATTTAAAACTTTGATTATAGATTCGGACGGCAAAAAGGAAAATTGCGGAATGCACGAATATTTCATCGGTGATCTTCAGGAACGAGTATTGTCATCTCCGCTGTTTTTCCCTGAAAAGTGGATGGAACACAACAGCCGATACTTTCCCGATGATATTTTGACGCTCGATTGTGAATATGCTTATTTAATTGAAATCAATCAATATGAATTTTTTGGTTCTGCAGCAATTTCTCCCAAATCAACGAAGGAGGATGTCCGAATCCCGGAAAGACATGATGGTGGAAAAGAGAAATGTCAAAATACGCCAGCTCTGATTGAGGATTTGAAATCCATGTACGGCGACGGCATTTTCAGCGACATGAATCTCCGGACCTCAACGAAAACCTTTCCAGCCCACAAATGCATTTTAAGCGCCAGATCCCCTGTGTTCAAGAGAATGTTCAGCAACGAAATGACAGAGAAGAGCAGCGGACACGTCGAGATAACCGATTTGGAAGAAGACACGGTGCACCGAATGCTACTGTACATATACACAGATTCTCTGGAGGATCTGCAACTTGAAAGCGCATCCAAATTGTACGAGGCTGCTGACAAGTACGAGATCATGCCCCTGAAAAGCAAGTGTTGCTCTTTTCTGAAAGACATCTTGAGCTCAACCACAGTTTGTGATGTTTTAATTCTGGCTGACCAACACCAAGACAAAGATCTGGAAAGTGCCGTGAGAGCTTATATTTTGGAGCATGACGAGGTGTTCAGCTCGCTGGAATGGAAGCATTTCATGGGCACTAACATTAAATTAGCTGCGGATATTATGTACTGGAAGGTAGTGGTCAATCCTGTTAAGATTTATCCATGCAACGCATAAGTTATTTGCGTTTTTATTTTCTCCCCAATGAAAACGTAAAATGGTATTTTCTATGCTAATCAATATGTAACAGGCTTATTTGTTTTACTTTCTATTTGCCTTTCAATTTTTTTCTGTCGAATCTTTGAGCATTATTTTTCTGATAAATATTTTTTAAAATGGAGTAAGATAGCAATTTTGATTTATGCAAAGAATTTTGCAATAAAACTCATTATTAGTCATGTTTTTTTCACTTATTTAACTGTGTTTTTATTTTTAGAGTGATATCTCTTAGGATTGAAATAGTGAAGTTTATTAACAGTTTTTAAAAAACCAACCTTGTGTATTTTTATTTCATATAAAACTGCCACTACCCTGAAAAATGCACTTTGTTCAAATTCGTATGCATTAAGGATAATTTAGGTCATTTATCTGACTGCACTTCAGCTCATAATATACAGTAATGTGTATTAGTTTCCACGTTAAAATTCTCCAGTACTTCTAGATACTGATATGATCATAATATATTGTATCGTAATTACATTCAGAAATTATCTCGTGTTTCACGAATGCATTCAAAAATTATCTCGTGCATTATGAGTGTAATTTTAACATTTCAACAACTGTATAATGTTGTAGTACCTGATCCTTTGGATTTGTTTACTTTTCAGTGTAGACAAGAATTATCTGGTTCCATTAATATACCATAGTGCATTTAAATTATTCTTGTATGCATATAAAAATTACTATTATCTGTAGGTAGAATTTTAGTATCTTAACAAAAGCTTTCAGAATATATGCGAATGAAATGGGTTTTTTTCCTGGAAACTTTTAATACTTTGTTAATGTCACCTCTGTCTGAAGCTACAGAATGAAATTTCATTTTAAATCAGAATAATGAATGGAAATAATACAATATATTTAACAGTTTTTTAAATCCTCTACCACTGTAGAGATGACCGAAGCTTTCTTGCTTTGCTACTGTTTGAGTGCAGATTACATTCCCCACCCGTACTTAAATCATTTGATAGAAGGATTTTGAAAAGATAGAAATGATGTACTTGTAAAAGTTAAAATTGTAGAATAATATATTCAATAATGGTTGTAAAACTTTTTTGGAATAACACGTGATGTGATGTTATTATGGTGCAACAGTTTGTTAAAAACCCTTTTGCCGATTACTCTTATACCCGTAGATGGATTTCATGACATTGCCAATCTTTCAATAAAGTTTTTTTTTACCTGTGAATTTTGAATCTTAACTATGTATTCGCTCGCTTATTTGTATTCCAGCATATTTGTTTAATAAGATGAATAATAAATGAAATATAATGCAGCAGTGTTTTTGTTTAGAAATTTGCAACAATTCTTCTAATAACGTTTCTCGCACCAACCCAGATAGCACTTAAGTTTACAGCAAGTTTGATTTTGACTTGATATTACCTTGTCATTGCAAATTTGATGCATCAAGCTTGAAGCGAACTTGTGGCAAGTTCGTCGTGACAAGTAGCGCCACCCTCGCTTGCAAAACGCGTTTGCCACAAGTTCGCCGTGACAAATAGCGCCACATCCTTGCAATGCAAACTTGCTGTAAGTTTTCAAAACAAGCTTGATGCAAAGATAGCACAAAGAGATAATTATCTTTGTCTCTGTTTTAAAAAAAACATCCGATTTTTAATAGCATCTCCTAGACCGTCCTTTTCATTAATTCAATAAATCAATGATAATTTGTAAAAAAACTAACTTTTTTATAAAAAAATTTTTGAAACATTTTCCATCTTTTTACTAAATATAGCACTCGCACTTTAAAGAAAACTATATCGCCTTTTTCTGAGTGCTGAAATTTTAACGTTTATAAACAAAATTAAATCAAAAAAACAGTCAATGTTTGTTGAAAAATAAACTTATACATTTTGTCCCATTTTAAAGTAATTACTTTTGAACTCTAATTTCATAATTTATTCTAGTAACAAAACGTAGTTATTTGCGAAAATCGCTCTATTTCTTTGACTTCAAATCATTCTCAACTCAAAAAATTAATGAAATCTAGAAAACAGTTTAAAATAAATCGAATCGAACGATGTAATAGCGAAATCTATCTTCTCCTCTCAGAGTTTAACTGGCCGAGTGGTTAGCGCGTTAGCTTCGGAACCGGTAAGTCGCGAGTTCTAATCCGGGTTGTGTTCGTACTCTGTTTTTGCTATAATTTGCAATGAGTTTGATGCGGCAAGCTTGCTGCAAGTTCGTCCCATGGTGACTTCGAAGCTTGCGTTAACTTGCTTCAAACTTGTTGCAAGCTTGCACTCTTGTCATGTCAAACTTGTTTCAAGCTTGCACTCTTGTCATGTCAAACTTGTTTCAAGCTTGCACTCTTGTCATGTCACATTTGTTGCAAGCTTGCTGCAAACTAAAATTGCTATCTGGGAATCTTCTTCGAAATCGGTATACCCGTTTTCGAACATCGGTATACCCGTTTTCGAACGACGTCTTTTACGAACTTGTATCTCGTTCATTACAAGTTTTTTCCTATATATATATAAAAGTATATCTTCGCTTAACAAGCAACACCACCTGCCTCAATATTTTGAAATTTGAAAGAGGAAGAAAATACTCAATTTTTCGCAATCAACAACGAATATTTTTTTAATCTTTTTAACTTATGACATGAACAAGAGACTAGATGTGAAAAGAAATTCTGAAATATTCGCTGTTGGTGGCTAAAAACTGAGTATTTTCTTCCCCTTTTGATATTTCAAAATAAATGAGACAGGTGGTTTTGCATGTTAAGCTACGATATATGACAGCTGCATTCAAAGGCGGCTCGTGTATTGTAGACGTGGGGATTACTATAATTTATACTGCATTGCGCAGTGATGCATTTCTGCATAAGTTAAACGTTCGCATTTTTAACTAATTTTGATAAATTTAAATAATTCATTAAATAATTTTAAATTTATTAAAAATTTTATTATTAAAATTAAATCAACAGTATATAGATATTTTAATTAAATTTTGTAAATAATTTTTTGACATTTAATTATTAGTTAATAAAAAATTAGATTTTTGAATTGATATAAGAAAGCTTTAACAAAGAAATTGTAACAGTTACAAATTCTTAAATAACTTTAATTAAAAATTGAACTTTAAAATAAATTTTCTTAATTAGTTCCTTGCAGTCCTTACCGGATGGCTTCAGCTAGGACTGGGTATATAAATTTTTATATACTCACGAATATTAAAATTTATGCAACTGCGGTTGTTCAACCACAAAAATATGAATATATATTAAAATACATACATATTAGGGATGATGCATCCATATTAATTTACGAGAAAAATTTTACAGAACAATATTTTTTAATTTTTATTTATGGTGAATTATCCTCCATTTTTAAAAAATTTTATTTTCAAATTTTACGCTGGTGAAATGCAGTGGAAAAATGTTTAACCCTTTGCATTCGAGGGGCTACTCTCACAAGGGGAGGGCACAACTTGGGAAATTCAGTTCGGGATGAGACTTGGCTCATTAATAGTGTTCCTTTAGGGTGTTCATCCATTAAAATGCTAAAGCGCAATGGCCAGCCAATTGGGAGAAAATGGCCCTCAAACTTTCGGCTTAGCTTATATACTAATAAGTTGTCACAGTCGTTGAAGCGCGATTAGCATGATCGGTATAGTACTGACTTGGCAACCTTTTGCCCAGGGTTCGATCCCGCCTCCGTTTTCTTTTTCGAAAATAATTTTTGAAATTAATATTTGATTAAATTAAAGATGTATAAGCATCTTTTAATAAAACATTAATAATTTTTAAGCATTAAATACTTATTTATTCATATCATATATCAATCTCAGTAATAATTTAATTATTAAACAGTTAAATAATCATAAAAACAACTTTAATGATGTTAAATAATAAGTATAATTACTATTATCATTATACGTCATTAGTTTTTGAATATATACCGGTCATGCTGCTCTCGCTTCAACAACGGTGACAACTTACTAGTATATAAGCTACGTCCAAAGTTTGAGGGCCATTTTCTCCTATTTGGCTGGCCATTGCGCTTTAGCATTTTAATGGATGATAACCTTAAAGGAATACTATTAATGAGCCAAGTCTCATCTCGAACTGAATTTCCGAAGTCCCGCCCTCTCCGTGTCAGTCACCATTCTAGACGGTGCATCAATTTGATGTTTCTTGATCTTGATGGTTAGAACAAATGTCTGCAGAGTTGTAAGAAGTCACTGAATAATTTTTCAGGGAAAATGAGCTTACATAAATATATTTTTTGCGTTTCGAAGCAATAAAGTGAGCCCTCGTTATCGGTGAATAATTATGCATCTAATTGCCTTCCCGAGTGCAAAGGGTTCAAATCCCGCTTCTGACATCTTTTCTACTGACAGCATCTTCTTCATTTCACAAACCATGCGGTGGAAGAGAATACGCCTTGTTACTACGCGTAAGCAAAAATGGGAAGACTACGCTGATTTAGAAGACGGTATTTCAGAAGTTTCCTCCCCTCTACGACGAGAATTACACAGTTTTTTCTTGAATTTCTCCCAAGATTGAAAGCTCTAGAAGGAAAGATGCTTTAAATTGTTGACGGATTTGAATAATTCGTGCAAAATTAAGTAAATTAGTGGTTATATATTTGCACTGGAAGAAGCTGGGAAGTGCTGAACTTTCGCAGTGTCCGAACCACCCCTGGTTGTATTTCTTTAAGTGTTCACTGTTGTAGATATTTGACAACCAGCGGGAGTGATCTCCTCAAAACTTTCTCGCCTACGAATAACATAGGGGGGAAAATACACCGTGCGCCGGAAAGCGTGCGGTAACGTGAAGAAAACACTCGCTCCAGCGTTCGCAGATTTTTTTGCGTAGAATGGCGAAAAAACCGAATAGATAATTTCAACGCCATTTTTTTTAACCGATTTAAACGAAAACTGGAGACAAATCTACAATTAAGGTTTCAAGACTACATACGAAATTTCATTTATCTACGTTATTTTTACTTTCTCGTATACGAAATATACAAAGAGAAAGTATTGTAATCGTCAAAAAATTCGAATTCGAGATTTTGACGAATCTCCACGTTTTAGACCTCCCTCAGTCCGAAAAACACAATTTTGGAATTATGTCTGTCTGTGAACACGATAACTCGAAAACTATTAGAGCTACGGGGATGAAATTTGGTATGTGGTCTTTAAACATAATTTGTAGGTTTCTATGAAATTTTGGACAAAATCCCTCCGCGGGAAGTCTGTCTATTTGTATGTCCGAAGTCATGCGAACACTATAACTCAAAAACTTGAATAGCTAGATGGATAAAATTTGGTACACTGTTTAATCGTCATGAATGTAGGTCCGTATAAAATTTTGGGCCAAATCCGTCAACGGGCTGACTGTCTGTCGGTCTGTATAATAGCATACTTGTTCAACTCCATGCGCATGCGTAGATGCCTGTGCAAAGAAGGGATACTCCGAAAACTCGGCAGTTTGCCAAAAAGCAATTCTGGCGGCGAGGTTTTGTAAGGAAGCAAACATTTAGGGCGTCTCGTTTACTTGCGTATTGGAAGCAATCTCTGCGCATGCGCAAGCTATTCTCCTGTTTTCTTCTCCGCACGCGGAACTTGCATTGCTAGAGTTTGATAAAAAAAAATAAATATTGCGAAGTTTTAATACATACGCATCTTTTTGAATATGATTCTTCACCTCAATATTTTACTGTCACTATAATCAACAATGGAAAACCTTCTGATAGTCATTGCATTCTGGGTTACAGTTGGTTCGAACTTTTTATCAACGCAGGGGGAAGGGAAATGTCAAATATTTGAAAAGTATACGAGAAAGTTTAGAAAAGACCATTCCCGCTGGTTTTGCATAGAATGGCGAAAAAACCGAATAGGTAATTTCAACGCCATTTTTTTAACCGATTTAAACGAAAACTGGAAACAAATCTACAATTAGGGTTTCAAGACTACATACGAAATTTCATTTATCTAAATTATTTTTTAAGAAGTTATGGAGTTCAAAATTATGCGATTATACATACCAAAAGACGGTCAACTCTTTCACAGATTTGGCCCAAACTTGTATACGGACCTACATTCATGGTGAAAAAACTGTGTTCCAAATTTTATTTATCTAACTCTTTAAGTTTTTGAGTTCTAGAGTTCACACGAGCGCGGACAGACAGACAGACATCCCGTAGAGGGATTTTGTCCAACATTTGATAGAAACCTACAAATTATGTGTTAGGATCACATACCAAATTTCATCCCCGTAGCTCTAATAGTTTTCGAGTTATCGTGTTCACAGACAGACATAATTCTTAAATTGTGTTTTTCGGACTCAGGGAGGTCTAAAACGTGGAGATTCGTCAAAATCTCGAATTTGAAACTTTTGACGATTACAATACTTCCTCTTTGTATACTTCGTATACGAGAAAGTAAAAATGATATTTGAAAAAAAAGTTTGTCTGCTCCTCAATATTATTTACAGGGTCTCCACTCAAATCGTGGTCCAAAAGCAAATTTCTATACCGTTAGAGATAGGCATATGCTTCCAGGTGGAAAAAATGTTTTATAGAACGCAAAGAGTTACATTTTATGTTGTTTGAGTCAGTAAATAAGAAGCTGAAAAAATTCCGAAGCCTAAATTTTTATCAAGTCCTCCATATTAGCCATATTTAGTTAAATACGTGCACGTATGTGACCATGGTCATATTGTTGAACCCTATTCAGAAATTAATAAAATCTAATAATGTTCCAACTGCGATTTTTCTCTTCAATGCGACAGCGAATAAAGTTTTTCTCGGAAAGGTGGCGTACCATTACGGCGTTCTAAATTTGTGACAGCGAGAGATTTTCATACGCAATGGCTAACGATCCGCAGAAACAATGCCCGTTTTCTGCCTTCCTTTCTTTGTTTATCTTGCATTACAATTGATTCAACAAATTAAAGAGCGTAAAATTCCCTTGAAATACATGCTTTTATTACTTTCTCGTATACGAAGTATACAAAGAGAAAGTATTGTAATCGTCAAAAAATTCGAACTCGAGATTTCGACGAATCTCCACGTTTTAGACCTCCCTGAGTCCGAAAAACACAATTTTGGAATTATGTCTGTCTCTCTGTGCGTGTGTGTGTTTGTCTGTCTGTCTGTGAACACGATAACTCGAAAATTATTAGAGCTACAGGGATGAAATTTGGTATGTGATCTTTACACACGATTTGCAGGTTTCTATCAAATTTTGGACAAAATCCGTCTACGGGAAGTCCGTCTGTCTGTCTGTACACGTTCATGTGAGCACTATAACTCAAAAACCTGAATACCTAGATGGATAAAATTTTGTGCACAGCTTTATCAACCTGAATGTAGGTCCGTATAAAATTTTGGGCCAAATCCGTCAACGGGTTGACTGTCTGTCGGTCTGTATAATCGCATACTTGTTAAGCATTCATTTCAAAACCGATCTCCATGCGCATGTGTCCTTAGCAGTCTCTGGTACCAAGCGGGAGGATTACGTCAGTTTGTCCTTGAGACGGAGTTTGTGATAGATGTTTTATCTCCTGTCTTGTTTTCGCTCTCTCGTATAATAGCGTATCTTGCTGGAGTGTGATGGAAAATAATTATTGCTAAGTTTTAATACATAGGCATTTCTTTTTATATGATTCTTCATTTAAATATTTTACAATCACTATAATCTGCAATGAAAAACCTTCTGATATTCGTTGCATTCTGGATTACAGTAGGTTCGATTTTTTTTATCCACGCAAGGGGAGGGGAAATGACAAATTTTTGAGCAGTATACGAGAAAGTTTAGGGGAGGTCACTCCCACTCGTTTTTCTTCCAGCTTTTACAATTTCGCAGATAAAGGCTTTCAAAAATGGGCGATGTCCAATAATTTAAGACCACCTATAGATAGCTGTAACGGCGCGTTGTGTATCTGAAAAAAAAAAAAAAAAA
>BGPR01001117.1:84701-105264 GCA_013235015.1 Araneus ventricosus
AAAAAAAACTTTTTAAAATGCGCTCTCATTGAAAAAGAAACCGTAGTCGTAAAATTAGTTTTTTTTTTTACTTTCTCGTATACGAAGTATGCAAAGAGAAAATATTGTAATCGTCAAAAAATTCGAACTCGAGATTTTGACGAATCTCCACGTTTTAGACCTCCCTGAGTCCGAAAAACACAATTTTGGAATTATGTGTGTCTGTATGTCTGTGTGTGTGCCTGTGAACACGATAACTCGGAATCTATTAGAGATAAAGGTATGAAATTTGTTATGTAGTCTTTAAACATAATTTGTAGGTTTCTATCAAATTTTGGGCCAAATCCGTCAAAAGGTTGACTGTTTGTCGGTCTGTATAAGCGCATCTCCAACGCGTCCGCTTTCTCCACACGCATGCGTATTGGACGCAATCTTCTGCTCACGATATTTATTGACTCCTGCTTGGCGCTTTTTTTTCATCCGATTCTCCATGCGCATGCGTACTTGGTAGCAATCTTGTGCACGCGGAAGGATTGTCCTTGAGCCAAGAAAGAGTAGAAATAGGTATGCATTTAATCGGAACGCATCTCTTCGAATTTGATTTTTTACCTAAATATTTTCTGATAGTCATTGGATCCTGGGTTACAATAGGTTCGAATTTTTTTATCCACGCGGGGGGAGGGGAAACAGCACCTTTTTCGAGAAGTAGACGAGAAAGTTTAGGGGAGACCACTCCCGCTGGTTGATTACAGATTGAAAAGAACTTTGGAATGAATAGGGAATAATAGGCTTTGTTGCTGAAAATCCCAAAACCTCCCTTTTTTAAATCAAACAAACGACTTTGGTTTCATTTTATGATTCGAATAATATTTATGTAAACAGTTTTTTTTCCAAAACTATTTTTCTGCCATGCATTTGCAGTCGTTGATACGCTGGTATCGTAGTGAGTTATTTCTTATGATAAGGATAACGAAAAAAAATGGTGTCAATTCACGTGAGGCCCATGATAAACGTAGCTGCTTATATCATCCAACAAGAACTTCACATTATCTTACGCTCTTCTCTGACGTCACGTCCTACAATGAACTCGAAAATGAAATTATTGCAGCGTGCGCGAAAATGGGTTCCAATAGCAATAATTTCCAACATAATGATAGGAACAATAATTCACAACGTAACATGGATAATAAATTTTTATATGCCCTGATAATGTATAGTAATTGCAGTCAGCAAACAATTATCTGCATCTGCATGTAGCGCGCTTGACACCAGTTTAAACGAAATATTTCTTTTAACACTTCAAACGCACTTACCACTGCGACCACTGAAACAAATTTCTAAAACGTTTTTCCTTTCCTCATTGCGCGTAGTCAATGAAATGATGTCAGTTTTCAACCGTTACGTCACAAGGTGGATTGATGCGCTTCCCGTCTGTAATCTATTACATCACAAGGTCGCAAACCGTTCTGCGCATGCTTCGCACAAGGTTACCGGAAAGAGCCGTGCGAAACATAGCAACCTCATCATGGCGGCTCCCGTGAATCCCAAACAAAGTGGCGTGCGCACACATTCGGGTTCTTTCTTGTGGGTTTTACGGAATTAAATACCTGAGAACGAGGAAAGGCGCTCAGTTGCCTGTCAGCTGCGAAGCGTTACGGTCATGCCGAGCACTGGAATTCTCTATGGAGGGGGTTTTGCCACCCTTCTGATCGGAATAATATCGGTTCTGTTATACTGGTTAAGTATTGAGATTTTTGTGTTCAAGCAATGAATTAAATTATTATTTTAATTGCTTTATCTTTGCTGTGGGGAAAAAAATTTAAAGGAGAGAATGTTCGATTTCTTTCGGTTACTGATATATTGCTCGAGGGGTATTCGGTGTACCAGCAGCAGAACACTTGCAGAGTGGAAATAACAATTAACGAATCTTTCTTTTCTGAATGATTTGTCATAAAATGTGATTTTCCTTTTATGATCAATAATATTTTAAGCATATGTTCAAGAATTTGAACAGGGGTTAGTAGAGCCGGAACGCGACGGGTTGCTGTTGCCCCACTGCTTATTATTTTTTAACAGAAATAAAGAAGAAAAAGTTGTAAGGTGCCTGCTTAAAGCAGTGCGATATTTGTCTATTCTTTAGCCTCGAAAATATGATTGCTATTTCAAATTAATGAAAGTAATAAGTCACTATCAAGTGATGGCAAGAAGGAGAGCTTAAGATAAGGAACATATAATCGAATTTCATGTTTTGATTTCGAAAACCCGTGATATTTCCTTTATTACTTACCAATGTCACGAATGTACGTTGAAATTATTTAACTTTATCCTAACTTGTAATTAACATAAATTTTAAATATTTATTCTTCAAGATTTTCAATATATTCATGTTTAAAACTACAGTACGCATTATGGTAATGTTCGATCAAAAATAAAATATGAAATACAAATTCCATTGTTTGCATTTCATTAGTTCACGATTTCAAACCTATATTAAATAATTATATATTTTAAATGTAATTTACGATTACACGACTGGTATGTTGCTTTTGTTTTTGTTTGTTTGTTTAGAAGGTTTTTCTATGTATCGTAATATTACAGAAAACAAAATTCCAACGAATTATTTGCATATAAGGACTTTTAAACATTATTCAAAATATTGATGTTGAAAATTCATTATGATATTAAATACCATAATAAATCAGATGATAAAAAACCCTTTCGGATACGGTAAGAATTGTCTAAAAAATTACAACTGTTGTAGTATTAAAAATTAAATATAAATGTGGATTTGCCAACTTATAGTGATTTTTTCTTACAATTTATATATCTAAAATCATGCGATATCAAATATAGAAATTTGATTTTAAAAAAGTAGATTAAATAAAATTTACAGGCGTGTGGTATTCCCTGGTGATATGGTCTGGCTTAGGGGCCGGAGGTTCCAGGCTCGAAACCCGCTTCCACTAAATATCCTCTTTGCAAGGGCGCTCATATGATAGTTTGTAGGGGTGCTAGACCTGGGGGTCTAGAGTATTTTTAAAATTTTGGAAGACGAATGGCGACTTGTAAGTAGCCATAAAATATTTCCAGTTCCGACCCTGTTAAAAACTTTGTCCTGTTACTAAAATACTAGGGCACGGTACTCATACTCTATAAAAAAGAATAACACCTTATTTTAGCTACTTTATTGAAACCGGTGAACACTTAGCAACACCTTATAAGATTTTACACTGGTATTGATATAAAATGCAAACTGTAAGGTAAATTATTATGCATAGGTTAGTTTATGGATTTGACACTAATATTTATCTGAAAAAGCAAACTGTAAATTTCTTATCTTTTTGCCAACAAGTCAATCATTTGTCCTCGAAACCAGGATTTTTTTTCCGCGGAGGGCAAAAGAAAATTTTGTCCTCCAAATTCAAAATTTCAACTCGCATTTTACGTTTTAGACCTTCCTGAACATTAATTCTTTTTCGACTTTTAAATCATTTTCTTGAATAGAAAAACACATGACTACACTATATTTTTCCCTTTCCCTTAGAGCTGGTAGGGCCGCGGCCCCACCTTGCCCCCGGGCATGGGCGCCCATGCCTCTTTGTATTTACACGTTAAATCTGACGTCATGGTCAAACGTCCTCCCGCTGGTGTGGCACAGAAGCTTGGAGAGGTGGTTGTCATTTCAGGTGTCGTCCGCCTCGTCATCTGAACGTGGTTCAAAATGTCGAGGTCCGTTTCAAAATAGCTCTCATGTTGCTTCGAAACGTGACGTCAATAGGGCGAAACTAAACTACAAGCATGTGTCCCCCTTTTTTTAAGGAAATTGTTAAACCTGTTGGAAAACGGCTCCAAAAATTGCCGTATAGGATGACAAAACAATTAAGTTGATTTTATTTTTTACCTATCCGCATTAATAATTTGATATAGTCCGAAATAATATTTTCTCCAAATGTCAAAATGTGCTAATGAAAAGTTTGCCTGAAAATTTACCGACGCAAATTCTGCAACAAGCACCCGATATAGATTTCAAGAGCAAGATTTCTTTCTTCACTTCATTCTAACGGCAAGAGATTTTAAGTGACGTAAACGTCTGACGTCACAGTTATCGTTTTTTCTTATCTGTTGCCACGCTATTATCACTGTTGCAATCATGAAGAGCAAGGATGAAAGGAAAGGGGATAGGAAACGGTTATGTATTGCAACAATCGTGAAAAATGAGCGGAATTTTAACACTTTTATTTAATTTCTTTCATGTGTAAAGATGGGATTTTGAAATCGATTTTTTACTCACTTCCCGATGAGCCGAGGTTTTGACAATTTGTGCACTTTTATGTTTTTGATGAAAATACACTATTTTAATCTTTTCAGAACTTAATTAATGATATTAACCGGGAAATATGATTTCATTATAACGGTGTTCAAGCATGTCATATTAAAAAGGAACGGTCTTGGGAGAAATATTTAAATGAAGGAAGATTACATTAGTCAAACGCGAAAAGTCACAGGAAAATTATTTAAATCTCGAAAGACGGACGCATTAGTCAAAAGAGAAGGATTTGAGGAGAAAAATTTAAATATCAGAAAACTGACTCATTAGACTCAAGAGGAAGGTCAGAAGAAATAAATTTAAATGAAAGAAGACTAACGCAATGGCCAAACGTAAAATTTCAGAAGAGGAATATTTAAATTACGGAAGACGGACGCATTGTTCAAAAGAGAAAGGTCCGAGAAAAAATATTTAAATAAGAGAAAATTGGCCCATCAGTCAAAAGAGAAAAATTTTAGGAGAAATATTTAAATTAAAGAAGACAACTAACTCATTAGTCAAAAGAGGAAGGTCATAAGAGAAATATTTAAATAAAATAATATTAACTCAGCATTCAAAAGACAAATTTCAGAGGAGGAATACTTAATTAATGAAAGACTGACTCATTAGTCAGAAGAGAAGGGTCAGAGGAGAAATATTTAAATAGGAGAAAATTGACCCATCAGTCAAAAGAGAAAAATTTCAGGAGAAATATTTAAGTTAAAGAAGACAAACTCATTAGTCAAAAGAGGAATGTCAGAAGAGAAATATTTAAATAAAATAATATTAACTCAGTATTCAAAAGACAAATTTCAGAGGAGGAATATTTAATTGATGAAAGACTGACTCATTAGTCAGAAGAGAACGGTCAGAGGAGAAGGGTTAGAGAAGAAATTAATACGTCCATCTCTGCATTAATACGTTTCTGCATTAATACGTCCTGTCTTTCCACGATTTCCGTCCGCGATTCGTGTTATTCCCCATCGTCGGAACAGGAAGATTCGATGTGACTCGTGGGCTTATAAGTGCTTCTGCTGTTTTCCGCATTATTGCGGTAAATAGTTCGCACATCAAAGGAGGGGGAGTGGCCAGACGGCGTCAGTGCATCCTATCACTCGAGCGCTGCCGAGAGATTTGCCAAGTCGCGCCGTAGGAATTCCACCTACCTTTGAACCTACCTACTACACGCCCCTGACTCCAGAGATAAAAAATCTCCGGTTTGCAGTTTGGATGCATGTGCGTAGAAACTTTATTGAACAAAGAAAAAAAAGTTTACATACAGTGTTTTAACATTGACGAAAAACATGTGAAAATTATAAAAACAATCAAAAATGTGTGTTTATATATGAAAAGAAAGACTCGCGAAGCAAAAACCATTTTAAGGCATGTCCCAAAAGTTCGCTGCATCTATATAATAGTAGGAGATCTGATTAGGGTTCTAGGTATTGAACCTCTAGAGGGTCTTAGTCCATAAGTCTGAGGTCTTGGTGAAGAAGAGAAATCTGGGTCGGAGTCGGATGAACTGGTTGCGGCCGGTGACTGTTTTATGATGTTGAAGCCACACACCGTCGGAACAAGGCTTTACATGAAGGAAGGCAATGCATTAGTCGAACGAGAAGGCTGAGAGGAGAAATATTTAAATGACGGATTCCTGGTGCGGTATCAACGCCCTAGCCTTTAAATTGGAGAACAAAAAGACAACTATGAAGGATATTTGAATGAATAGAATTACTGATGCTGATTCTCGCAAAATGGACACCAGTACGTTGCGTCTCATGCGGTGACTCCTCAGGCAACAGATGTTTGCCGTGGATCCATTTAGAAACGTCAGGATTTCGTTTAATCACAGAACACTATTAACTAGGTCACTTTTTCTGGTGGTAGTGGTTCTCTAGATCAAGCCCATATATATCCAAGAATAATAAATGTCCTGTTACAGCCTCTTCCAGCGAGAGTCCTGTGTACCGCAGAAGATATGGTTGGGGGCATTGCGCTGGAATTGCACTTCGTGCACGTTGAAAGGTTGCTTTTGCAATGCTGGAAAAAGGCATCGAAGTGGTCATTGTGCAGTGGGAGAATGCATTCTGCTGAGACCTCTCAATAATGAACGCCCGATTTTAATTAAATTTTGATTCCATATGAGTGGCGCCATCTAGCAGTAAATTTGCGAAAAAATGATTTCAGGATTTCGTAATATTTATTATAATTAATTACAATTTAAAGACTAAAATGTAGAAAATAATTAAAATAAAAGTTCTATTTTTAGTACACTTCCTGCTGCTTCCAAATAGCTTTTAAAACTGTTTTTATTATAACTATAACCCGAAATTTCAACAATGGAAGCAATGTGATTGCAGTTGCACCCTTCTTTGTGCACAAGTTTTACTATTAATACAAACATTTGAAGTATTAAATTTATTTCCTTTCTGCTTCAATTTAGGAACTTCGTGAAAACTTACGACTTCTGGAAGAAAAGAAAGGTGCCGTTTGTCAGACCCACTCCTTTCGTGGGTTCCGCCATAGATTACGTCATCAAAGTGAGTATATTCTTCTTCATGAGCAATTCGTTACTTTTTGAACGAGTGCCAGAATAATATCTAAAAACGCCTGATAATAGATATCTGTTACTCATTTCTAATGATTAACCTTTTGTTATAGCATTCATTTGGAAGAAAAGTTCCACAATACAAAAAAGTGAAATTTCCAAGAGAGGCTTTTGAAGTCTGTCTATTTAGGTTTATTTCCCGTAAGATAACAAGGAGTTGGCTGCACTGCTAAACTGCTCCTACTAATCTCTCCCAATGTAAATATTGCAAATTGAAACTGTGGAATTGTCTCGAAAGTGGCGAATCTTTTGTTAGGGAAGAATTGTATCCTGAATTATTTTAAAAGCTCGCTTTTCGTTTTTAATCTTACTAGAAGCCGCCCAGCGGTCGAAATTCGACCGTAATTCATGAAAGTTTGAACGTTATTGAGGTTATTTTTCATTGAAACAAAAAAAAAAAAGCGGGCGGTTAAAAAAATAAATGTTGTCCTACTGTTGACCACAGACTTTTATGTGCTTGACATTCAGTATGAACGTAAAGAATGAACGTTTTATTTTATTTAATTTAATGTATTAGTAATACAGTGAAACCTCTTCGAACGGCCACCCCTACAAAGTGGCCACCCCTTTTAGCGGCCAATTTTTCGTGGCACGGATTTTTCGATCCATAGACCTAATGTTAAAATAACCCCTAGCAACGGCCACCCAACCCCTCTGAACGGCCGCCAGGTGAGTTCGCCCATCCCATTTAACAAAAGCATCGGTTAGAGATTTACTTTTTAAACTGAAAAACGAACTTGAAAAAATGGTTTTTTCCCGAGAAGGGTAAAAACTTAAAACAGTCACAAATTGTATCCTTTTTTCAAAAAATGTAAAAAATTATTAAATAAAGTACTATTTCCTCTTTAGATAAGTCTCAAACTTTATTTTAAATAAGAAATATGTGTCAGACTTGTTTATATTATGTATTATAGCAATTATCTTGTAATTATAACGAAAGCCCTTCAGAGCGGCCACCCCCTCTGAGCGGCCAATTTTTCTCGGAACGGAGGGCTGGCCGCTCAGAGAGGTTTCACTGTACATACTATAGATAAATTCCTTAGACAATCTCTACTCTGTGCGACTGTTTGACCACAGACTAATATGTGTTTGACATTGACAGATTTAAATCATCTGCATTTTGTATTTCACTCCGAAGAGTTTTTTTTATAAATAATCTAAATGAACTCCCTTTTGGAGTGGATTTCACTACGGGGGGATTAAATCAATTACAAATCATCCACTCCGCATTTACTCCGCTAATTTTTTACAGTGTACGAACGTAAACAATGAATGTTTTATTTTATTTTATTCAATGTATTTGTAACGCATATTATGCATAAAGTTGATCTTTCTGCACTCCTTCTCCATATGAACTTTTAACTATGCCAAATCTCACACTCCTCCGTGCGCGCAATGTGCTTAAAAAGGGGTACAAAGTTTTTTCTTCACGTATTAATATATAGATTTTGTTATTTTTCCTCATTAATAGTTCGATGAACTACAAAAATGGTAAAAAAAATATAATTAACATGAAAGAAAATGACAGAAAATGAATAAATAAGTAGGAGATACACAAGTCGGGGCTACTCACCGAACAAGCCTCGAAAGCATCAAAATTCGTTCACTGCGCAATAGTTAAAGCTGGACATTCACCGCTGTTCCACTCCACGATTTTTGAAAAACGGAAAGGGAAAACCTTTCGTCAATGTGAAAAACGAATGAAAAATGGCACAAATTCATTGCACTGATGGAATTCCGAATAGTTTGAAGTCAAACTGGAATGGTCGGATGGCATTTGATACCTCTCTGCGAGGATAGTGGTAAAACAAAACCATTGGCTAGATTGGAACCCCGCGAAGAGTCTAAGTCATGTTGAAAGTAGGATGGGGGAAGAGAAGTGTGAGTAGGAGTCAGTCTGGGACTTGGAACCTTCTGAAACAATGTGTATGAAAACAAACTTTGGAATATCCGTGAATGACTTGCCTAAATTTTTCTACTGGAATGAGTGGAATACAAACCAGTTGTTGGGACAAATGTAATGTAATGGAGTACTTATGAATGTCCAGCTTTAAGCAGGTCATTCACATCTCTTCCAAAATTGACTTTTTGGAACACAGGAAGGAAAAAGCAATTGTCACTTTTAAAAACCGATGGAAATTGGCATAGCGGAATGGCAATGCTGGAATTCAAACGAACTCAAACTGTGATACAGATAGTCATGACTTCGAAGTTATTCGCAGCTGATGAATTAATTAAAGACAAATTGTCTGTTGCTAATTTAAGTGATAGGAAAAAGAATGGGAAAAAGTTATTCCACATTTTTTACTTTCTCGTATACGAAGTATGCAAAGAGAAAGTATTGTAATCGTCAAAAAATTCGAACTCGAGATTTTGACGAATCTCCACGTTTTAGATCTCCCTGGGTCCGAAAAACACAATTTTGGAATTATGTCTGTCTGTGAACACGAGAACTCGAAAACTATTAGAGCTACGGGGATGGAATTTGGTATGTGGTCTTTAAACATAATTTGTAGGTTTCTATCAAATTTTGGACAAAACCCGTCAACGAGAAGTCTGTCTGTCTGTCTGTCTGTCTGTATGTCCGAAGTCATGTGAACACTATAACTCAAACACTTGAATAGCTAGATGGATAAAATTTGGTACACAGTTTTATCGTCATGAAAGTAGGTCCGTATAAAATTTTGGGCCAAATCCGTCAAAGGATTGACTGTCTGTCGGCCTGTATTATTTACCATTGAAACCAATCCAATATCTCCACGCGCATGCGTACGGAAGCAATCGTCTGTGCTCCCGAAAGGAGCGAATTACGTCAGTTTGTCCTTGAGACGGCAAGAGTGAAACCTAGCAGTGTGCGATAGACGCGTTTTAATCGGTACGCATCTCTTTGAATTCTTTACCTAGATATTTTTCAATCACTATAATGAAAAACCCTCTGATAGTCATTGGATTCTGGATAGCAGTAGGTTCGATTTTTTTTAGCCTCGCTGGGGAAGGAGAAATGGCACTTTTTGGGGGAAGTATACGAGAAAGTTTAGGGGAGTACACTCGCGCTGGTTTAAAGATTCAATGAACTCCAATGAAACACTTCTAATTTATTTCTTTTGTCAAATGACCAGTGAAAAATAATTCAATGAACTTAATTCAATCCATTGTGCTGTACTTAATACTCTCAGACAATAAGCACTCAGACGACGATTAAATATTTTGTTAATTAAACGCCTACCTTCATGCACATAAGTCGTATAAGAAATGTAAAATTAATACTCAAAGATAACCTTATTTATTCCTGTTCAATTTTCGTTGTACTACCCTGGAACTAATGCGGCGGTTGAAAGTGTATTTTCAATTGCTTATGATTTTTGGAAATGGGAGAAATCAGGATTGAATACGAATACTTTAACTACAACTCTTGCCGTAAAATTGAATGTGAAGGATATTTCTTGTTTAGGTATTTCCGATAAATTGTTAGAAGATGGAAAAGTGCTCATTTCAATAATAATTAAAATGTTACAAATGTTGCCTTGTATACATTTATTATATTACAGTGTATTATGTTTTATTTTGTTGCAATGAACAAATTTTTTCTTTTATTTATTTCTGTCCACCTTTTCATTATAAAGAAGTTGGTCACCTTAACTGTATGCCGCATAGTTACAGTTATAGCTGGAAGAAACTTTTTTTAATCCCATACAAAGTAAACATTATGAATACTACTGAATATAAAATACGCAACAAACTATTTAACAAGTGATTTGCATTTTATTTTTTGATATTTTAGAAAATTCAAATGTCTTTAAAACATTTTCGCAATACTTTTTTTTCCTATTGCAGTCCATCCAAGAAACAGAGCTGCAGAGATACAAAAAGCTGGGACGGATTTATGGGTGAGTATAATTATAAGAAACATTTATTTCATTGTTATTGATGTCTTGAATGAAAGCTTGTATTACATGTACCCACATTTATGCTATAAGGTTGTTTTCCAAAACTATTGCAGAAATAATCGAATGTTTCATTTTTTTAAAAATTAATTAACAAAATTAATTTTTCATTATGCTTAAGCTGTTACGCAACGGATTGCAATTGGGTCGAATTTTCTACGCACGCAACCCTTGCTGGCTGGCATGTGATGCTATTTGGCATCACGAGACTAAGGTGCTTTTCTATGCATTTCCGCTTTTAATTTGAGCTGGAAAAGGTTTGCTGGGCCTAGAAGACAAAATGAAATTGAAACAAATGAGTACCGAATGAATAATTTTAATTAATCAATTAACTAAGAAAATAATTCATCTGCAATAAATGAAAAATTTTAAGTATGGACTTTTTCTAAGCTGTTGGTTTTTTTCAATTTTTATTTATCTATTTTTAAAAAAAACACATAATAATTTCAGATGGAAAGGGTTAAAGTGCAGTTTAAAACAGTGAATCCAAAATCCATTGATGATAATCCGTTATTACATTACTATTTACATTACTACAGGAAAATTTGTCTGGTGACTTCACTAGACTTACGGGTACAACGGACCTCCCCTGTTTTCGGCTTCATTTTTAAATTATCCATATACTGTAAACTATGTCGCGTATTTTTGTGTCATAGTGAACTAAAGAAAAAGGAATATGCAATTTGAACGCCTTTTTTTCAACGATTGGAACCAAAATTGGACACGGGTCTACAATTAAGGTTACAAGACCACACACCAAATCTCATTTATCTGGGTCTTTGTGTTAATGAGTTATCGTGTGCACAAGTATGCGATTATACTGACCGACAGACAGTCACTCCTTCGACGGATTCGGTCTAAAAATTGATATGAACCTACATTCCTCATGGTACCAAATTTTATCCATTTAGCTATTTAAGTTTTGTAGTTATCGTGTTCACATGAGCACGAGTATAATTCCAAAATTGTGTTTTTCGGACTCGGGGAGGTCTAAAACGTGGAGATTCGTCAAAATCTCGAGTTCGAATTTTTTGACGATTACAATACTTTCTCTTTGTATACTTCATTGTACGAGAAAGTAAAATTTAGTAAATGCTTTAGCGTAGTATTTCTCTCTCCGGTCAGGCTGGCTGTTGAAGAGTTTTCCCTTTTTCCCCCTAATTACCCACTAGTTTGGGCTATTTCCCTGGAAAATCCTACAGGAAGGCAACCTGTCCGTGTGTACTGGAGCTAAAGACAGACTTTTACCTCAAGTGATGCCTAAGTTCTGCAAAGGTGTTTGGACTAACAGAAGCTGTTACACCTCCTCTTCGTCAAGTGGGATTAGTCACAACCAGTGGAGAATCAGGGATTTGGGTCTGGGGGGGCTGAGGTCATAAAAATTTTGTATCGTCCTGACGAATCTCAAAGCTCATGGCTTGTGTAAACCAAAACACTTTAACGTTATAGACTTTATTCACCTGACAATAAGAATAATAGAAGAACACTACAATACTTTCGATAATTTAATAAAAAATGCAATAAAGTAACTAGCCAAAAAATGTCTTCGACCGTGTCAACGCTATAAGTACAAATGGAGTGACTAGAAAAGTAGGAAAATTTTCGATCCTGTCAAGTCAGGAAGCAATGTTGTCACGTTTTCATTATTATTTTTTAAATAGGGAAATTAAGAACAAACAATTGTAGTGATTTTAAATGAAATCAAGATTTCTGGCTTAGCTTTGGGGGGGGGGGGCTGTAGCCTGATAGCCCCCTGGATTCGCCACCGTTTGCAACAGAAACAACTGTTCAAAAAGTAGTTTTCCTGCACGTCGTCCTATGTGTCTTAACATGGATGTGAAATGTGTTTATTCACTCACTAAGCGATTTTCCATCTATATTAGAATTATCCTCAAATTTCGGTAACGCTCAGGAATTTGGCTACGTGCCAAAGAGATTCAGACGGTTTGTATACAAATTAGCATACACAGTACACGAGATACTGTTTTGATTCTGTGATGATTTAATATCATTAAGAGTTATGACAGGGTTTCTTTAGCTGAGTATAGCAGTTTTTCTTTATTTATTTTGTGTTGATTCATCGACGCGGAACTCCGTTGATACCAAATGGAAGTTATACTAGAATTAATTTATTTTTCCATTTCTCGGATATCTGTATTTACTTTCGTTTTCGTTAAAAAAAATTCTTTCTTTTTCGTACTTAGTTTTGGAAATAAATATTTATATATTTTTCAAAACGAAAGTTATTGTCAATTGATTCAGTATTTCTGTTTTTCATGCTTTTTTACTTTCTCGCATGCAAAGTATACAAAGAGAAAGTATTGTAATCGTCAAAAAATTCGAACTCGAGATTTTGACGAATTTCCACGTTTTAGACCTCCCTGAGTCCGAAAAACACAATTTTGGAATTATGTCTTTCTGTATGTCTGTTTGTGTGTCTGTGAACACGATAACTCGAAAACTATTAGAGCTACGGGGATGAAATTTGATATGTGGTCTTTAAACATAATTTGTACAAGACAAGTTGTGTAGACACAAGTCTTCTAGTTATTCATAAAGCAGGAGAAACTCGAAGGAGTTTATGCTTTAGAGTGATTAGGACACTAGCTGTTCTTTTAATTTCTAAAGAAAGTGCGAAGTTCATGGTAGAATGCACCCTTGGTTTGAAGGACACGTCGGACACACTTGACGTCGGTCTTCACTTTGAAATCGAATGAAGCACAGTAACCAAACAAACCTGTTGTGTGAGTCAACCCAAACTGATTGTTCTAATGTTGAATACCGTGACAATGGTAAAATGTCATTTCTACAAAGAAAGGAGAGGTCGTCGTTTGTACTTTCTCACGTAAGAACTATACAAAAAGAGAGTATTGTAATGGTTCAAATAGTCGTCCTCGAAATTTTGAATTCCTACGTCTGTCTCACTCAGGAAAAAACAATTTTTGGGATGTCTATTCGTGAACTCAATAACTTAATAAATTTATTAAAAACATTTTTTTAAAAAATACATTTTTATTTGTGCTTTTAAAGTAGAAATATTTTATTTTAATTACTTACTACTTTTTAGTCTTTCATTATAAATTATTTTTATAAATAGTATGGAATCTTCAAATGAATTTTTCTTAAATTCATTACCTTTACACTACGACACACACCCGACTCCAGAGATAAAAAATCTCCGGTTTGCAGTTTAGATGAGTGTGCGTAGAAACTTTATTGAACAAAAAAAAGAAGAAAAGTTTCCATACAGTGTTTCAACAATAAAAAAAAAAACAAATTGAAAATTATAAAAACGATGAAAAACATGTGAAAATTATAAAAACGATGAAAAATATGAGTTTACATATGAAAAGAAAGACTCGCGAAGCAAAAACAATTTTAAGACGCGTCCCAAAAGTTCGCTGCATCTATATACTTGTAGGAGGACTGATTAGGGTCCTAGGTATTGAACCTCTAGAGGGTCTTAGTCCATAAGTCTGAGGTCTTGGTGAAGGAGAGAAATCTGGGTCGGAGTCGGATGAACCGGTTGCGACCGGTGGCTGTTTTATGAGGTTCTCATTTTCAGTGAGGAAAGATATGAGTTTAGCTATATTTATTCTTGATAGTTTATTTGAAAGTAAGCTTTTCCACCAAAGTTGAGTATCTTCTGCGCTTGGTTTTGTAAAATGATAAGATAATGTCATGTGACAAGAAGTTGCGTACTAGAGAGGTCTCCCTTTTCCCCGCATGTGCAGATATCTGAATGATGAAGCCGGGACCTATAGAGATAGCTGGGAAAAGAACCGTGGCCTGTAGCGAAGAAAATGGATTCTCTTGGCCATGAAACTGGGGTTAGAGTGACTTTAGGGAGAATATTAAAAATTTCTCTCCCAGTGTCGCCTAAATCCCAGTCTTGTTGTCATTTATTGAGAGAGAGCTTCCTAAGTATATTTTTCAGATGACATTTCGGTGCCTGTAGATGGAGGTGAGTCCCCTCTTTAGTAGCTTGTTTGGCTAGGTTGTCTGCTGCCTTGTCACCGAGGAAACCAACATGCGCCTTAATCCAGTTAAGTTGCATTGATGAGTTCTGAAGGAGGGCTTGTTGTGTTTCCTGGATTAGTGGGTTAGAACTTTTGAAGGAAGAAATTGCTCTAAGTGCCGACTAGCTGTCACTCCAGATTGATGTTGATATTCCCTTAGAATTAGCCAAATTCATAGCCTCTTCTATTGCTAAGGTTTCAGCTTGAAGTACGGTATTATGTGGGCTTAGTTTTGCCGTCCACTGATGAATTTGGACGTTGTTTTGAATGGCACAGAAAGCGCAACCTGTTTCACCTTCTAGATGTGAACCGTCTGTGTTGCCTCAGCTGGGAGATGCGGGTTAGAGACTATTGAGACTCTATCCTCTAAATCAAAATTATCTGGATGAATGATAAGAGGAGGATTTGGTTGTTGAAAATCCTGATATAAAAAGTTTGAGCCTTCCAACTGCAATCCCTGCGAAGGCAACCTACTCTAACGAGAATGGACTCCATTTGAGCTTTGATATGTAGGGAGAAATCCAACAAACTAAATCAATAAAATTTAGTATGCAAACTTTGCACTAAATTTGTAGATCTAGATCTACAAATTTAGTCTTATGCCATAATCTTGTTTTAGTTCTGTCTTTAGGCTTTTTTCAAATGTATTCTTGTGTATGTGAATGCGATAACACAAAAGCCCAACAAATTAGATAAATACAATTTAGTATGTTAAATTTACACTAAATTTGTAGAGCTAGATTCAAAAATTTAGTCTTCTGTCATAATCTTTTAATTCTGTCTTTAGGCTTTTTCAAACGTATTCTTGTGTATGTGAATGCGATAACTCAAAAGCCCAACAAATTAGATAAATACAATTTAGTATGCTAACTTAACAATAAATTTGTAGATCTAGATCTAATTTTATTCTAAATCCATTAGCAGGTATATGTCTTTGTTTGTCTGTCCAAGTGCAGACGGGCCCGATAACTGAAAACCACATCCAACTAGCTAGCAGGAATGACGCTAGAGTTTGCCCCACAGGGGGACGAATGTAATGAAATTGGTCTCAAATTTTTGTCAGATTATTATTTGTCAACTACGGCTGAATACCACATACAAAAATTTCACCCGACGGGATACAAAATTTTCCCCCAACTGAATACAAAAATTTTCCCCGATGGGGGGGGGCCCTGCCTCCCCGGTCCCCCCTCTGGCGCCACTCCTGCCAATTAGATCGATGAAATTTTGTACGTTTAGTTGAAACTAAAATTGCAGAGCTCTGTCAACTTTTGGATCCAATCGGTGAATGAGAAGAGGTCCCAAAAGTGTACTCGATTCTGTCAATGTACTCGAAACTACGAAGCTAAACACAAAACGCGCCATGAGTGTACGGAATGTCGAAAGGAGAGCTTTGCCTTTGGTTTATTCAGTGTTTTTTCTTCCTTGAATCTCATCGTAATTTTTGTGAGTCCAGAACATTCAGAGTGCTAACTAATCCTTTGTCTTCAATAAAAAATGTCAAATACGTAACAAGAATATCTTTAACAGCAGCTCTGCTGAATTATTCCCAAACCCCTTTTACTATAGCACTACTATAAAAAAATAGAGTTTTTAAAACTGACGATTGCTTTTTTCTTCCCGTGTTCCAAAATTTACAGTTTGGAAACGATGTGAATGGCCTGCTTTACATGGATGCAATGAACTTCATTTAAATTGGTTGTATTGGACTATAGTCCATTTTATTTCATTAAAATTTATGAGATTCGCAATAACTGTGGCAGAAAGCATTGATGAGTTGCTTCTTTTCAACGAATGAATTCAGCAATTATTACTTTCTCGTATACAAAGAGAGAGTATTGTAATCGTCAAAAAATTCGAACTCGAGATTTTGACGAATCTCTACATTTAAGACCTCTCCGAGTCCGAAAAACACAATTCTGAAATTATGTCTGTGTGTCTGTGAACACGATAACTCGAAAACTATAAAAGATAGAGGGGTCAAATTTGGTATGTGATCTTTACACATAATTTGTAGTTTTCTATCAAAGTTTGGAGAAAATCCGCCCACGGGAAGTCGGTCTGTCCGTGTTCATGTGAACACGATAACTTAAAAACTTAAATTGCTAGATAGATAAAATGTAGTACACTGTTTTATCATAAGGAATGTAGGTCCGTATCAAATGTTGGACCAAATCCGTTAAAGGATTGATTGTCTGTCACTCTGTATAATCGCATACTTGTAAAAATTATAACTCTTAAACACTTTGGCTTAGATAAATGAAATTTGGTATGACGTATGCTAACATTAATTATAGATCTGTGCCCAATTTTCGTTTCAATCGGTTAAAAAGGGTGTCCAAATTGCATATTCAATTTTCTAACTAAGGTGGCTAATCTTAGTTCTCCACGCGCATGCGTGCAGGGAGCAATCTCTGCCCATGCTTTTCAGCGACTTCATGCGTAATGACTTCTGCTTGGTGGCTTTTTCTACCCTTTTGGCTCGTTTTTCACCTTTTTGGCGAATTCTGATCCCGCTTGGATTATTTTATTTCCATTTGTTTCGTTGTTTTTACTTGTCGTGGGGAAACTCGTGGCGTTCTTGGCGTAGAGCACATTCGAAATTTTTACCCGCGCGAGGGTACGGGATATTGACACCTTATACGAGAGTTTTTGAGAAATGAGTTTACGAGAAACTTTAGGCGAAGCCACTCCCGCTGGTTTTTGTATTCATCACATTGACAAAAATGCTAAATTCATGAAATTGAAGTCTAATCGGATCGCAATAGAAAATATGAAAATGCTTTCAATCGGTATCAAAATAAAAACAAAAAATTCATTTTCAACATTTTTCATTTAAACTCGATGTGACGTCAATGCTATTGGCAGAAGAAATACACTTGTTACCAACGGAAAAAGATACAAAAAATAAGAAATTAGTTACGAAAGCTAAAATTTCCTATGACTCATATAAAATTCACATTTGCATTCTATCGTTTTTCATTTCCAGGCATTTCGAGGGAACTCAGCCTCTGCTGTCGGTGGGAGACCCTGCTCTCCTGAGAAACATTCTGGTCAAAGATTTCCAAGTTTTCCCTAGTTCAAGAGTGAGTAAGAACTCAAACTTCATTTTATAGCCCTCATCAAATTAAAATAATGCAATAATTCTTTGTTATGAATGAATTCATATTATGTAAAATGTGAACTGATTATTACTGCAGTATTTTACTCTTATTACACACTAGCCGCCTGCGGCGACCAGCTTGTTCGCCGGGAATATAATTTCAACTGAATCTCTTATGTATAAATTGATATTAGTGGTTCCCTTAACAAAGTAATTTTAAATTTCAAATTTCGATAGATATTTAATCCATGTTCTTTCAATAGCCTTGCACCTATTCTGTTCATTGTCTGCATGAACGTCCCTAATGGAGTCCAGTAACGTTTTGTGTCATGTAGTTGCCCGACGACAATTGCCCGTTGTCGGCATCAACTTCACTCTCTTATTCCTCTTGCAAAAGATGCATTTGATTTTAATTTTAAAATGTCGAGGCACATTTTACGTCCAGCAGCATATTAGCTGTATGAAATTATGCCGATTAAAACATATCATTAAACATTAAGATATTACCTTAGCTTTCAACAATGAAAAAGAAACACGCAAATAAATATATATTTAAACAATGAAAACGGTTTGAATTGTGCGTTGCAACAGTGAAAAGTATTGTTGTAAATTATGCCAAAAAATATTTTTAAAAGGTTACTCAAATTTTAAAAAAAGTTTTACGGCAACTTAATTAATATCATTGAGAAGATGATTTTTGCTCTCTCAGATGGTGTAAAAATGATATTTTTGCTGTAATATTTTCGAAAGTTATTAAGGAAAAACGCCAAAATTTCGCTTACTTTTTAATTAATTAAAATTATAAATAAAATTTAAAAAAAAAAACGGCTCCGAGGTGCACATTCGCACCCTCCAAAGAATGTTCGTGCTAAATTTCGTAGCCCCAAGTCCAGCGGTCTGCCCTGTTGAGCGCCAACACACAGACATTCTCCTTTATTATTAGTAGAGATTTTTATTTAACCTCGCTTATTTCATGTTTTGTGAAGATGGAATTTTGTGATTTATTTTTCACTCTCTTCCTGATACGCTTGAGTTTTCAAATTTTGTATAATTTTGTGTTCTCAATGACAATACACTATTTGAATATTTTCAGAGCTTAATTATCAGTTAATCGATTAATTTAATTAAATTTTGATTCCATACGAGTGACGCCACCTGGTGGTGAATTTGAGAAAAATTGATTACAACATTCCATAATATTTATAATGATGAATTATGAATAAAAGATTAAATAGTAGAAAATACTTCAAAAATTAATTCTACATTTTAGTGCATTAATAAAAGTGTATTAAATAATAATACTTTTTAAATTAAATTTATTATTTTATAGCTGCCGAATATCAACGATGAGTTGGTGAGCAAAATGTTGGCTAATGCTAAGGGAGAAGATTGGAAGCGTATCAGAAGCATCATTTCTCCCACTTTTTCATCTGGTAAGATTAAGAAGGTAAGTCAAGAAAGATATAAACAGCACTAAACATGTTGTCTCCTGAAAATATTTTGCCAGTTACTTTTTTATGTAAGTAGATAGGTTTTGTGGTACTTTTCCGTTAGCCGGGCGCAAGCGAAAAATCGCCAAATAATGTAGAATTCCGCCAAATTTCTTACAACCATTCTCTTGGCGACTTGGCTCGCGTTTGGTTCACAATTGGCGACATTTGCGCCCGGCTAACGGAAAAGTACCGGTTTTGTTCATTTAAAGTTTTCCAAAACATGCAGCTTTTGAATTTTTAGTTATAAAATCGAACCTTACTGGAAGTTCACAATCAAATCCTTTTTTAGAAATACGATTACTATTTAAATAGTTGTTGCATTAAAGACTTACTTGTAAATAAATAGGACTCATCTTTTAAGTTCTTCAAGAGGTTATTATTTGGGTAAAATTTTCATTATAATTGGCGATGTTTCGCCGCTGAGAGTTCTTTTAACACTGGAGGGTTCAGTTCTATAACAGCAAATTCGAATGAATATGTTACATTTTGCTGTTTTCCTAATGGTGTCATTCATTTCTAAGGAATTGTTTGTTTCGATTTAGCAATCGAATCTGATCTTGTAATATTATATTTTAATCTTTAATCTAGAGAGATTTTTTGAATAGCGCTTTATATACTTACCACTTCTCATTTTCAGGTGATGGATATAATGAAAGACTGCTCGCGAACTGCTGTTGAAAATTTCAGAGCTGAAACCAAAAATGAAACTCCAGTCAACACGAAAAGGTCGGCACACAATTAGATGAAGAAGTGGTTTTTATAATACATATTTCTTTGTTATTTTAATAAAATTGCATGTTTTTTTAAGTTCCAGCCATATACCAGATAAGGCACACCTAAGATCTATTTCGAAACATTTCTAGAATATGTTTCAAACATATATCAAACATATTGATATGATAAAAAAAAACTACTAAACAACTAAAACATTGTAATAATTTTGTAATATATTTTTTTACGAAATTCAAGCTTCTAACAGAAAAATTTCCCAGGTATTTTGAATCCATCGAAAAGCCTGTAACCTGGTAAATAGGCTATAATGGATTCCTTGTTGGTTTACTTCAGTTTTTTCGGATTGAATTTCTTTGTCTTTTTACTTATTTAGAATGTTTTT
>BGPR01001117.1:105274-130237 GCA_013235015.1 Araneus ventricosus
TGGTAAATAGGCTATAATGGATTCCTTGTTGGTTTACTTCAGTTTTTTCGGATTGAATTTCTTTGTCTTTTTACTTATTTAGAATGTTTTTTGTATGCAGTGGCATACTGCGCGCTACTAAAACATTGTAATAATTATGTAATATATTTTTTAACGAAATTCAAGCTTCTAGCAGAAAAAGTTCCCAGGTATTTTGAATCTATCGAAAAGCCTGTAACCTGGTAAATAGGCTATAATGGATTCCTTGTTGGTTTACTTCAGTTTTTTCGGATTGAATTTCTTTGTCTTTTTACTTATTTAGAATGTTTTTGTATGCAGCGGCATACTGCTCGCTACTGAAACATTGTAATAATTTTGTAATATATTTTTTAAATTTTTTTAATTGTTAATTGCATTTTATGTGTTTCCCTCTATATATTGATATGCTGTTACATATCTATGTAAATTATATCCTATACAACATTTTGGATATAATTTAATTGATATATAATCTCATAACTGTTACTAATATAACATTATACGTTAATTATTAATAAACTTTCAGCTTTGCATTGTACTGATCTTGTATACGCTGTTATATCAAGTATAAAATAGCCTTTAGCTTTGCGCTGTAGTGAAATTCTTTACATTGGTGCAGCAAACATTATCTGATTCAACTTAATATAAATGTGTATATTCAACAATTTGTGAAAAGGAGTTGATTATAGAATAAAAACACATCCTTAGATGTCAGCCATAAAAATTCTAGCTTGTTATGAGTAACTGCTTGCCTAGTGGAGTCCCCCCCCCCTTTTCATTCAAGCTTTGACCGAAAAAGACTCTCTAGTATCTTTGTGTTGATGCATCATAATATTAAATCAATAAATTATTTAACTTTTTGAAAGAATTGTAGTGATTTCACCTGTGTTCAGAAAACTTAAATGAGATCAGATATTTTAAATGAGTGGTGCGAGTGTCGGGGCTATTTGTGTTAAATAGATCCAAGTCATTCATTGTGTTGGAAAAGCAAGTAATTCAAAACTTAGCAGTAATGGAGGGGGGGGGGGCGAAAGATCGCTTCTCGTTTTGAGAAAAAAGGGGGAGAGAAGCTTTGTTTTCCATTATTTGAGTATGATTGTTATTTTTAAATGGGATAGAGATTTATAATAAAAATATATTTCTTATCTTTGCTATACTTAATTTTTCTACCTCTGATATTTAAAAAGGCACCTATTACATTTTAGTGCAAATCTGAAACCTATATTGAAATATTGGGGATACATGTCCGCGAATTAAATGGCATATCATGATTTCACAAATATTGAAGCATGGCCACATTTCTTCTGCAAATGATTCAACTATAGAATTACACTGCAAGTTTCTGATTTTGTTTCCAGTTTTAATAATATTAACAAGCCCTTAAAATTTTATTATAATTCTTTAAAAAAAGCGTATTCTGTACGTTACCATTGATCTTACCAACATAGAAGCTATTCTTTTGTTTCCATCCTCAGAATAATCGAAAAATGCTCCATATAACTTCAGAAAGTAACCATTTAAATTTTGATAGACGCAATCGCATTAAAAATGTGAAATATTAATTATCTACCAAGTTTCAGTTTTAAATTATATTTATATCTAGGCTTATATTTTGTCTCAAATATTCTCCTCTCTCTCCTTGTGGCTTCGTCTTCGCAGGGTCGTTCGTTCGAGACTCAATACCCCGAATAATCCTCTGTGTATGCAAACTTGTTGCACACTAAATCCGTCGAAAGGCAAAGGTCCTCCCATTTGTATTATGTGAAAACTTTCAGATGGGATGCAGGCTCAGACGTCGTCCTCGTCATCTGACCTAAAGCCACCCTGATACCCCCGATACTTGTGACTACTAGAGTCATCTCATCAGTTTTAAATGGACGCAAGGTGGATAAAGCACGAGAACCACACCCAAAGCCAGCGCCCCCCACAACCAAAAGCCCGAACCACTTTATTGAGGAATAAAATTTACAAAACAATTTACAGAAATGTACAGAATTGAAAATGGAAAGTATCAATAAAAAAGGAATAATAGAATAAACTTAAGCACTATCATAACAACAACCTATACATAAAGGCAGTTCTATCTGTTCAAGAAGTTTCACGATAACAGTCTTATTTAAAAAACAATTATTCAATGCATAAGTTATTTTTTTCACTAATCAGTCTGAAACATATTCAAATCACACTAGAACCGTCAATTGTTTTCACTAGAACATATAGTTGTTGCCTTTATGAATCACACATGAACATTTAGTTGTTGCTACTATGAATCTGGTTTGAACAGGAATTCATATTCATGAATATGTTTGATTATTAATTTAATCTTTTTCCTTGAAAGTTGGTGATTGGCTACATTCTTAAACCATTGATCTTGAAGTTGTATGGCAGGAGGCTTCTTATGCCATGACAGAATAAATATGCATGATGTAGCATAGTGCAATGTCGTACCAATTTCACCACAACTACAAAATGTGAGAGTGCCAACTTGGAACGATAAAAGTATATTGGAAATGGACCGTCATCTGACCGAGGTCCACTATTATTAGGACCGTCGAGAAATATCCCTCGTGTAGCATCTTATTGAGAATTTGTTCAAATTAAACTCCCTAAATTGTTTTAGAAAATATCCCTGGTGTTCTACTTTTTATACTTACAGTAGCATTTGCATCCATTTCAGAATCTACGGTGCTTTCACCATGGATCTGATCGCCAGCGCAGCCTTTTCTACTAAAATCGATTCGCACAACGATCCCGACAACGAATTCGCGTCGACGGCGAAGAAAGCTTTTAGGAGAGATTTCACCTGGAAAAACTTGGTACTGCGTAAGTATATTCCCATTTCAGTACCGAAATTATAAAAGTTTTGCCTACACTGATTTCTGTTGACTTATTCATAGCCAAACGTAAATTCTCAAATATGATGATTTCACAGTTATTTAACATAATTCGGAGATTGATTCCTGTTGACTTACTCATAGGCAAACGTAAATTCTCAAATATGATGATTTCACAGTTATTTAACATAATTCGGAGATTGGTTAATGTTGACTTACTCATAGTCAAACGTAAATTCTCAAATATGATGATTTCACAGTTATTTAACATAATTCGGAGATTGATTCCTGTTGACTTACTCATAGGCAAACGTAAATTCTCAAATATGATGATTTCGCAGTTATTTAATATAATTCGGAGATGTAAATTAATTTGATTTCTATGCTTTAAGAAATTTATGGAATAAACAGTTGCAAACCACTGTTTTTTCTCGTTTTTTAATTATTAAAATTATTAATTGTTTAAAAGAGAGTCGTTATTTATTTTGTTTAAAATAGCATCATTATAAAATATAATTTTATTTTAACCGAAAACTTTCAGTCCTTTTGACTCTCTTTTGTTTTAAGTTTTCTTTCCTATAACTTCTCGAAATTTTTCAAATGTGGACGATAAATATAGGTTTCAACTTAGCAACTGTTTCTTATTTTTACCTTTATTTTGATTATTTAATGCTACTTGAGGTTTTAGTTAATTGAGTGAAGAGAAAAACTATTTATTGAGAATATGTTGCCTAACTTTAGAAAAATACTTTATCAAAAGAAAATCTGTTTTGTTTCAGAATTTTACTAATTAAAAATCTTTATTAAATGAATTACGAAACGACGAAAAGAATACCTAACGACACGAACATTTCTTCGTGTATTTTATTTCAAGCATTTTATTTCGTGCATTTTTTTTTTCTACATCCGAATCCTTCAATTTTTTTTCATTTCGTTTCTATACGTTCTTATCCCCTCTGAACCATGTTATAGAATTGATTATTTCCTTCTCAAATATTAAGATTTATTTTCAGCAACAAATCTTACTTATTTACATAAATTATTCGTAAATATTTTATCACTAACCCATCGTATAATCAACATCATTTAATAGACGAAGTTAAACTATCAGAGAAACTTTTTTTCAACCTTTTCCTTACAGGCAAAATAGATGTCTGTAATCAGACAGAATCACCCCGGCACAGTGCTAAGCCATATGGGAACAAAATGGATAACCGGCCGCCACGACAGACATCGAGCTCTGTGGTCCCGCATAATAGCCCCCATTCCGAGCGGCTCATGCGGCGACCTCCCATTACAGGGGTACGACCCATCATCGACGATGGGCCTACGAGCCGCACCATCATTACTATACCCACCAGGGAAGCGAGAAGCCGCTTACTTATCCGGCGGCTTCTCATCCACGAACTCGTGATGCCCCCAGTGGGAGATAGATGCTTGTAAGAACCAACGGGAGTGTTCTCCCCTAAACTTTCTCGTATACTCCTAACACATGTAGGGACAAAAAATAAGCTAAAACCCCTAGCGCAGTGGAGATAAAAAATAAGCGAAATTAAGTCAGTTCCCCGCAAACTCGCTCGGATAAAATTTTCGAATCTGCTCTATTCCCAGAACGCAACAAGTTTTGTGCAGCACACGTTGAAACGACAAAACGGAAATAAAATAATCCGAGCAGGATCAGAATTCGCCAAAAGGGAGAAAAAAAGAACCAAAACGGAAGAAACGAAGCGCGTTCGAAGCTACAATTTCGTAGACCGCCAAGGTCAAAAGCCAACTATACTAACTTGAGTAAAATAAGCGAAACGCTCGCCAACACACAATTTTGAACCAAATATGCAATTTGAACACCTTTTTTCCAACGGATTGAAACGAAATTTGAGCACAGATCTATAATTAATATTAGCAAACGTCATATCAATTTCTATTTATCTAAGCCAAAGCGTTTAGGAGATATAATTTTTACAAGTATACGATTATACAGACCGACAGACAGTCAACCCGTTCACGGATTTGTCCCAAAATTTTATACGGATAAAATTATTTAAATGATTTATATGACGATAAAACTGTGTATAAAATTTTATCCATCTAGCTTTTCAAGTTTTTGAGTTATAGCGTTCCCATGACCTCGAACATACAGACAGACAGACTTCCCGTTCACGGGTTTTGTCCAAAAGTTGATAGAAACCTACAAATTATGTTTCAAGTTCACATACCAAATTTCATTCCTTTATCTCTAATAGTTTTCGAGTTATCGCGTTCACAGACACACACACAGACATACAGACAGACATAATTCCAAAATTGTGTTTTTCGGACTCAGGAAGGTCTAAAACGTGGAGATTCGTCAAAATCTCGAGTTCGAATTTTTTGACGATTACAACACTTTCTCTTTGTATATTTCGTATACGAGAAAGTAAAAAGGTGCCGTTTCCCCTTCCCCCGAGTGGCTAAAAAAATTCGAACCTACTGTTGCCCAGAATCCAATGACTATCCGAAGGTTTTTTATTATAGTGATTGTAAAATATCTAGGTAAAGAATCAAATTCAAAGAGATGCGTACCGAATAAGATGCATGTATCGCACACTTCCACTCTTACCGGCTCAAGGACAAACTGACGTAATTCGCTACTCCGTAATGAAATTCAGTTCCTTTCGCGTGCACAGAAGATTGCTTCCAGCACGCATGAGCGTGGAGATAACGGATTCTCTTCAAAAGTAAATTATACAGACCGACAGACAGTCAACACTTTGACAGATTTGGCCCAAACTTTTATACGGACCTACATTCGTGACGATAAAACTGTGTACAAAATTTTATCCATATAGCTATTTAAGTTTTTGAGTTATAGTGTTCGCATGACCGCGGACAGACAGACAGACTTCCCGTAGACGGATTTTGTCCGAAATTTGATAGAAACCTACGAATTATGTGTCAAGTTCACATACCAAATTTCATCCTTGTATCTCTAGTAGTTTTCGAGTTATCGTGTTCACAGATAGACATAATTCCAAAATTGTGTTTTTCGGATTTAGTGAGGTCTAAAACGTGGAGATTCGTCAAAATCTCGAGTTCGAATTTTTTGGCGATTACAATACTTTCTCTTTGTATACGAGAAAGCAAAAAGGAAGGACCAGTAGAACTTTCTCCTTTGTATATTAGCCAGTAAAAGTTATTGTTATGTACATTATATCAATTCCAAGATGCAAAAAATAACAATCTAATAAATAATTTAAATCACTTTTATCACACTATTCTCAAATTTACAGTTCATAAAAAAATGTATTAATGTTAACAGTTATAATTGATAAAATTAACGAAACTTAAATTAAATAATAATAGAACTTGAATTAAAAATTAATTAAAATTCTTTATTCAGAAAAAAATTTTGTCCTGCTTTAGAGCTACAGTGGCGTGTGGCCTCAGAGGAAGAATCGCCATTTTGGCTCTTTTCCAATCTTCTTCCATTTTGCTTTCATTTTAATTGTATTTTTTCGTTCTATTTCGCTTTTCTGTGTTTTATATTAAGGTTGTATTAATGCTTACTCTTTATAATTTTTAACTCAATTTTTGAAGTTCTAATTTTGTAATAATGTTAACATGGCTTCCCAATTTCAAAAATAATGCTTAATTCAATCACAGCATTTTAACATCGTTATTATTTTCCTTCTGCCCGCTAATGCGCATGCCCTACACCTGCTCCGAAAAGCACGTGATCTGCGTGTGGGAAAAGAGGATTATGTAATGGCTGCATTTCGATATAATTCAAATTTAATTCTCTCCTCAGAGCATGTATGTTTGAGGAGGATCTCATCATTGTGTTGATAATTTTACTTCCATAATCTATTTCATCATCCCATGTCCAAGTGGCGAAATTTATGTCTAATGAGGATAAACAATAGTGATAACAGATAGTGATTACAGTCTTACTACCACTTTTGGACGATTTTGCACCGGAAAGGGGTGTCAAGAAATGAGTCATATGAGCGCATTTCCGGAGTTCTTTGTTAGATTACACTCAGTAAAATGTGAACATCACCCTTCCATTCTTACTTTCCCCCTATTTTGATAAAAATAACTCCTAAAAGCGCGGAGGGTTTCCGAATCCGTTGCTAAACAGTATTTTTAATGAATTGAAAAGGAGGGTAATTACCTACCTGTTTCTTCGTCGTTTTAAAAAAAGAATGCTTTGAGACTCCACTCGCCCGTAATCTAATTTTCCTTTCTGACTAACTAGAAAACCACCCGTCATTGTTTGACGGGTGCAAATTGCCTCTTCATTCGAGAGATTTCCCTTCAAATTTGACGTGTTTAAATAGATATATATGCGAGAGAAATGTTTAACATTGATTGAAAACAAATAAAATAAACATATGTTTTATGACAGGAAATATTTTTTTATTTACATATTTCTTTATTCAAAAACCCTCTTGGTAAAAAACATTCCGTGTGAAGTATTTTTCGTTGTTTAATAATTTTCCTTGTACTTCATATGTCTTTGTGTAAATTTTAACGCGATTGGGAATCCTATACCTTGAAAGTGCAACATAGAGCTGTCCATGTGAAAAGAAGGCTCATTGAGGTAAATTTCAACATGATCGAAATTTTGCCCCTGCGATTTGTTGATAGTCATCGTGTAAGCTGGAATTAACGGGAACTGGCGGCGGTTGCGAATGAATGGTAGATTCACGTCACTGGTGGCTAATTTAATTCTTGGCAAGAAAACAACATCGCCAAGATTGCATTCAGGTACAATTTGGTGTCCCAACTATATCACGCGCATGATATACAACTGACGTAATTTACTACTTTCTATTAAAAAACGGAAATTAATTTGAAATATAGGATTAATATAATTTAAAATTTCTTGGGAACTATTGATCATAGCGAGATAAATTTTATATCAATCGACAGAAAATTTTATTTCACTATTTTAGAGCTATTAAATTAGAACGACAATTACTCTTTTAAATTTAAAATTACTGAAATTTAGGTTCTCTAACAATGAAATAATGCTGTTTAACGTCTCGCAGTGCTATGGCGCGAGTTTTATTGTTGGTGACGTCAGAGCGTTATCGGAGGACCTGGGATTGGGAATTTTTAAGAAATTCGTGCTTCAAAAACAAAGGTCAAATTTTTACTTGAATGCATGTGCAAATTCTGTACTTGCAGTTGTATGTCCCCAGCTGAGGACTTTGCTTAGAATTCCTGCCTTTCAACCATTTGCTTTCAATTTCTTTTACGATGTTTCTTTGGAGATCATAGAAGAAAGGAAAAGAACCGGAGAGGTATGTGGAAACTTTGAAGATCTGTACCAATTTCATTGAAATTATTATTAATTTTTCATTTCTTCTTCTTATTATTATTATTAATTGCATACATCTCAACCAAAAAGTAAAATATCTGCCCTGCATTATAATAGAATCTTTTTCTTAGAAAGGATAGACAAAAATCTAGATAGGATATCTTGGTATTGTAACACTTTTATTTGTGTACTAAAAACTAGAATTTGTTTATGTGTCTGTGGTGGATTTCAAATAACACCAATCACCCCACTTGAAGTAACATATCAATTTTATTACACAATGTTGACAGATAAAGATGAAGGTTACAGGTGATAGTTTAGCTATGATGGTATTTACAGGTGATAGTTTAGCAATGATGGTATTTACAGGTGATAGTTTAGCTATGATGGTATTTACAGGTGATAGTTTAGCTATGATGGTATTTACAGGTGATAGTTTAGCTATGAAAACATAAATGGTATCCAGTGTCCGAAGAGTTTGTATAAGGGCACTCGTACTGCTAGTTACATGCTGTGGTTGACCATCTACGCGCGGTCAGTCGCTGGACATTTGTTAAGCCTCCCCTTCGCTTGTCTCTCTCTGACTCTGACTGACATCTTGCCCTCAGTGACATCCAGCAGCAGCATGTGGGCGTCACTGCGCCATCTGGTGGTGACAGGAACAAATTCCACATTTATTTTAGTTATTTTTTTTCTTTTTCAATTTCCATTTAAATAATTGTAAGCATTTTTTCTCAAATTCACCACAAGATGGCACCACTTGTATGAAACAAAAATTTAATTTAATTTATTGATTAAATGATGATTAAGTTCTGAAAATATTAAAATAGTGATGTTTAATAACACGTATAATTTTTTATTAAAATGACACAACGTTAACATAAGTATCAGTGTTGTTAAAATATTTAGTGCATACTAACTAAAACCTAACATTTTTCTCCAGAGGGGAAACGATTTTCTTCAGTTGTTGATGGACACTGCGAAAGAACTGTCCGAAGATCCTAATTCTGAATTCAAGGAGAAGGACAATGAAGATATCGCCGTCTACGGGGGAGTTACGACTGACCATCAGGTGTTCAAGAACGTCTCCAAGAAACGTGAGTTACCATGATTTTATATATATTTCTCTTCCATATACAGAGTGTCCCAAAAAGGTTCAAATGCGCTTAAATTTTTTATCTGTTGGAGATATATAGGTACTGTAAATTGTAAAAGTGTGCAAAACGAGGTGGCGAATAATATTATGTTGATGCAATCATCCTGTCAATAATTTTCGAAAAGTTACTCTTTTTTAATATTTATAAAAACCCCGTAGACAAAATTTGTCAATTAGAATTTTCAAACTAGAATTTCATTAGAATTTTTTTCTTTTTCCTACATATAACATTCATTACAAAAGTTGCATGCTTGTATCTTCAAAATTGACTAAGTGAGGCTTAATTGAAAATTGACCATTGTGAACATGGACCGTATATCAAATTAGTAATGAGGGCTATTTAGTTTAGTAATAATTAATGTAATTAGTAATGATAATTAGTATTATAAATCGAAATTTCTCAAGAGCAAAAAGCAAAGTATAACAATAATATATAAGGGAATGTTTTGAAAATTCTGCATAGATTCATAATGCATGAACTGATTTTATGTAGTTTTGACTTTGAGACATGCCATTTCTCTATGAGGATGTCGTCTTGCGACTATATGAAATCGCTTAAAACTGTTCTTACATTTTAAATATAACATAAAAAATAAACTAAATTACCAGCTTTATTAAACTATACTTTAAATTAATTTTGTGTGTGTTTCTTTTAAACTGCGTTCTCCTTCAGATCTCTCCGTGACTGAGGTGATTGCGCAGTGCATCACCTTCTTCTTCGCTGGTTACGAAAGCGTGTCCACTGCATTGTCCATGGCCACCTACATGCTGGCTCTGCACCCGGAGGTCCAAGAGAAAGTCTACGCGGATCTGGTCAAGGCAGTAGAGGAAGACAATGTAATTATCGCTAATTTGCTCTGATTAAGAGTCTTGTGAAAGTTAACCCTCTGACTACTAAGAGTTCTCAAAATCTGAGTACAGTTGTATACGGAGATTTGCTTGCTAATAGATCTGTGGAATGGATTCGTCCGCCCCGTTCCCCCTTTTCTCCTCACTACGGGTGGTGGAAGATATGAATGGCAAGCCTTTCATATCTCATCTCTCCCCTAAGGGTCCCTTTAAGGACCACTCGCCCAACTGCCTTCTCCCCCTTTCGAAACAGCAACCAGCCGAAATCCGCCCTACTAGTATAGAAGTCGCATGGCCGATTACGGGCGGCTTAGGAGTCAGAGTGTTAAAAAACGTATAAACTCGTGAAGCAAGTTTTAGGGGTCTATTCTGGTACCCCCGGTTGGGTTGGGTTCCGTTTGTTAACATACGGAACCCACCCCAACTCCCAACCCAATCGGGGGTACCAGAATAGACCCCTTAGTCTAGTTATATTAACCATCTGAGGATGACTTTCACGCGGCGTGCCAGCTGTTTGCCGCATTCTGTCCCGACTGTCGCAAATACGATCTAGCGAAACCCCTGAATGGTGGAAGTGGTTTCGATCTGACTCAACCGCAACATATTCGGCCTGACTGAACGCAGACTCTGGTCAGATCTGAGATTCCCAGCCTTTACGTTGGCGCTAGATATCACTGAGTGGTATCTTCCCCGATCCGTGTGGAAGTGTCCCTGTGGTGGAGGTCTTAGGACTTTCTGTGGCCACAGCTCCCAGCTAATGCGGAATCTCCCCTCACATTTTAGAGGGGCTAACAGGGGATGATGACTGTGGCCCTGATTTTTGATGATTGGGCTGGTCAAGTGTGGGGGTACTGGCATTCCCGATGATGCCGGCGAGTCCTCGCCTTGTCTGGGGCTTCGCTGGACGGTCGTTGTTCCTTGGTCCTCTCATTCAAACTAGACGGTGTTCTTCGTGAACGAGGTCGGGAGAGGTGTCCAAATATGTGCCGGCTCTTGTGGCTTTTAGCTACCGACTGACTTGTCGGCGTGACACCAACTTGGGAAGTTTTAGTAGAACGTTTTGTGCAGTTAGGCTTAACTAGAAAAATTGCGCCGGCTCTGAGCAACTACGCGCGTTTGGAAATGTCGGCCAGATCGAACCGCAAGTTTTGCGTTCCGCCGACCTCAGAAGTCATTAATCCCCAGTTTAGAAGTTCATTGTCAGAATCCCAGCCAACCATTTAGCGCTCTGTGCAAAGCTCCTGTTCTGAAGCATTAATTCGGATGAGATAATGAATTTAGTGGGGCAATTAGGAACAGGAAGTAGAATGCATTCTGAGACAATATGCAGTAGTTCTCATCGCTTCAAATATGTTCTCTTCAATTCAATTCGTGATTCCTGTGATCAGAAGCAGAAACACGTGTTCGCAATTACCTCATTGTCTCTGGGATGTTGGGATCTTCCCTGTTTGTGAGGCTGCTGAATTAATAAATTGTTTAGTAAAAAAAGTATTTCTTAATGTGTCTTGCAGAGCATGATTATGCACACACACAAAATATCGACCTCTTCTCCATCTCTTACTATCCTTTTTAATTGAAAAGAAAAAATGGCAACGTCAGCAAAATTCGGTCCCAGTTACTTCGAATACCCTATATCTGGTTACGTTATATTTTGTGTATATGTAATACTACGAAATCATTGTTGTACAGTTGTTCATTTTTTGTTCATTTCGTGTTTATTCTTTTCATTTCCAATAAGCAATTAAATTGATACTAGACGCTCTCGCCGCCCTCCGAGCAGGTTCGCGGCCAGCACCCACTTCTCTCAACACTGCTCCTTCCGCCTCGCTACTTCGAGGCTTTCAGCCACTACCCAGATAGCAAAGAAGGTTGCGGAAAGGTTGCCATTTCACTTTCTTTAGGCTGTCCGCGAAAGCATTTCCGCGCAAACCGTTTCGGAAACCATTGCCGCAAGGTTTACATAGGAAAGCTTTCTATGTACCACCTGTCCCATCGTGCGTAGCCCCGTCGGTATAGTGGTTATTGCGTTTGCCTTCCAACTCTAGGAACGCGGGTTCAATTCCCGGCTCGGAGGAGTTTGTAGGAGTACGGCCTTGAAAAGGGGGTTCCTCTCTGTAGGAATATGGCCTCGGAGGGGGAAGGGGGTCCTATTTTTCCGCCGAAGGAGGGCTCTTAACAACCTTTTGAAAAGGCATGAAACAAGCTTGAGGAAAGCCTGAAATAAGATTGTAATAAAAGCTTCGGGAAATCTTGCTAAAAACCTTACAGAAAACCTTGTTTCTTGTTGACTAGCGAACCTTTCCGCTACCTTGCCAAAAGGTTCAACCCTTATCATGGAAACCTTTGTGACAACCCTTTATCCTTGCTGACGACAAGGTTTTCAAAGCCTTTTAGACAAGCTTTCTTTACTATCTGGGTGCTTCTTTTAGTTTTAAATACTTCATGAAGATCAGTGGAACAGACCATAAAACCATAGTAGATTTCATATTCTTTGTAGACAACAGATTCCTTTAAAATTGTAAAATCTTTCAATAAGCCTCATTTAGATGTAATGTTTTGTATAACTTTCTCACGAATTTCGGCATGAAAGTCTTCAGATCCACCAGTATTGAATGATATCGCCCTGAATAGACAATTTCCATCACCTACAACAGGTATTTTACAATATTTTCGACACGCTATTTTGATGGAACTGATGGGATCTATATATTTAAAGTAATATTGTAAAACTTTCAGACAGGTCGCCAGCCCCAACCACCCGACGGATTTCGATAATTTTTATTTCATATGAAAGCTTATGACGTCTAGGTATGTCATCAAGGATCGTCTGCCCCAACGACCCCCCATTTTCGAACGAAGTCGAAAAACATTTCTCTACCGTACATTCTCTACATGTTTTAGAGAATGAAAGAGAATTCTAGAAATAAAAATTGTGTCGAAATCCATCGGGTGGTTGCAGCTGGCGAACTGTCTAAAGGTTTTTCCCCATGTTAAGGAAAATGCCATCGTATTTTTTACTTATATTTTCCATCTCCCTGTAATCTCTGTTAAAGATAGTTCATTTTTATAGTGTTCTATGAAGGATAAGAGTTTTTTTTCTGAAACTAAACCTTGTATCTCTTTCCCTTGGTTTTCTCTGTTTGTAATATTTAATATACTCTACTGATTTAAACGTTGCTTACATAATAGTACTAAAAATAATGTATGTAATCTGAGAGAAGAAGTCGTACCTTTTTGTTTGTTTAATTTCCAGGGTGAATTAACGTATGATGGACTTCAGAGTGTGAAATACTTGGACAACATCATATCCGAAACGCTACGCCTTTTCCCTCCCATACTACGGTAAGACCAGTGTATGAAATTATTCCTTCTGTAGAGTTATGATATTTCGACCTAATGTGGATGACCAACAATATAGAAAATTCTACCATAAAACAAGCGCAATACAGAATAATATAAAAAAAATTTTAAGTCAATTCCTACTTAGGTGATTCGAGATGTAATGAAAAATGTACTGCGCATGCGCAAAGGTATGGCTGAAATATGGAGGTGCTTCGATGATCCCATGGGCCATCCATATACCCAAGAACCAAGTCTGTAATGTTAATAGTTTTCGAGATATAATGAAAAACGTACTGCGCATGCGTCATGCAAAATATGATATGACAGACAGACAGACAAATAGACAAGAAAGCTAATTAAGAATATAACAAGATGTATAAATATATATATATATAGGGAGAGTGTGAACTAATAGTAGGAATTGAAAAAGAAATTTATTGATTGAATATATATGAAAGGGAGTCCATGAAATCGGCAGTTTCGATTATAACAATAATTCGGTGTTAAATCTTCAAACATCCTCCAAACCCTTTGCCATTGTTACACCCTATAGATGTATTGACAGAAAATAAATAAAATGTGTGTATATTTGTTGCTCTATGTGGATCAATCCTTAGAATACAGCTGGAAGATTTTTCCAATGCAACCGTTGGCCAGGCAGAAAAATTGAGTAGTCATGGATATTTTATATCATCAAGAATATTGTTGCGGTCTAGCTGAAGTCTCGATAGCCGAGTGGTTAGGGCGCTGCTCTGCAATGCCAAGAGACTCGGGTTCGAATCGGTGGACTTTTATGTTTACAATCATTATTTCTATTATTTAATTTATATGCAAAAAATCATTTATGTAAATTTCATCTATGTAAATAACTGCTGGTGGGGTGTTCTAGAACATTCCACCAGGTATATAAAATGACCACAGCTGAATATGTCTTCAGCTGTGGTGCTATCCTTATTGAGTACTACGGCCAAATAAATATTTCTGTTAGTTACATTGTGTAGCAAGCTCATTTCTACGTGACAATATTAATAAGATCATTCCGGAATTTTTTAACTACCACTTGAATGTTTATGAAATTTTTAATACGAGACTAAGATACTATAATAACATAATTCTGAGTAACATTTTTTATCGGCAGAACTGTTTTGAATAAAATGTAAGTTACGATATGATTTGCATTAACATCAACGCAAAAGGATCTGTTTTCTTCAAAACGTCATATCATTTGGTTAGTAATGCTATTTTTCTTAAGCGCTTAGTTTTTCTAGTACATTCTTCATAATAATCAGTTTTTAAAATAGTAAATACAGTAGAACCTCGGGAATCCGAACTAGTTGGGACTGACCTTTGTTAGGAATTCGGATTATCCGGGAAGTACGGTAAAATATTCTTGATATACCAAATGCAGTAGAGTATTGACTCTGGGTGCTCTGTGAAGGCGTACGGAAACAGCACGAGGCGATTCGCACGGCACAATGGCAAACAAGTTGAGGGTAGGAAAGAAGATATATGAGTTGGTTTCTACTACTGAAGGTGCTGTATTCATTCTTAAAGACTTACTCTCGAATACTTCTTTTTAGGTTAGATTTCTGATTTGTAATTGTTATTTTTCCTCCATTTTTCAGCAAATTTTTTTCAGAAAATTAAAAAAAAAGATGTTCGAATTCCTAGGGTTCGGATTCCCGGGATTCTACTGTATTTCAAAAGATGCCTTTCCCTGTATCCTTATTATCAACTCTGCATATTTTTGCATCCCTAAAATGCACAATTTAAATGCATCATTTAAAATACAGCAAGTGATCAATGCCGATTTAAATTTTGAATCCTTTGCACATTTGAATTTCCTGCTTTTATTATTAAGTCACAGTAAAGCATAAGACAACGCGCAGTTAGATGTTAAATGGCTTGCTGTGCATCGTTCGTGAAGGAACTGTGACGGCACGTGAATTTCCTGCTTTTATTATTAACTCTATGAGCCGTATCCCGCCTCAAACTGACCGTTGGGCAGAAGCCGGACTCAGGCGGTTTCGGACTCCTGGGTAAATTTTTTTAGGAAAAATGAAGTTCCTTTCTTTGTTGACAATTGATCAGGCAACCATAGGTGTCGATCTCCTAGAACTTCTGTAAAGAACGTGACGATTCCATTCTGTTTTTGTGAGCGAAAACTCACTCCAGGTTTTGAGGCAATGGGATTCTCAATACAGCCGGGTTCAGCGAGTTAAGTCACAGTAAAACATAAGACAACGCGCAGTTAGATGTTGAGTGGCTTGCTGTGCAACATTCGTGAAGGAACTGTGACGGCACGTGAATTGACTCCATTACAGACAAACAGAACTTTCCTTTCCAGAATCTTAAATTAATAATGATTGAACATTCTTTCATCTAAAATTCTCTGGAAAAACCTAGTACAGTAAAACTTCGATTAGCCGTTACTCTTTTAACCGTCAGTTTCTGCTATCCGTCTTCGTCTGATGTCGGGAGGCTGTTTTTTCAAACAGCCGCTGATGTTAAAGGCCTAGAACTACTTTACTCGCGTCACTCTTTTGTTCCTCGAAGTTTCTCGGTTTCTCTTTGTTACTCGCGATTCTCTTTTGTTTCTTATGCTCATAATATCGTTTACATCTGTCTTTTGCGAGTAAGGCCGAACTTTCCTTATTTTGCTGTTTCTTTCGTTCCTTCTCCTGCTGCTTCTATTATTCCTTTTCCTGCTTCAACAATTCTTTTCTAAACTTCTCTATAACTCGTTGGCGTTTCCTTCTTTGTAAATTTACATTTAGAGCCATTATTGTATTAAATTTGTCGAAACAAAATTTTCAACTCAATCACGAAATCTCGCTCACGAAAACGTGGCAAGTGAGAGCGTCAGCCAATTGTGCGAGCGCACCTCATGCGTGTGACGTCACCAATTCATGCGTATTTTTACCCAACTTTGCGACTCAGTAGTCACTGAACTACAATTCCGATTTTCCTTTTTTATAACTTCTGTTGTTACCCTTTATCTCTAAAATAAGGCATTAGTTATGTTTTTAACAAATGTAGTTACCGAGATATAGAGGATCTCCCACACAACGGTTTTTGTGGCGTTTCGGCGTGTGAATCAAATTCCTACCTGAGACACCAATGGGAGGTACGTAATCCTACGTTAAAACCTGGTCCAGTAAAACTTCGATTAGCAGTTACATGTTTAACCGTCAATTTCTGTTATCCGTCTTCGTCTAAAAAATATCAACAAAAAAATCGGACATATTTAAAATTCTCCACGAATTACTTTTGCACCCTACTGTTTAAAGTTCGAAGTGAATGAACTATGTGATGGCGGGAATGATTAATTGTCGGTGACAGAGGAGTTGCCATGGATTTGGCGGGCCAAACCCGTTATTAACCAGTCGTTATTGTATTACAGTATTACAATACATTTTGTACTTAACATATCTTTTATTGAACTTTATATTGATCGTTTTGTAAAATTAAATACAATGTATTAATCACTTTTAAAGGATTTAGTGAAATCGCGTTACCGTACATATGTATTAAGCGATTTCTGTTATTCGGTTCTCCGTCTCAGTGCTGCTCCGGACGGTGAGGGTTAATCGAAGTTTTACTGTGCTAAACAAATGTTCTCTAACGATCGAATACCCCGACTTCGCGTTAGACTTTCAAACAAATGGCTACATGGTACATTTCTTGACACCTATACATACTGTACATAGGTACAGTACGTCAAAAATGTATCCGAACGCTGCTCTTTATTCAGATACTAATTATAATACAATAAAACTGAAAATGCCCGTGGGCGTAGAAATGCGTCCCCTATGAGCGTATGTAATATTTTTTCGTGAAAGGGGTCGTCTTCATATTTAGATTTCCACAAACTCAGTTCTTTCAAAGGGCAAGACCCAGTTTCGAATATATATCCAGATTCTCCAGATTAAATTAGCTCGCATACATGTAACATTTTGTAATTTTGAGTAAACGCTTGACCAGTTATGACCAATTGAAATTTGGGATTCCTAATGTTAAATGGCCAGTCCCGTTTTTACAATATATTTCAAAATATAATAAATATTTAACAATCATTCTTTTTTATATTAAAATACTTAATAATCCAAAAAAAAGTTACGAATTTTTTAAAAAATGAAAATATATTTTATTATTTTTATTAATTTTTAAATTTATAATTTAAAAATTTTTGAATAGAAATATAAAATAATCTTGATGCCAATCGAAGTAGCATGACCTAAAACCTCACTGTTCGAAATTTTAACCATTTCCGTCAAGTAGTTTTTAAGATATGAAGCAATAACCAAACGCTTTCAGAACAGCATGATTTCCGCTTCCTTAAAGGGTCATCTCAACTTTAGAAAAGCATTCATTGTTTTTAACTTTTGTAAATAAACATGCATATAAGATCATACATTTCGAATTCTTATTTAGTAATGTTTCTTTGCTCCTGACGGTAAAATTTTTAAAAAAACGTCAAACATTCGTTGAGAATATTACCCTATTAACTGCTTAAATGAAAAGTTTTAATAGAGTGACCTATTTTTTACGTTTCAATATATTGAAAGAGCCCCTTAATCGTTTTCCTTGTATATCTTCGGTTATATTATTAATTGATTTACCTCAAATTTTATATCTCGGGATTTTTTATTATGTGGAATCATTTAAAAGATTAAAAAATGGGGGTTACCGTTGGAAAATTTGAAGGTGAGTCAAATATAAATATGTAGATGGCACCTCATGCAAATGCAGTTCACGTATCTTTAAAGAGGACATTCTCTCGAATTCAGTGATATAATTTTCTTGAATTCAATTTGTATAGATTAGGGGCTGTCCATAAATGATGCCACATTTTTTTTCAATATTTTTGACTCTCCTCCCCCCGTTTGTCACAAAGTGTCACACTTCACCATACCCCCTCCCCTCCTCCCTTGTCACATGTCACGCTATATTACATAAACATATACTTGCAGTTCAGAAACAAAGCAATACTTTATAGATCATATTTTAATTTTATTTTTGAACTTTAACTATATGTTTTAATGACATTTGTGAGCAGAGGGAAGTTTTCTTCTTATGGTGAAAAATTTCTGTTGCTCCCATATTCTCAGAACATACCCCGAATGCCTTTTTCGAAAAGAAAGGAATTTAAGTGAAAAAAAAATCACATGAAAGTTGTTTTAGCCCCGATTAAAAAATACCCTCAAATTCTGGTAATTTCAAAATTTAATCTGCTGATTTTAAATGTTTTTATTTAAACCAAAATGTGTGATGTCACACTTCTTGTTACCCCCTCCCTCCCCCTTGTCACAAACTGTCACAATTTCACGAGCCCTCTCCCCCCTCCAAGCGTGACATCATTTGTCGACGGCCCCTTATGAGAAATAAAAAGTGTTCGGATACTTTTTTGACGGACTGTGCAATTCATGACACCTGTTACTTGTATCTTACTGCAGAACCGAGAGGGAAGCCGTCGCCGATTACAAGCTGGGCGACACCGGAATCACTCTACCCAAAGGAACGGTGATCACTGTGCCCATATACGCCATGCACAGAGATCCTGACTTCTTTCCGGATCCAGAAAAGTTTGATCCAGATAGGTAAATAATGTTAATAGTTATTGAATTTATATTTAAAAACCATGTTCGCATTACATTGCTTACTTTTTTCAACCAATTATGTATTGTGATGGAATTCAGCATAGCATAAAGAATCCTTCTTTATCAAAAATATGTTTATTGGACGTCTTCCACAGCACAAACATGTAAAACAAACACATACACTTAGTACATCACAAAGACAAACGTTACATCACTGACTGACTGACATAGAATTCCATGTTAAATCATAATTATTCTTCTCCGTTGCTAGGCAACGTTAGCAAAAAACAAATATATCGTTTCCACCACATTTTTACAACCTTTACAAAAGAATTAATGCCAAACGATTTTTTATAATTAATTTCCTTTACAGCCGAACGATATTTTTAAACTAATTTCTTTTATAGCCAAACGATTTTTTATCTAATTAATTTCTTTTTTAAATATTTTAATAATTCTACAAATATATATATATATTTTCGTTACGAATATTACAGTATGCTATTTTTTCCCTGTGACGAATACACACACATGTCTTGCATGCAAGCATGCAGATTCCGCCCTAGTCGAAGCCTTGTGGATGACATGAGAGGCCTCTGAGATAGCCCATCCAATGTAAGGGCACCCAAGTGCCTCACAGGTTACAGTAAGGACAAATAGTCCAAGGTACAACAAGTATAGGAATCAAGTATCAATTACACAGCCAATATAACAGTAATGAAAGTTAAAATTCTCCTACAGTAACATAAAAAAATTAACAAAAAGGCTAACGCGAGAGAAATTAAATCGATGCTGCTTTACAACACTGGGATTGACTATTTTTTATATCTCATGTTTGTATTAGAAGTTAGTGTGCTTTTCTAATTATCGAGAACGGGACACTAATTTTTGACTTTGATGTTAGAATAAGCTGTCAATTGCCACACTAAATAGCGACTTTGTTACGCGTAGATACCAGTTTTATCACTATAGCTATCGACATTCAAAATTTAAAGAGTCGAGAAAGGATTATTTTGGGTACCCTGTGTATGGTGACGATATTATATTCCAAAAGCATAAATGACATTCATGAAACAGTTGTCTCGTACCGCTATATTTTCTGCAATAATTCAAAAAGATCGATGATATTTATATTCTTATAAATGATATTATTTTCTTCATCTTAAATCAGTTGTTATTGATACAGAAACTTGCCAAATTTCTGAACCCTAAAACTATCCAAGCAGAGGATATTTTCGATTTGCGTTGACGATTTCAAGCAAGGCCGTAACCATTTTCCATGTTAATGTTACTTGATACAGGAACTTGCCAAATTTTTGAACCTAAAACTATCCAAGCAGAGAATATTTTCGATTTGCGTTGACGATTTCAAGCAAAGCCGTAAACATTTTCCATATTAGTGTTACTTGATACAGGAACTTGCCAAATTTTTGAACCCTAAAACTATCCAAGCAGAGAATATTTTCGATTTGAGTTGACGATTTCAAGCAAGGCCGTAACCATTTTCCATATTAATTTAGTACTTGTAAGATTAAACAAATACAAAAATATAATTGAATTGTATTCATAAATTATTATGATGCATATTTAGTTTTCCTGGAAGATTTTTTTAAAGTCTTGATTTAAGACTTATATTTTATAAAATCATTTTTAAAATTATGCCATTTCGTTCATAAATGTTACTTTTTGATTTGAAGTGCTAAAAGTTACTAATCCTCTCTGTCCAGTGGCGTATCTGAAGGGGGGGTGATCCGCCTCGGATGGCACTTCTAAACGGGTGGAAAAATAAGATTATAAAGCAAAACAACGTTATAATTAAGAAGAACAGGGTCACCCGTATTGGCACAAGACGCCCAAGAATATTGCCACGATATTGTGCGGTATTCAGAATATCGGAACTATGTCGTGGCGATATCGTAAAATATCTTCTGTTAATAGGGATTTGTTCAATGTGCACATAAAAAAAATAACAAATGTAGCAACTGAAATTCTCTCCTTTTGTCGGTATGTGAAAGAAAGAGTGGTGGTGGACACACGATTTCGCAACCTGTCTGCAGAGATCGAGGTCGTCAAACGACAAATTAAGCTACAAATAAAATGTTTCCTTCCTTGAATTTATTTCTTATCTTGAAGTTCATGTGCCCCGAGTAAGATGTAAAGGAAGGGCGGCATGTTACAACTTCGCCCGGGGCAGTAAAAGTTGCAAATACGCCACTGTCTTTGTCTGAAACATTAATATTAAGCTACAAATAAAATGTTTTCTTCCTTGAATTTATTTTTTATCTTGAAGTTAATGTGCCCCGAGTAAGATGTAAAAGAAGGGCGGCAGGTTACAACTTCGCCCGGGGTAGCAAAAGTTGCAGATACGCCACTTTCTGTGTCTGAAACATTAATCTTAAGCTACAAATAAAATGTTTTTTCCTTGAAATTATTTTTTACCTTGAAATTCATGTGCCTTGATTAAGATGTAAAGGAAGGCCGGCGTGTTACAACTTCGCCCGGGGCAGCAAAAGTTGCAGATACGCCACTTTCTCTGTCTGAAACGTTAATCTTAAGGAAAATCGGATTAGGGTACACTCTTAACATCGTTGAACCAGTGCAAGTCTCTAGTTAAATATCTAATCAGAGAATCATGTTTTATAGTATGATTCTATGTGCCCGAACATCTAATTTCAGGTTCTCTGCCGAGGAGAGAAGCAAGCGGGATCCTTATACTTATTTGCCATTCGGTGCCGGACCCAGAAATTGCGTCGCCATGCGATTCGCTCTCGTAGAGATTAAAGTCTGTCTCGCATACGTTATTCTCCATTTCAAGATCAAAAGGTGTCCAGAAACTAAGGTATTGCTCTTTGATTCTTGCCATGCCTTGACTTTGAATACTGTCCTACAGCCACGAGAAAAACCCCAGACACCAGAGATGCCGGTGGCGGTCGTTATGGAAACGGGATATTCCACTGCATTTTGGGGGTGAAGGAAATCGCTTTATTTCATTTCGCGCAGATAGAGCAGGAGGAAGTCTCATTTCGCTTGGTACTTCGGTCGAAAACGAATTCCTCGCCTAACGAAGTGCGCTGATTTTGCCAAATGTTTCGGTTGATTTTATATCCGTTTCTCTCCTTTCTTCGACTCGTCTACTTGAGGCAACCCTGTTCAGGGTTTTTCTCGTGGCGGTAGGACAGTAACTGCCCAAATAATTCGACGCTTTGGCAGCTGATTTCATTATGATAAACAATTTTTGTGTGATATCAAACAATTTCAACTATTAGTTATGTAAACAGTAGGCCTCTGCTCCCGTAAAAAATCCCCTAAGGTCTTCACTGGAGCCTTTAAAGATTATACCAATGTTAAGAATAATTTTAAAGACAATATTGTTTCCAGGGAAGCCATACATAATAATTTGTCTCTGGAGTAAATATTGTCTTTGTCCCCATATATACACTTTTTTACGAAGCTATATTTACAATCTTAAAACAATCAATGTGCACAAATTTCACTCCCTGTATTTACAAAATAAATACATTTTTTTTTATTAATAAAGTTACAGGAAAAATGTAGTGGAGCGAAGTTGTAGAAAATTTTACTCTCCAGAGTGGAGGTAGTCTTTAACTTTTTCTAACATAAACCGTTTGGCTAGATCTGTTGAGAAAAAACATACTTTCAAGATAAGATAGAAACAAGATTAGATGGAACTAAACAGGAAAAAGCAATTCCCAACATGGGAATATGATCTTATTTCTCTTTTTTTAACTTTCAATGCGAATTATTTGCCCAAATCTTTAGTTTTGTAAGTATTAACACAATTTTAATTAAGTGTCTGTTTTTATCAGTATTCACAAAATTTAAATTAAATTACTGCTTTTATCAGTATTAACAAAATCAAAATTAAATGTCTGCTTTTATCAGCATTAACAAAATTGAAATTAAATGTCTGCTTTTATCAGTATTCACAAAATTTAAATTAAATGTCTGCTTTTATCAGTATTAACGAAATTGAAATTAAATGTCTGCTTTTATCCGTATTAACAAAATTTCTATTAAATGCGTCTCCATCACAAAAATGAGTCAGATGCTTTAATGGTGCCAAACTCGCCATTGACTCGTCAACACATTGAAACCGTTAAAAAGGCCACCAATCTTGAAACGGAATACGCATACGTTGTTATTTATGACCTCAAGGAGCATTCATACTAAATTCGAAGAAAATCGAACCAAACATTCGGTCGTGACTGCGTAACAGACAAATTTACAGACAGACGAAATACTGAACGCCCGAATTGAAACAGAGACCTCGCTTCGCTCGGTCATTTAATGGCACCATCAATTTCAGGAAAAGTTTTCGGTTCTTCAATGTTTCGGCTGTCCACAGATTTGGAATCCCTTTCTAAAAAACGACAATCCAAACTTAAGTTTGTTTTTAACTAAATGACCAATATCTGTTACTCTTTAAGGGTCATACGATCCTTAAAGCTCGAAACAATGGTGGAAAACTGTCAAATTCGATACATTATATCTCTGAAACAATGCAATTCACAAACCTACTTTTTTCCTTCAAAAATATCTGTTCTTTCTCTTATAGTACACACATTTTCAAATCTTCATATTGGTATGTATTTATTTGAGAGAGTAATAAATATGGGTATAATTTTTGGAGAAAAAATGAGATAGTCACCTTGCGCGCACGATTACGGATAAAATATTTATCTAAACACAATAGTTTGGGTATCTAAGTAATCCAAACAGCTTGTTTATGAAACTGGACCTCAATTTATTAACATTTAAATTTAATTTCTATTTTATATACCAATTTAAAATAAAAATGTTAAAAATAGTAAAAATTTCAACCTTTCTAACCCCCCACCCCACCCCCCAAAAAAACAATTCTTTGGAGAAATATGTACAAAAATCAATAATTCTTGAGATATCGGGCACGCAATATCAAAAAGATACTTTTTGAGATATAGCGCTTTAACTCTATCGGTACGGGAACGCCCCAAACGTCTCTTCAAGCAAAAGACTGTGGCCGTCCGAAACGTCCGAATGTCAATGCCATTTTCCACCCCTTTCGTTAAGTATGATTGATTTCACACCTGCAGTGCGCGCTTTCTTTCTTAGAGTGGCTCGCCCAGATGGGTTAGAAGGGAAAAGGGAGAGTTCTTAGAATTCTGACCGTGCCAACTGTCATTGCGGTTTTTGAAGGGGGGAGTGAATTTCCCTTATCTTAGAAAGAGGAACTCGGGCTTCCCGTATTTTAAGGTCTCTCTGTTCCAATGGTCTTAGGAATCAGAGGGTTAAAGATATGGCCATATTCAATGTTTACATTAAAGAGCTGATACATTTTCCTTCATAACTTTCATAATTATGGGAATTTTTTTATCGCGGATTGTTTTAAATTGTTCAGAAAAGACAGGGGGATAAAAAATATATATTTTTCATAAAATAGAAAATTTTCAAGTTTTGACAGTCGTTATGTCCCAAGCATCCGCGTCTTCCAATTATTTGCTTCAGCAGAATAACAGCATTCTCCACCGATGAAACCATGAACTAACTGCATTAAAATCATTACTTATTTTACTGAAAGCGATTTTATTTACTTAAAATAATTCTAAGAGAGAAATAATAGCTGTTTTTATCACTCATAAAAATATGTAGAAAATTTGGAAATCAATAACAAATTTTATTGCAGTCAGTGTCCAATCGAACATTTTATAATGTCTAATTTCAGATTGCTCGAAAATTATAACTTTATTGATCCAAAGTTTATTTTCACCTCAACCTTTATTATTGGGTTATCCAGAAAGTTCTGCGGTTTTTAACAAATTTTATTGCAGTCAGTGTCCAATCGAACATTTTATAATGTCT
>BGPR01001117.1:130247-175571 GCA_013235015.1 Araneus ventricosus
ATTTCAGATTGCTCGAAAATTATAACTTTATTGATCCAAAGTTTATTTTCACCTCAACCTTTATTATTGAGTTATCCAGAAAGTTCTGCGGTTTTTAGCGGAAGCAGCACAAAAACATAAGAAAATTATACTGATTCACATAAGCACCATTTTGTTCTATGACCGTTCGCCTTCTTTCCGGCAGCTGGAAATTTCCTTTTAAAAAAACAGTCTACAGTCTCCAAAGAAGTGAACTACAGATCGCTGAGAGAATTTTCAAATTACCTGAAGTGGTGAAAATCTAAAAGGGCCCGGTCTAGTGAACAAGAGGGATGGCACAATACTTCTCAGCCATACTTAGTAAGTCTTTCACGTTCATCACAATGTGGCAACCCAGCATTATCATGCTAGAAGAGGACACCTCAACAACTGGTCAGTTCGGGTTATTTTTCTTCGATTTCTGCTTCGAAAACCGCCATTTTGGAATAGTATTTTTCGAATTTATCGTCTGATTTGGTTGCAATAATTCGTAATAAAAAGTTCCTTTGTAGTCCCACCATACAGAAAGCATTACTTTTTTCGGATGCAGACTCCTCTCGATGTTGTTCGTGGGGATTTATTTGACTTAACAAGCGATATTTTTCTTGTAACATTATTGTATAGTGTCCTTTTCATCACGAATAATGAGCCGTTTCGTAAAAGGAGATTCTTCATTTTTTTTCAGCAAGGAATCATATGCCGAAATTTCAGCAAGCGTTTTATGCTGTATTAAAGTATGGGGTATCTATACAGCGTAGCTGCTTATATACACAGTCTTCTTCAAATGATCATGTGCTGTATTTTGAGATGAAAACGTCTTTCCGCTCGTTACAGTGATAGTCGGTCGAACTTTGTTGTGTGACAAAATACCGTCAGATTTGAATTGATAATAACTACGAGACTAATAATGCGAAAAGAATGGTTGACCCTACAACGGATAAATCATATTTGTAAGAATTTGTCGCGTAGTATTTGTTTTGCCTGTGACGTCATCGTACCAGTGTAGGCGCTTGCACGTGATTGTTATGAATTAGCTTTATGTAAAGTTATAAATAAGTGTAGCGTGGAAACGCGTTTAGCTAGGAGGTTGATTCTGGTGTCATTTTAAAGATCTTGAGGAGTATTACTAGGACCCAAAGTGAGACAATAAAAATATTTATCATAATATAAGTAAAAATCGGTGTTAAATTGAAAGTTTCAAACTCCGCATGTTTTTTTTATTATAATAACATGCAGAGTTTTCTTTCGAGTTGTACGAAACTTACAGAATACTTGACAATACGTAGAAAAAACATTGTATTAAAATTTGAATTCAAAAATTTGAATATTACGGGATATATGAGCATTTGTAGCAAATAATGTTTTTCTGCGAATACGCGAAATGTAGTTCTAGATTCTGTCAACAGATGGCGCCTTCAAAAGCTATTCTAAATAAAACTTAAGAAAGGCGCAGTTCGGATGTAGCAAGGGTCTGCGGTAGCTTGTGATTTATCTATTCTGTAACCATTATACTACTCTGTGTAAATATTGTATTAAAGAGATTGATAATTAAATTACATATCAATACTCAACACTTGTTTTATGATTTTATCCCGACGTTTCCACGAAAAATCTACGGCACGGACCCGAACTGCGCCTTTCTTACGTTTTTTGAAATATTTATTCTATGTGACAGTTCCTGAACTGTGTAAAGTGGATTTTTTGAGATAGCTTCTTTTAATAGGACCTCTTTTACAAAGGATGGTCATCCAAAACGGGTATTGTCTTCGAGACTGAAATTTCCATGCTTAAACTTCTCAAACCGCCTCCGAACTGGGTCATCAGAAACAGACAATTTGCCCTCCTACAGTACAAATTTTACGAGCAGTCTGACTAGCACTGCTTTTTTAAAATAAAAGAGCATAATATGGCGAAAGTGACATTTTTTGGCTCGACATTCTTAACACTGCCCTGACGCAAAAATTATGCCACAATACAAGCTAGAATTAGGCAGTGAAAGCAGAAAAGACCAAATTTACTTATCTGCTTCAGTAATAGTCACTTCTTATTAGCAGTAAATAAATAACTAGAAGTAAACGCTCTTCGGTTTCAAAAACAGCAGAGCTTCTTGGATGACCAGATAGTATGAGGTGTGCCGAAATGAAAATGAGACCTTAGTTGTATCGGCGTTGTATCAAATCCCAGTGACTTAATGTGCTAGCTGATAGATTCCGTGGTGGTATTCCCAGTTGCACCTGCGTAGTTAACTGCCTCGCATCAATATCCTCATTTCTGGAGAGTTGTTTCCGCAGTTCGTTGCATGATCGATTCCTCCAGATCAGCACAAAGAGAAGTTGTCCAATTTCTTCCCGCAGAAGGGGAGAATACTTCACAAATTTATCGCAGGATGAAAGAGATGTACGGAGAGCAGTGTTTCGCACGGTGTACCATATTCCGGTGGTGTCAGCATTATGAGGCGCGACGCGTAAACATCAAGGACTTGCCACGCCCTGGGTAGGCGCACGCTGTGACCAACAGTGCCATGACTTCGTCAGTGAATGAGCTTATACGGCAGAATCGTCGGATCACCACACATGAAATTGCTGTTGAACTGTGCATCACATAATCCACAGAAAGCTTGGTTATGGAAACGTTTGTGCACAGTGGGTGCCCAAGCATCTGTCAGAAAATCAGAAGACGGGTGTTTGCCTGACCCAGCAGTTTCTACACTGAAGCCATCCACTCCCTTCTTACGCGCTGGGGTCAGTGTATCAATGTCAATGGCGATTATTTATAGTTGTACTGTTCCACATGAACTGTAATTAGAATATTGTTATTACAATTTCTTTACATATAACTGTAGTCTCCTTTTCATTTAGGCATACCTTATAATAACGTTTTTCCTATTTTCTTATCCATCCAAAATCCAAGGTCGTCTTCAAAACGGGATATTAATCAACCAAACCAAATCTAGTGAACCAAAAACGCATAATTGTCTTATTTCTCACTTATCACATATTCTTTCAGGTTCCTATGGAATATTTTAAGGGTGTCGGGCTTTTGCAACCGAAGGACGTGACTGTGGCATTGGAAGAGAGAAAGGAAAATCCCTTTGCTAATGAAAGCTGACCGAGCAGGAAGATGACTGTAGCGTTGAGCAGCAGAATTTGAAATTACAAACAACACAATTCGGGATCGATATTGCCTTTTATTTTTATAACCAATAAAAAAATTATTTGCAGAATACTTGTCTTTATTGTAATCAAAAGGGCGTACTTTGACTTTTTTTAAAAAATTTAAGCATCGAAACATATTTATATTTATCCTCTATAAAAAAACGGCACATTTTTACTTATTTTTTCTTTATGCAAAATCATCCCGAATAAAACATACATTCTTTTCTTTTTATTTAAAAACATTTATTGTTTAGCTACGGATGCCGAAACCCTCCGCTCTTTTGCGCATGCGCCGGGCGGATTTATTTTCATCACAATAGGGGGAAAGTGAAGATTGGAAGGGGAGATATTTGCATTTTACTTAACGTGATCGAGCAAAGAACTCCGGATATGCGCTCATATGACTCATTGCCTGACACCCCATTTCCGGTGTAAAATCGTCAACAAGTGCTAGTTTTGGAATCCGTTGCAAAACAGTACATACTTATCCCATTACACAACAAAGGTACTTTTATTCATTACTAGTCGCCTTCGGCGACCAGCTTGTTCGCAGGGAAGAATATAATTTCAATTGAATGTCTTATGCTTACTTTGATATTAATGTTTCCCTTAACAAAGAAATTTTAAAGTACAATTGCGATAGACATTTCACCTGCGTTCTTTTAGTAGCCATGCATTTGTTCCTTTCCTTGTTTAGATGAACGCCCGTAATGGAGTAACTTTCCTTGTCATGTAACATCTAATTGGACGTTGTCTGCGCCAATTTTGCTTTTTTATTTCTCATGTAATATATGCATTTTATTATCATGCTGAGAAAAAAATTAAAACATAGCAACCATAATCAGTGGGTTTACAGGATATATTTCCTATCTTCGAGAACTCCGTTTACATATGTTATATAAAAACTGGTGCAGTAAAAAAAGGAAAGAAAACACATTAGGCTTATACTTTGCTTTCAACAAAGGAAGAGAAACACTCAAATAAATATTTGTTTTAAGGCTACACAGTTCCCTTAAAATTTACAAAAATATCGATTTTTTGCATTTTTCGAAGGCCTATATGGTTGGGAAACTTGACTCCAAATTTTAGATCTAATATCCAAATAGTTTTAAAGATATTTGAAGTTTTCTGAGTATTGTCAGTCGCAAAATTGGACAACTGAGGGGCGTGATTAGTTTCGTTTTCGTTTTGAAGCATTTTCTTATTCTTAAAATTAATTAATTAAAAATATTTTGTGAATAAATCAATTCCTTAGTTGAAGTGGTTATTGTAACTTCAACGTTCAGTATTATTTAGCAAAGGATTCGGAAACCCTCCGCGCTTTTGCGCATGCGCCGAGCGGAGTTATTTTCATCAAAATAGGGGGAAAGTGAAGAATGGAAGGGTGATGTTTACATTTTACTGAACGTGTTCTAGCAAAGAACTCCGGAAATGCGCTCATATGACTCACTGCATGACACCCCATTCCGGTGTAAAATCCTCCAAAAGTGGTAGTCACGGAATCCGTTGCTGAACAGTACTCAAATCGTTTCTGTTTATTTATATTCTGCGTTCTTTTTGAGTTCTCGTTACTACCTAACTGTTATTCATAAAATGGACTTTTTAAAGACCAATATTAATTTTTACACGAAGTTTTTTTTTTTTATTTAGAAGCTTTGCTGTATAATATTACTGCTTGTTATTCATTTTTCTGTTGAGACAATGCCACCAGAGAAAAGTTTTCAAGTTGCTAAGAGACATAATGTTTTAAAGAGCTGGAAGACTACTTTCATAATATTTCAAATAATTCATTCATGTTGAGTTAAAATAGTGTTTTGGTTTATTTTATAAGTTGGGAAATAACATTCTAAAAAATTAGAGCTCTACAAGCATTATTAGTTTTTGTTTTATGTCTTTACAAACTTTAAATACATTTTTCGCAGACATTTATTTTCGGTGATGCAAGTGATTTGTATTCCCTAAGGCTTTTTTCTGTTCCAGATAGAGTCTTGAAATTTTTGTAGATACTTTCATTTATATTTACTGTAAGATTTAGCATGCATTTAGGCCTGAGAGTTTTAGTTACTTCTTAAAAAATGTCAAAGTTGATATTTTAAAAATTTTCATGTTTTTTGCAGGTTTATTTACACAAACAATTATTAAAAATTAAAGAAGAGTCAGAATATCAATCCCATGCTAACTTTTGTAACCAAGAATCCTAGAAATTGAATTCACTGGAAATAACTACAAAATATTGATCCATAATAAGTTCCATAATAAATTTTGATTTTTTTTTCAAATCTCTTAAAATTAAAGAAAGATGTGCACGAAAATAAAAATGATATGACTGAAAAACTTGCAACTCTGTACAATAAATAAATTTAAAAAACTTAGCACCTATCATCCAATGAAGAAAACAATGAAAATTCGAACTTCTGGTCCGGGATGTCGTAGCTTGATAATGTTATCATTTTTTTAAAAAAATATTTATTTTATCATCTGAGATTTTATAATATTTTAGTACTATCGACGAGTTTTTTGGTTTGTTTATTTTGGATTCACACACCGTTTTCCGGTAATCTTCCAATTTAAGCAATCGCCAAATCTATTTGGCAAGAGTATCAAACGCCAAGTTCGAATCAGTTCTTTCTTTAGTGCGAAAACGTTGACTTCCGTGTTCTTTGAGTTTGTGTCATCCTTCATTTTTAAATCGGTTGAAAAAAACTCTTAAAGCATTTAAGTTCGAAATGGAACTATTGGAATTAGCTAAATCGTTTGGTTAAAAATGCAACCGTCAGTGATTATCTAAATCGTATGGATAAAAATTTAACCGCAAAGCAAAGCTTGGAAGTCGCCAAAAAGAGTGATATAGAATAATTATGCCAACCTTTCCACAAAATTAGGCTCTAATTTTAAGTTAACCATTGAGCGCTACAACAATAGGAATATTAAATTTATTATTTTCAAAGTATTCTTAAGGCATAACATTAAAAAGCTAACATTAATATAACATAACATTAATATCCTCGAACAGAGTGTTGAAATTTTGAAGATTCCCATTAACTTAACATCATCACCGGAAGTTGATGTTACCAGCGGAACTCCTACTCGCATGCAAATAAAGAAACCTGATAACTCGTCCATTTCGAAGTTGTTCCTAGATCAAGTTTATAAATTCATAAAATTGTGGACTTGAATATATCAAAATAATATTCCTGAAATTTGAAACAGAAGTACGCAAGCAAATCTTGAAAACTAACTATTTTTAAAATGAAATTCGCTATTTTTTAAATTAAAGGTAATACTGAGAAAGCCGACTCCACAGTGAGTCAGACTTCTGAGCATTGGCGAATAAATGGTGAAAATCTATTTTCAACCTTTCCATAAGCAGATGGCAATAAACTTCACTTAGAGGTGGCTATTTTGGTGAAAATATAAGTAGGTGAAAACAAATTGCTTTTCAGAAAATTTAAACGGCCCTCTTGAAAATGACGATGGAAGTTCCACCAAAGCTTTCTGATGTTTATGGCTTCCAGCAATCTGTGAGAGGTGGCTTCGGATTCAGCGGACACAACACGCTTTTTTATTTAGCCGGAAAGCAGGGAGTTCATCATGAACTGAAGAGAGATGGCCAGCATTTTACGGCCATACCTGAAAAGAATGAAGTGACTGCTGCAGGTTTCGGATCAAACAATCTCTTGCTCATTGCCGTAAAAGGGCAGAAGCCTTTGGTATCGATTTTCAATTTGAAAACTAATGGAAAGAAAACACTAACATGCGCGAATAAAGTGGTGAGGTAGGTAAATTCACAGCATGGTAATTTTAATGGTTGAAATCTAGAAGTTGGTACACACCCTTAAAGCGCCGCCAAATCGCCAAAGCTAGACCTTAACCGCTGCACTTCAACGGCGCCAAGTCCCCACAACTAATGAAAGAAATACTTGAAATAACTTTGGCGACTTGGCGCCTTTTTAAGAGTGTGTACCAACTTCTAGATTTCAACTTCTAGATTTCAACCGGTTAAAGTTAAGTTTAAAGTATGGAGCAGTTTCTCCACAATTTGGATCGCCAATTCATAGCCGCCAAGAGGAAGACAGTTTAGCGATGTCTTCACATTTGTTTTGGTTGCGCAGTGACATTCATATTAGTGTCTGGCGCGCGCATCATTATAATGGAGTTCTGCGTTTCGAAGCTTCTTCGTCTTGATTGGTCGGCTAAATGCTAATTTAAATCTTATTGGACGATTTAATAGAATTTGCATAATATTTCGTTTGGAATTTAACGGTTTTAATTTTGACAGTTTAGTTCGTCAATTTTTAACAAATGTGCGGTTGAAATCTAGAAGTTGGTAGACACTCTTAAAACGCTGCAAAATCGCCAAAGCAAGACGTTGACCGCTGCATATCATTGGAGCCAAGTCGCCAAAGCTATATGCAGGTATTGCCTGTATTAGCCTTGGCGACTTGGCGCCATTTTAAGAGCGTGTACTAACTTCTAGATTTCAACCAAATGTGCATTGTTTTTTTCATATTATGGCTGCTAATTATCGATGTTCTTCGTCAAGATCAATTCTTGTCGTTTATGTTACATGAAGCAGAGGAGCTACTAGTTTCCGGCTCTGCTTAAAGCGAAGTCACTGTTCTTTTTTTGAATATTAAAAAAATTGCCCGGAACTCACTTGCGATGCCACAGGCATCGCGAGCGGGAATTCTCGTTTTTGGAATCTAAAAAAAACCCTAGATTTCTAACATTCAATTAGTTTTCTTTAAACATCGATAGTTCAACTATCGATAGTGTAGTCGATAGTTTTCCCAAACTATCGATAGTTTCCTTCCGGCAATACTATCGACAGGTGTTTTTCCAGTCGATAGTTTAGAAACTATCGATCCCATCGATAGTTCCAGTCGATTGTTTCAGTCGATAGTTTTAAAACTATCGATAGTTTTTAAACTATCGACTAAAAATGAGCCTATCGATAGTATTGCCGGGAGAAAACTATCAATACTGTCGATAGTTTTGAGAAAGTCGATACTATCGATTGTTTCAGTCGATAGTTCCGAAAACCCGGTACTATTGACTTGGCTTCGATAATATCGATAGTATATCGATGTTTAAGGAACACTACATTCAATGAAGAAGCGTAGCTACTAGTTTCCGGCTTTGATTAAATCGAAGCCTCCGATGTTTTTTTTTTTTAAGTTTAAAAAATTTGCCCGGTTCGCGTACGGAAGAGACCAATAAAATGTTCACTGCTACCCCAAAACAAATATTCTCACACCGCCAAACCATCTTGCCCGTGGCGACAAAAAGTTGGCGATGCAAAACGGAGAGGAATGGCTGCTTACCTTAAACTTAACTTTTACCCTCATATTATAGCTTTGGACGTAGAAACTATGTTTGTGTGAGTTCATTTTTCCTGAAAAATTATTCTAAAACTTCACACAATTTTGTAGGTAGCTTTTTAAACCATCGAAATCTAGAAACGTCATAATGATGCACCGTCTAGAATGGTGACTGAGAGTCACCCCTCGAGTGAAAGGGTAAAAAATGAAAGATTAAATATCGATAATTTCGGCTTCAATTATCAGGAGCGAATGGAATTCGGAATGCTGAACTAGTCTTGCGTATCCTTTTATCACGATATACAGGGATGATGAAATCAGGAATCAAATTGAAAAGGTGAAAAATCAGAGGGGTGATATTAGGCATTAAGGGGAACAATTATTTCCATAGAATATGGTATCGCAAATTACGTTTAGTTGGTGAAAATAGCAAAGTACTTATGCAGGTTATGGTAACGAAAACGTCAAGAAGAACAATAATAAGTACAAAAGCATTTATTTGACACCAGAATTACAAGACAACCTCTGATTTATAACATAAAATTCAAAAATCTATTTAAAAAAATTCCACTGGAGGCTGTCTGTGGAAAACGGCCACTGGGTTTGAGGGGCGTAGTACTCACCTTACACAAAATTGACTTTCTGTGACTAAAGTAGCTCTATGTGACTATTAACGCTATAGTCTGTGGTGACTATTAACTCTATAGTCTATGGTGACTATTAACTCTATAGTCTATGGTGACTATTCACGCTATAGTCTGTGGAGACTATTAACTCTATAGTCTATGGTGATTATTAACTCTATAGTCTATGGTGGCTATTAATCTAGTGTGACTATGTGACTCTATCTATGTAAAATTCTTCGTGATTTTCACCAAGTTTGCAACTCGACTGTGACTAAACCATAATTAAAAATTATAAAATTATTTTTGCAATCTTCAATGCCCACCTTTCTGTATTAAATGAAACTAAAACCAACTCTCTATGTTATTTGGTTGAGGATCTATAAGCGTTTAATTTAAGCACGAAATTCAACGTAGTTCAACAATTCTTGAGTAATATTTCGCGTGATCGATGAATGAGTTGCCTTAGACTGCATGAGCGCACATCGATCGCTGTGACGTCATCAAAATATTTCGTTATTATCATCAACTTTGCAGCTCGGCTGTGACTAAATCGTAATTTTAAATTCTAAAATTCTTTTCCAATCTTCAATGTACCCCTTTCTCTGTTAAATAAAACTAAAAGCAACTCTCTATGTTATTTGGTTGCGGATCTATAAGTGTTTAACTTTCGCACGAAAATCATCATAATTTTTTCTTTCCCGACACACCATTAGACCACTATGGAGAGACGTAAGTCTACGTCAAAAAGGTTAACAATATAAAAGAAAGAAATTGCAGTTTTCCGTTTTAGTAGGACCTCAGAATAAAACCTGCCAAATGTTACCCGATAACCGTACTTTCGAATTAACCGCATGCCAATGAACCGCCAAGCGATATTTGCCAATGATATGCTGTTAAACCATAAAGATACTGCCAACCCATATTCGCTAATGGCATCCGGTTAATCCGAAAATACCCCGATAATTCGCCAAATCTTGGAGTTGGATCTCGTAGCGATGAATATTGGCGCTATTGGAATGGCGCCAACATTCAAGATTGGCGGCGATTGGAGCCCAACTAATAGAAAAATACCCGAAAAACATTTATGACAGCATCAGTGGCGAATCCAGGATTTGGGTCTGGGTTGGGGGCTGAGATATAAAAAATTTTGTATCGTCGTGACGAATGTCAAACCTTATGGCTTATGTAAACCAAAAAACTTTCACTTTACAGACCTTCCTCACCTGACAATAAAAATAATAAAGAACATTACAATAACTTCGATAATTTAACAAAAAACATTGAAATAACTAGCAAAATCATGTTTTTGACCGTGTCAATGCTGCAAATACGAGTGGAATGAGTACAAAAGTGGAAAAACTTTCGAGCCTGTCAAAAACCAGGAAGAAATGTTTTCACTTTTTTAAAAGGGAAATTAAGAAAAAATACCAGCTGTAGTGATTTTAAATAAAATAAAGAATTCTGGTCTAGCTCTGAGGGGCTGCAGCCCGATAGCCACCCGCTGGATTCGCCACTGGACAGCATACAAGCATTATTAGAACATATTGTGGTACAGAGTTCACTGGCGGAAAAGGGACGCAAGAAAATCAGTGGCGAATCCGGGGGGGGCTATGGGGCTGCAGCCCCTCCCAGAGCTTTTTTGATTTTTTTTAAAATCACTACAACTGTTTGTTCTCAATATCTCTTTCTTTAAAAAAGTAAACATTGCTTTCTGGCTTGACAGCCTCGAAAATTTTCCAATTTTTCTAGTCATTCTACTTGTACTTGTAGCGTTGACAGGGACGAAAACATTTTTTGGCTACTTATTTCACTGCGTTTTTTCATTAAATTGTAGTGTCCTTTGTGGTTCTTATTGTCATGTGAGTAAAGTCTGTAAAGTTGAAGTGTTTTGGTTTACATAAGCCCTGAGACTTGACATTCGTCATGACTATACATAATTTTTATGACCTCAGCCCCTCCCAGACCCAAATCCTGAATTCGCCACTGAAGAAAATGATTACAAAAGTTGTTCGAAGGCTTGGAACGTCATTGCAGAACTGGAAGCGAAGGAGAACCGATTGCCCGACGTGTTCAACAATACCAGTGTGAATGTCATGCCTTCTGCAGCGATGAAGACTCGTGTCATGAGATCATCCAGTGTCACCACGGGAGTCTCATAAACGAGTAATTTAAGGATGGACATTCATGACCGCTGCACGCACAAGCTGGGCATTAATGTGAGAAACCTATCAGAATTGGAGCGGGAAGTTCTATATCCAACCCTTGCCAGAATCCATTACTCCATTTGTACTTGCCGGGCATGAAAATGGTAGAGAAAGTATGTGAGGGAGAAGGCTTGGGGTGAGTTGTTCACCAAGGAAATCGGAGAAGAAAGGGGTGGGGATCGGAGTGGGTGGTAGTGGATGAGTTTGAGTGGAGTGGTGAGGTGGTGAGTGACCTGCCTAAATGGATGTGCTAAAAAATGGAATGGCGTGGAGTGCCACCACTCCATTTATGTGGTGGACAAAACACCTATATAAGTATTTCCGTGATTTTCACTGAATAAAATTGATTTACGACACCATTTTCTATGGCAATCATTGTTGTTCTTGATGCTTACAATAGCCCGTCTGAATTTGTCGCCGCTTCAAGGCAATACCCTGTATAATTTTCAGAAGCAAAGAAAAACCGTGTTCAGCAAATTTAAAATAATTATATGTGAAAAAAATATATAATCCTGTATATATTTAGCTCTAAATATATTAAAGTATGTATATCATATTAAAGATAAAAATGCAATTAAAAGAAATTCGGTTATCTTTTTAAAAGAATCTTCGGCATTGATACATACAGGGTATCCACTTAAATAAGAGCCAGCCTTCCCCCACCCCCTTTTACTTCAGAACGACGACAGCTATAGTCATGAATGTAGAGTCTAAATATGTAAAAACGTCTACGCACTATGCGATGCTCATAGTGTCACATGGTGGAAAACTCAGAAATTCGCGTTCCTATCTTGAAAAAAGTATAAAATAGGGAGAAAATATCAACTACAAAGTTATAGAACGTTATCGATTTAGTACAAAAAGACACCTTGTGCACATTAATACGAAGAACAGGACTCTTAAAATGCTTATTTGTTTGTTCACATTTTCCGAAATTATGACGTCACAAGACACGTACAAAAGGAGAAGATGTTATTTTTTGGACAAAAAAATGACCCCATTATACTTTTTTTCTGTCGGAATAACTCAAACAGAAGGTGTTTGCGACATTTCCGCAAACATTGCGCGACATTCGATGACGTATTGTTGTTGCTTGTGCTAGCGCACCAACTATATGCTTGAACGTGTGCAAAATGAAATTTAAACAAGGGCTTAAATCTGTATTGTAGATGACAGAGGGGACTTTGAACACCAAAAATAAAGGCATCTTGTGGTAACTAATTGCTTTTTTCTCTTTTTAACACCTTTTGTGATTTCACAGTTTCGGAAATCGCGAACAATCAAATGTGTATTTTAAGCTTTCTGTTCTTAGTATTAATGCGCAGAAGGTGTCTTTCTGTATTACATCGATAACACTCTACAACCTTGTAGTTGATATTTCCCCTTTATTTTGTACCGTTTTCGAGATAGGAGCGCTACATCCGGAGTTTACCACCAGTTGGCGCTATAAGTGGTCTCACCACATAGCAAATAGATGTTTTATTACACCTAGACACTACTTTCATGACTATAGCTGCTGTCGTTCTAGAGTTAAGTCGGTTGGTCCTTATTTAAATGGGCACCCTGTATCTCTTTATTATGAACTAGAAAATCACCCGTCATACCATGACAGGTGATAATTGCCTCTTCATTCGAGAGATTTCCCGTCAAATTTGACGAGTTTAAATAGATATATATATATATGAGAGTATTGTTTAACATTGATTGAAAACAAATAAAATAAACATATATTTTATGAAAGGAAATATTTTTTTTATTTACATATTTCCTTATTCAAAAAACCTCTTGGTAAACAACATTCCGTGTGAAGTATTTTTCGTTGTTTAACTATTTTATTATAATTCAATATCCATGAAATTCTCAGCTTGTCAAACGTAAGTCAAAAGTTCAAATTTCAAAGGAATTCTGTTTCGAAATTCTAATCACGACAAAGCACTTCTCTGCTTGTCAAACGTTGCCAAAAAATGTTATCAAATTATATCATCACGATTGCAATAAATGATCAGATGCATCGTGGCGTCCAAACTATATCACGCGCATGATATACCACTGACGTGATTTACTATTTTCTATTAAAAAACGGAAATTAATTTGAAATATATGATTAATATAATTTAAAATTTCTCGGGAACTATTGATCATAGCGAAATAAATTTTATATCAATCGATAGAAAATTTTCTTTCACTATTTAGTAGCTATTAAATTTGAAATTAGAACGACAATTACTCTTTTAGATTTAAAATTACTGAAATTTAGGTGCTCTAATAATGAAATAATGCTGTTTAACGTCTCGCAGTGCTATGGCAAGAGTTTTATTGTTGGTGAAGTCAGAGCGTTACCGAGAGACAGATCTGGGCATATATTATCAGATATTAGTAATGCATCATTTGAGTCAAATATGTGACCTTGTTATTTTTGCAATTTTGCAGCTTTGTTTTCACTATCACGAGTACAATTCAACAAGAAAATCGTTATTCAGTGAAATTTAAGCCTAAACTTGTTAAAGTAGATTTCATAAGCCAAAATAACAAATTCCAATGAAATTGCAGACTTGATATTTGTAACAGAGACCAGTGGACCCGTCACTTAGCTCAGATTTCTATTTATCACACTCTCAGGCAAGTTAATTAAATAACTTCACAAAACACACTTAAGGTGGACTGTAGACACTCGTTTATTTCTCATTGCGAGAGCCGAAAAATATCACAACACTCTCGGCGGCTGCTCGCAGAACACTAAATTAACACGTGACCAGTCGGGAGCGCGCATGCGCCAACAACCAGATTTCAGATAAATTAGTAATCTCAACTTTTTAAAGTATCAAAATACTTTAAAACATGTTTCAAAATGTATTAAAATCAGAGAAGAAAAGTAGGGAAATAAAATTACCACATCACTGGAAAGCTAATATTTTGAATTTTAAAGTGGTGTAAAAATGATTTTTATGCGACAATATATTCCGAAGTCAATGAGAAAATTTTTTAATTTAATAGATTAATTTTTAATTAATTGCAAATCTAATAAAAATGTTGAAAAACCCTTTCTTAGTGGGCACCTACTACCCAAGAAATAACTACGTACCAATTTTCACAGCTCTAGGTCAACGGCCTGCCCAGTAGAGTGTTTTTAATGATTTTTGTACCATCAAGTTGCAATGTATAGATATTATGCAGTGTATAAGCATTATCATTTTAAAACAGAATCGCAATCAAACGGATATCACTGAAAAGATAATTAATTCGAGAGATCTCGAATTATTTTCATTGAGGCTTATCTGTATCGTTTGGTAGCAAATATCGAGGATCAATTTTGACCACGTACTGTAAGTTACATTCGTATGAGGAATGTTTACGAGAAAGTTGAGTAGAAAACGTTCCCGATTTTATTTTTAAACGCTTTTACTAAATTGGAAGTGTTTAATGTTTGTATGTATGTAAGGTTGGAATTTTGTGATCGATTTTTCACTCACTTCTTAATGCACTAGAGTTCTAAAATTTTGTATATTTATTGGGTCTTGATGACAATGCACTATTTTAATATTCGCAAAATTATGTTTGCACCGGTAGGTTTCAGTGGCGCCATCTATAGTATTTTTGAGAACTATTGGTAAAAGCAATTTTTTGTATGTTTTTTTTGCACATCTCTTGTTTTAATGTTTACATTTTTTGCGATGCACGGCTTGAAAGATAATCATTGTAATATCGACTCAACCAAAGTGTACGGTACGACGCCAAACTTGAATTTTTTTTTTTAGAGAAATATCGCTAAATGTGGTAGCCAATGGCGGACGGTAACATGGCGGACGTTTGGCGAGTTTTTCATGATTTGGCGCCAGCTTGGCGAGAGACGTACCGCACACTTTGGTTTTAACGTAATATCATTTTTACTAGCTGATAAAACGGGCGTTTAATTACATTTTTTGTCGTGATTTTTCAGCAATTCCTACGTCTGGGTACGCTTTTCGGAGGACGGCCTTCGTGTAGGAGCCCTAGGCGGCCTTCCTGACTGGGCATTTGTCCTGTGGAATTTGGATAAAAAGCGTTTAGAAACAGTATTTCATCCTTTCCGTATAGAGCTGAGAGCTGAAATTTATAAGGTAAAAATAATGCGGTCATTTGGTTTAATGTTATCTTGCATATTTTGGCAAGATTTTCTATTTTTCTCACAAATATTGTACTTATCTATGATTTTAAATTGATATCGTAAACTCACATCGTGAACCGAAAACCAATAGAAGGAGAAAATAAATCTGCTAGAAATTTTCAGTTGTTTTTGATTAATAGTCTACACAGCTAAGAAAATTTCATATCAAGCTAATTTATCCGTAAACTGCTTGCGTACAAGGGCTCAAAACGAAAAGTAGATAAATTAGTAATACAGAAGTAAAAAAGTTAATTGATGCTCAAAATTAATTTCTTAATTTTAAATGTTTGTAAAAATTTGCAGTTTCGGACAATCTATATAAATAAAAGTGAAAGTTCATAACTAGATTGCACGCTATAGAAGTCCAAATTGACGAATAGATTTCTCCAAATTTTGCTCACAAATACTTTGAAGCCTAATAAATGTTTTACAGAAGCTAATGTGATAGTTTATGAGATATTTAATTATTACAATAATTATAACACAATAGACTCCGCATAGTGGGATAACTTCGAGATTTCAGAATTTTGATAACATTAACCGATTGATAACAATAACCAAATTGGGTAAAATCCACTATATTTTTATCACATCAAGGGAAAAGAAAAACACTTACCTCAGGGCTATCTATAATTTATATCAAAAATAACAATTAAAAAAATTCATTAATTGTTGCTTGACAACAATTATTCCTTAACAGATAATTTATATATTGTTCGTACTCGTATTGTTTTATAAAACGTGCTGCACGCCGCGTTTTAAAATATCAAGGGCTTGCCTTCTTTCTGCGTTCGTTGGTGCGGGGGTTCTTCAACACATTCGTCTCCGTCGAAATCATCAACTTTTATTGCTTGGTCTTGCTCACGAACAGCTTGGCAAATTTCCAAGTCTGTTAGTGTGGCAGCTGCTGGAATGTCCTCGTCACTGGACATCCACTCTTCATACTCTTCCTTTGAAGAAGCTTGGAAAGGAGGGTTTCCAGCCTTGGTGTCGTCCTCGTCATCTGACTGCGGTTCAAAATTACGAGGTCCGTGCCAAAATAGCCCTCGTGTTGCTTCAAAGCGGGACGTTAATATAACTAAACTAAATAAACCAAACTAATCCAAAATAGCCCTCGTGTTGCTTCAAGACTCGACTTTAATATTTTTTCGATCCAGAACACCCCGCCCAAGCGTCGGCCATACAGTAAATCTGAAAGACCGGCCGCCACGACAGAAAATCCTGTACTAAACCCCATTACGAGCGGCTCATGCGACGACTCCCCTTTTACGGCGTTACGGCCCATCTTCGGAGATGGGCCCTTAGCACCATTACTATATCCTACCGAGATTCTGCCTAGATTCTGGTACCCCCGGTTGGGTTGGGAGATGTCACTTTTTCCGTTGTTAACGGCCGGGAAAATCAACCCAACCCAACCCAACTGGGGGTACCAGAATAGACACCTTATTCTGGTCGGGACGGTAATATGAATAAACTAAGCTAAATCACTTTATCAATACCTATAGCATAGGCTAACTTGTTTTTCTGAATACCCACGGCGACTTTCCCAGATGATTGATCCGACTTGGTGGAAAGAAAAATTTCTATACAAATTCAATAAAAATAATTGCACAATCAAAGTGGTGCAGTATCATATAACAATTTCAATACAAAATAATACAATAATAAACAAAAGTTCATAAATACTGATCGTTTCACTATCCCGAGACTAGCACTTTTGGACGATTTTACTCAGGAAAGGGGTGACAGGCATGAACAAGATGAGCGCATTTCCGGAGTTCTTTGTTGAGTCACCCTAATTAAAATGCACACATTTCTCCCTCCCCCCCCCTATTTTGGTGAAAATAACTCCGCCTGCTGTATGCGTAAAAGTACGGAAGGTTTCGGAATCCGGGAACATGCAATAAATAAATAATATACATAAGAAGAAACCAAACATATAATAAAAATAACTAAAATTTATAAAAATAAGCGGTTAACTTTCAGTCTACAGTGACCACTTACTTCGTTCCTCTTAGGATCGCCAACTCTCTGCCGCCAAGAATGGAGAGGAGAGGATATTTGTTTTGGTTGCGCAATGATGATTTTAACGAGTGAGATGTGCGCATGCACGGAAATTGATCTGTTCATCGGTGTTTTGCGCATGGCGCGATATTACGATTCGTTTTGATTTGTTTGTTCCGTTGATCCGCTTGATGTGATTGGTCGATTCAATCGAATTTGTTTTGTTGGTTTGATTTTTCGTCTGATTTTATCATTTCGTTACGTGCGCTTCGTACAGCTGTTGTTGATTATGGCATTGTTTCCCTTTCGAAGTATGTGGATAAGGGATTGATAGCAAGCGGATACCAGTGTCCTAAGTGTAAACAGCAATTGGGCACTTAAAATAGGTATGTAAAGTTTTAACCACTCTTTTCTCGTTTCTGAATATTTGCAGTCACTTTTAGGTTCAGAATTGTGTATGTTATTCTGTGTTTCCGCTTCTCAATGAATAAGCGAAGCTACTAGTGTCTGTCCCGCTTTGCAGAAAGCGAAGCCTCTGATGTTTTTTAAGTTAAAAAAAATTGCCCGGTACGCATTTGAAATGCGAAGGCATTTGCGTGCTCAATCGCTCCTTTTCAAATGAAGTATGCGCAGTACAGCAATGAAAGGCGCACTGCGCATCCCAAACAGTGTTTGGCGCCAGCAAATGAAATTGCGCCAAGAAAAATTGGCGAGAAGCAAGTGGGCACCGTAGACTGAAAGTTTGCCAAATAAGCATAAGAAAAAGAAATAATAGAAAATTATAAGAAATATAACCTCATGTAATAGGGACTAGGAACAAGGGGGCACACTCAAAAGCATGCACGACAAAGGGGGAAAAAACAAAGTCTGTAATACAATTTAGAAAAAGAGACGGAAAAAAGTGTCTATAATACAATTTCAGAAAGGAAAAAGAAAGAAAGTTAGGTATGTTAATCATTGGAATAGTCTATGTCAATTGGAATAGTTTTTAAAAAAATATGTCTGGATTGGTTTCATTCCCTAAAAAAAGAATCCTGTTTCTGCCTCTTCTGTTTTGTTTCTTCGAATATAGATGGCGCCATGGGACTAGTATTTACTTTAATAATTTCTACTTCTAACAGAAAATTAGCGTGGGTTTGTGATCACTTGAAGAATTTTTTCTCATATATCTTAAATATGGGCATAGGGTAAGTTTTTTATTTATGAAGACTAATTTTAATATAGCGAGATGGCTGCTAATTTTAATCAATCTTATTAGCATTTTGATATGTGTGTTTTTTTCTCATTCTTTTGAAAATATGCTTTTTGATGTACGGATCTCCTTTGCTCTTTGTTTGGGAAATTTCGGGCTAAGAGAAGCTATGGTTGGCCTAATGCTAGCTTCTTACAGAAAAAGTTCCCAATTATTATTTTGAATCCATTTCGAATAGTTCGTAGCCCTTGAAAAAGTGGACTAGAATGGATTCCTTGTTTGTTCTTAGTTTTATTCGATTGCCTCTGAGTTTATTTATATATTTATTTATTTGCTTTCTTTATATGATCTTGATTCCTATTGATCTCTGTTTTTTGTTTTGCTGCTGCATTTACGCGCTACTTAAACATTGTATACATTTTATAAAAATTTTTCTAAATTTTATTCTATAAATTTTATTATTTATAAATAAAAATAATTTGTTGTTGTTTTTTCGTTGTTCTTGTTTAAAGTTTAAGTTAAGATTTTTTAAAAAATTTATTCTAATTTTTCTAGTTGATTGTTTTTAAGCTCAATAGTCTGTTGCGTATGAAATCACTTATTTGGGAAATCTCCCGAATTTCAAAAACTGCATTTTTGTTAAAGAGAAAATTTTTATCCACTTTCTCTTACAATTACGCGCGTAGACTTCCCTTTATGACTGTTGATTCGTTTCATTTCAGTTCAGTTTCTGTCCTTCTGATTCGAAGCGGGTAGTGGCGGTGGGCCGCTCTTTCCTGAGAGCGTACCGCTTCAAAGATGACCAGAAGATACAAGAGACCGCGCTGCACGAACTAGAGCGGTCCAGACAATCCTTCCACTGCGCCGCCTGGGTCCAGAACTCCTGTTTTGTCGTTGTCGGAACATCAAACGGAAAGATTTTGGTTTTCCAGAACATGCATCTGGTGCAGCAAGTGGATATCGTCGAAGAATTGGAGCGCATACACAAGTAGGATGCATATGGTTATAAAATAATCATTAGGAGTTAGCTATAACAACACTAGAAAATCACCCTTCATGGTATCACGGGTGCAAATTGCCTCTTCATTCGAGAGATTTCCCGTCAAATTTGACGCGTTTAAATAGATATATATACGAGAGTAATGTTTGACATTGATTGAAACAAATAAAATAAACATGTTTTATAAAATGAAATATTTTTTTATTTCTATATTTCTTTATTCAAAAAAAAGTCTTGGTAAACAACATTCCGTGTGAAGTATTTTTCGTTGTTTAACAATTTTATTATAATTCAATAACCATGAAATTCTCAGCTAGTCAAACGTAAGTCAAAACTTAAAATTTCAAAGGAATTCTTTTTCGAAATTCTAATCAGAACAAAGCACTTCTCTGCTTGTCAAACGTTGCCAAAAAATATTATCAAATTATATCATCACGACTGCAATAAATAATCAGATGTATCGTGGCGTTCAAACTATATCACGTGCATGATATACCACTGACGCAATATACTACTTTCTATTAAAAAACGAAAATTAATTTGAAATATATTATTAATATAATTTAAAATTTCTCGGGAACTATTGATCGTAGCGAGATAAATTTTATATCAATCGATATAAAATTTTAATTCACTATTTTAGAGCTATTAAATTTGAAATTAGAACGACAATTGCTCTTTTAAATTTAAAATTACTGAAATTTAGGTTCTCCAACAATGAAATAATGCTGTTTAACGTCTCGCAGTGCTATGGCTTAAGTTTTATTGTTGGTGACGTCAGAGCGTTATCGAGAGACAGATCTGGCCTATTTTATTAGTATTAGCCGTAATATTAATAGCTAGTAGCCGTGCATGCAAAGAAGCGAGATCAATTGACAAAATATGTATATTGGTTGAGGCTAGGGGACTCAGAAAAAGTTTTATTTTGTGATATCTATCGGAAATAGAGGGATTTGGGTGGAAACCCATCTACGTCCATGATGACGTATCTATGGACCATCAACTCTCATATAAAGTGAAAATTGGAGAAATCGGTCCAGTGACTGAGGGACTCTGTCAATTTTCCCCCCATAGAGAATATAGAGTGAAGCACTATTTTTGAGATTTCTCTCGAAACCGGAGGGTGACTGAAGACAGACGACCACTCATGACGTATCTAGGAGTTATGAGTTTTCATATAAATGAAAAATTGGCGAAATCGGTCCAGAAGTTGGGGCAAGTTAACGAAAAAGTGCATCAACAAAAGAATGCATTTTTATAAGGTGTACTCAAATGAAAAAGACATTAACATTAATGCCACTGTATACCCTCGAACTCGGTACCCAAAGGGTTCCCTGTCAGTTGAATGGGTATACGTGGAAAGAAGCGCTTACCGTGACCCCGTAGGGATACATGATTGTCCTCAAACTGTCCTTGCTTTTGTTATGTTGTCCTGACCTCTATGCAATGTGTCCAAAGGAAACAGATGCTTTCTTATATGAGTGCAGTTGTACACATAGTGGTCAAAGGGGGTATAAATTGGATTTACAGGACATAACTGATTTTTGGAATGATGAATAATGATTAATTATGGTATGAGAAACAACACATTACAATACACTTAAAATTAAATTGGTAAGATAAAAACGGTAGCTTAAAATTTGGAAGGATAATATACAAGTAACACAACAAATCTATCTTATATAAAGGGAAGAGAAAACATACGGATACCTGTGTACAAAAATATGCAGTGTAAGAACAAAAAAGACTAATAATAAAATCACAGGACTAAAACTATAACAAAGGTAAGCATGAAAATTTGAGCTGAAAATAACATGGTAATGATAATGCATTGAAAGGAGAGCTAAATTAAAAAAAAAAATTCAACGCAAAACTTGAACATGAGATGCAATTTGAACAGAGGAGGAGTCAAATGTGAGTTCAAAAAGCCGGTTGAGACTGTCCTTTGGTTGAGAGTCTATTGATTTTGAAGAGTGTTAATAGTTTGAGACCTTCAAAACATCGAAGTTAGTTGGGTGAGAAGAGAATGTCTTCATTTTCTGAGATAAAGTTTAATCAGTTTTCTTCAGACAATGAGTTGTTGAGGAATCATTTCCACCAGAGATGTCCTAGGTCGTTTGAGGGCTTGGTGAGATGAAATGAGCTTGTAAGTCGGCAGCTGGTTGCGAAGTGCAGAAGGCTTCCTAACTCGCCACAACCACAGCAATCGGTCGTTCTGAGACTAACGGGTCTATTCTGGTACTCCCGGTTGGGGTGGGGGGCGGGGCATTTTTCCGGCCAAGTAATTAACGTGGGAAAATTGACGTCTCCCAACCCAACCGGGGGAACCAGAATAGACCCCTAAATCTCTTAAGGTAAGTTGGGAATGAGCCATGTCCCATTGCAAACATGATTTCTGGTTTTTGCCAAGGAGGTGGGGAAGTCTTGACCTTTAGAAGGATAAGGTGGACGTTCCTTCCAGTATCACCGTTGTCCCATTCATTCAGCAATAGTTGGGTGGAAATGGCATGAAATTTCTTTTTGAGGTAGCACCTGGGTATATCCAAACGCTTTTTATTTAGATTTAACAAGTAATGTGACATCTAAAAATAACTTCCATTGCCATTGCTGCACTGATCCGGGACATCCCTTCACATCACTTAAGAAGGAACTGAATGGTTTCATTGCGTAAACTCCTGGGTTGCTGATGGATTCAGTTTCCCACGGTGTCCTGCACTACCTTCCCTATTAGCACAAGATGCCTACAATGTTCATACGACATCTTTACAATGTTGTGTGGCATTCAGAATATAGTAGCAACATTATGGAGATGTAGAATACCTTGTGTTAACAGGGTCATCGCAGGTGAACCGTTGACTTTCCTCGATTTTAACATAGGACTACGTCCATTGGGGTCTCAGGATGGAAATTGATTCACACGCCAAAACGCCACAAAAAACGTTGTATGGGAAATCCTCTATAGCTCAGTAACTTCATATGTTAAAAACATAACTAATGCCTTACTTTAGAGATAAAGGGTAACAACAGAAGTTACAAAAAAATGTGAAAATCGGAAAAGAATCACGCGAGTAAAGTAGTCTTACGCCTTTAACATCATCGGCTGTTTGAAAAAGACAGCCTCCCGTCATTTTTTTCTTTTTACAGGGGCGAAAACGTGGAAGACCGAAACGTGACCTGCATCATCACGACTGCCGACGGGTTTCTGTGCAGCCATGGATCTTCTTCCGTTCTGTACTTCAAAGAAGACTTCAAACTACGCAAAGTATTAATTGTAAGGATTCCATCGTGATATATAGGATGCAGTGGCGGCGAGTCGAGAAGGGTGAGGTGGGGCAGTGGCCTCCTATTTTTTAGGGAAAATTATATTTTTATTTCAATTTAGCTGCCTAAAACTAGGAATTATAAAATAGCAACAGTGCTCGAGAAAAATAGCTAAATGACCTAACTATTTTTCTCGTTAAAATCGAAATAGCTAAGTAAATTTTATTGTCTACCCCTCTTTTAGATGTCTATAATTTTCCCCCCTTACTTTTTCCACCCAATCGCCGCCACTGATTGGATGTTCAGAAAGGTCTTTTATAAACATTTTCGCAATAGAATATGGGGCTGGAAACACAAAAGGAATCACCTACAGGGGACTTTTTGCGAGTGAATTAAGTAAAAGAAAAGGTTATACCAGATAAAATTTTACGCATATTTAATGGGATACATTTTTACAATAGCAAAATATTTCAGTTGTATGAATAACAGCATCAGAGGCGTGAATCGCTTCAGACGGCACGGCCTCTGAACATTTATTTTAAGTTCTCCAAAGGTTTGTTGGTGATATGACGTCCTATTTGCCATTGTATCTGTCATGCTGCGTACATATTGTAATACTTATACTTTAAAGGCTACTTAGGCTGGAAAGAAACGAAGGCTATTTGAATCCTGTGCCAAAACAGTATAGGTACCTGCTTCCCACAGAAGCCATCTGTGTCTCCATCATTTGAGATCTTTTTGTAGTCTCTAAAATTATGTGACTCAGCAGTAAATGACTCGACAGTCATTAAGAATCCCAGACCTTTGACTTGCGCTGACTCATTGCATGTTAATGTGAAGCAAAAGGGAAAACTAGAGTTTCATTGTCAACAAAGTTCTTTGTTTCACTTCTTTCGTTTATGTAAAATACCTTGGTACGGTAACATTTTCTTCCTCTAAATCCAGTTTTCCTTTTTTCCCTGTTAGATTCCGAAATCATCCAAGGAATCAAGAGTGGTCCAGATGTCCTTGAATCCTCAAGAGGACACAGTCGGCATCGCTACGAAAGATGGGCGAATTTTGACGTACAGCTTCTCGGATCGTCCTCACGTAAAATGCCAATTTTGATTTATATTTCTTTGGTTATGCTTTGTATATTATAACAAAATCAAGAGTGTTATCATCTCGACTTTTTCGCATCCTTTCACCAGTGTGTAGCAACCGGAGAGCAAAGGGGGGTGCAGATGCAGTTTTAGAAGGGCGCCATGGACACGAAACGACAGTCAGAATCCAACATGGAGCCGATACGCTGACACCATTTACTCTTTCTAAGTCATTGATGACAATTGTGGTAAAAAACAAACATATTATTCTCCTGGCGTCATTTACCCTAAGGGCGCCATGGACACGAAACGACAGTCAGAATCCATCATGAAGCCGACACGCTGGCACCATTTACGCTTTCTAAGTCATTGATGACAACTGAGATAAAAAAAAAAACATATTATTCTCCTGGCGTCATTTACCCTCGCTACGCCACTGGTTATGCTGACAAAAGTTAGTGGGTTTATGCCACATTTTAAAGCCAAATATTACCAGGGGGCGAAAAGATGTCATACCCGTGAAGCCGTTCACGTAAGCTAAACCACTAATGATAATTGAAGGTGGGCGTAAAAATAACATTACGGCCCGGGCTCCACTTGTTACGTAAGCATGATCCCCGCCTATCAACTGCAGCGCCCTCAAGTGGCCCAATGTAAAAACTTTTCAGTATCAATGAAATACTGATCATATAAACAGCTTCGCCCATGTGCGGACAACAAATCAACTCCCATTCAGCGGAGAAAAATAAATACTATTTGAAATTCAAAAAGAGGTCCATTGTATATTTATACAAGCCTCTCCACCACTTACCCTCAACGGAGCCTTCCAATCCAAATTCAGGGTTTCTCTTTCATGTTTCCAAATCCTACACTCCAATAAAAGATGTTTAGTATTTGTCTTGTCTGCTCCACAGTTACACTTCTAACTCTTGTCATAGAATCTATTCTGGTATGTTTTGAGGATTCCATGTCCACTAAAAATCTAGTTAAGGAAAAAGTCCCTCTCTAGGGTGACTTTTATAAGTGTAACTGTGGAGCAGACAAGACATATACTAAACATCTTCTCTTGGAGTGTAGGATTTCGAAACATGAAAGAGAAACCCTGAATTTGGATTTGAAGGCTTCGTTGAAAACTCTTCTTTTGTACCCCAGTTTCCAAAACTTTTCAAGGATTGTTCTTCACAAACTCTTTCTTAACTGTGGAATTTCAAGAGTGTGTAACTGTTTAATACATCTTTTTCTATGCTTATTTACTTTTACTTTTTCTCACAATTTATTTATTTTTTATCATATTTTCTTGTTTGGTATTTCTTTCCACTTTTTAAAATTTCGAATTGAAATTTTATTTTATTTTGTAATATATTTTGTAATCTTTATTAATTTATATTTAGTTTTAGTTGTAATTTTTTTGTTAGTATTTTTTTAATTTTTCTGAATGTTCACGTGTATGCTTATGTTCTTCATTTTTGACATTTTTTATATGTCTTGACATGTTTGTTTTGGGAATATTTACTTCTGTATTTCATGCACCGTACACCATTTTGGGTGTGTAGGTAAAGCCGATGAGGGTTAAAATTAAATTGAATTACCCTAGTTAAGCGACTGAATTTTTCTTTAGAAAGCCAGTTAAAACGAGTGACCAAAAATTATTTTATTTATGTTTTCTGTTTTTAGTTACGAGGACGTTCCGAAAGTAAATTTCGTCATGCTTTTTCACAAGAAAGTTTTATTACAAACAGAAACATGCAATGACACAACAAAGTACAAACCATTGACTATTTCTCCACATATTCTCCATCGGCATTAATACATTTGTCGTACCATGAAATCAATTTCAAGAAACCATCCGGGTACAAATCAGTGCCCAGAGAGCGAAGGAAGTTCTTCACAGCCTGCCTCATCTCTTCATCTCTCACTTTCTTTTCAGGATCATCACAGGCGATGAGACATGGGTGCACAACTTCACCCCAGAAACCAAGTCCGCCTCAATGACGTGGAAGCATCCCAGCTCACCCGCAACTAAACAATTCAGTCCTCCTCAATGACGTGGAAGCATCCCAGCTCACCCGTAACTAAACAAATCAAAGTCTTACGTTCCGAAGGGAAAGTTGTGCTGACAGTGTTCTGGGACACAAAGGGTGTCATTTGGATTGATTTCTTCACTTCAGGAACCACCAATGTGTCACGCTATTGCGTATCTCCTAACTGATGTCCGCCATTCGAGGCAAGAGACCAGGGCTCTTGAGTTGAGATTTTTTTTCTTAGACGATAATGCAATCGCTGGGCACCGATTTTCACCAGGATGGTTTCTTGAAATTGATTTCACGGTACGACAAATGTATTAATGTTGGTGTCGAATATGTGGAGAAATAGCCAAAATGTACTTTGCTATGTAATTGTATGTTTCTATGTGTGATAAGGCTTCCTTGTTAAAAAGCACGACAAAACTTACTTTCGGAACGTCCCTCGTATATTAAAGTCCCGTTTTGAAACTATACAAGGGTTATTTTGGGACGGATCTCGTACTTTTGAACCTTGGTCAGATGACGCGGACAACACCTGAATATGCGTTTTTTTTCTATAACTTCATAGTATAGTGAAAACACTTATGTGTTTCAGGAAAGTATCACTTACCATCGACGAACTGGCACCAAATTTAATATTGACTTTCAATTTTTCTGTAAAATTCAGATACCAAATTTTATTTATCAAGTTCATTCGGTTGTTAAGGTATCATGTTTTTTTACGTTACAGGATTTCGTCCGATACCACATGCAAATCTAATTTTTCATGTATAGATAGTGTAACCTTGCCTCCGGAATACAAGCTAACGTCTAGACTACTGTCCCGATCAGGGGCTGGGATCCTGTGGCCTTTTTGAGTTTTTTATGCGGCCATACCAGTTATTTACAATTTTTATTGAAATAATATACTTGTCTGTAATCTCTACTAGAATCTCTGTAGAACAGAATTCAAAGATTTTTGCACTAAAGTAAGAGCCGATTCGAACTTGGCGATTGATACAGTATCTAAATGGGTTTGGCGATTGCTTAAATTGGAGGCTAACCGAAAAACCTTCAGTGAATTAAAAATAAACAAACCAGAAAACTTCTCCATACAAACACGGACGATAAAATAAACGATATATCGGACTAGGATTCGGATTTCCTTCGTTATTATTATAAAAATTTAAGAACTTTTCTTATCTTATGTCAGGATCAAGATTGCGAAGATGCTTTCCGTCTGATTCAAGATTTCCAGCATACTGACAAAGTGATCCATGCCGACACTTTGCCTGCGGTTTCTCTGCAAGCTTCTTGTTCGAAGTCCAGGATCATTTTGAGAGACTTCAGTACTGAGTGAGTTTAATGATATTTTATTCTCTTCTTGTAGTTATGTGTATAATAGACCTTCCGCCAAAAAAAACACCCTTTAAGTAATCTTTTTAACGCAATCTTTAAAGGTTTAGCGGGGGGTTTTTTAATGCGAATTGCTTACACAAGTCTGCTATTTTATCAATATTCACAAAATTACAGTTAAATTTCTGTTTTTATTGGCATTAACAAAATTACAATTAAACGTCTCGCCCTTGCCAAAATGATTCCAATGTTTGATTCTGCCAAACTCGTCATTTATTCGCCAAACATTGAAACCATTAAAATAAACAACATCTTGAAACGAAAGCAACAAATAAAAATTCATTAAATATACAGTAAAGCATCGTTTATACGTTTCTCATCCATACGTCGTTTATAATTTATATGCCGTTTCATCAAAATCCCGATTCATTTCGTATTCATTGCAATGATAAAGTAGTTTGTTTGTACGACGCAAAGCTTGAGTTATACGTCGTTTCTCCCGCTTCTAAATTATGAAAATTTCCTCCTTTCTAGTAGGTGAACTGTTATAAAAAAAACCATGACTTCGAAATTATTCACAACTAGAAAATTACCCGTCATAGTTTGACGGGTGCAAATTGCCTCTTCATTCGAGAGATTTCCCTTCAAATTTGACGTGTTTAAATAGATGTATATGCGAGAGAAATGTTTATATATATAACATTGATTGAAAATAAAAAAAACGTGTTTTATAACATAAAATATTTTTTTATTTACATATTATTTAAATATTTCTTTATTCAAAAAACCTCTTGGTAGACAACATTCCATGTGAAGTATTTTTCGTTGTTTAATAATTTTCCTTGTACTTCAGATGTCTTTGTGTAAATTTTAACGTGATTGGGAATCCTAGACCTTGAAAGTGCAACATAGAGCTGTCCATGGGAAAAGACAGGCTCATCGAGGTAAATTCCAACATGATCGAAAGTTTGCCCCTGCGATTTGTTGATAGTCATCGTGTAAGCTGGAATTAACGGGAACTGGCGGCGGTTGAGAACGAATGGTAGATTCAGTCACTGGTGGCTAATTTAATTCTTGACAAGAAAACAACATCGCCACGATTGCATTCAGATACAATTTGGCGTCCAAACTATATCACGCGCATGATATACCACTGACGTAATTTACTGCTTTCTATTAAAAAACGGAAATTAATTTGAAATATAGGATTAATATAATTTGAAATTTCTCGGGAACTATTGATCATAGCGAGATAAATTTTATATCAATCGATAGAAAATTTTATTTCACTATTTTAGAGCTATTAAATTTGAAATTAGAACGGCAATTACTCTCTCAAATTTAAAATTACTAAAATTTAGGTTTTCTAACAATGAAGTAATGCTGTTTAACATCTCGCAGTGCTATGGCCCTAGTTTTTTTGTTGGTGACGTCAGAGCGTTACCGTAGGATCTGGGCTAATATATTAGTAATTGGTGAATTAATAGAAGATAAATTGTTGGTGCTAATTTAAGTGATGACGAAGAAGTTGTTCCACCTTTCTTTGAAGACGCAGTGGACTCCATTGGAAAACTAGTAATCTGATAGTCCGAACATCTTTTCTTAATATTCTGAAAATTTTTTATTGAAAAAGTGAAGGAATAAAATAACAATTACAAATCAGGAACAAAGCTAATGAGTGTTCTTAACTTAAACACTTGAATTGATATTATTTAAGAATGAATGCAGCACATTAATTAATAGAAACAAAATCGATCATATTCTTTTGACGTCAGAAACTAAATAAATATAACCGCATAAACATCAGCTTTTCCATACTATTTCACTGAGCACCAAAACACTCTACTGCATTTGGTGTATAAAGAGTATTTTACCGAATTTCCCGGGTAATCCGAATTTTCCGGAATCCGGACAGAGGTCATCCTCAGTTAGTTCCGATTCTCGAGGTTCCACTGTGATTCAATAGATGCTTCTATTTTTACTTTCTCGTATACGAAGTAATGTAACAAAGAGAAAGTACTGTAATCGTCAAAAAATTCGAACTCGAGATTTTGACGAATCTCCACGTTTTAGACCTCCCCGAGTCCGAAAAACTCAATTTTGGAATTATGTCTGTCTGTGAACACGGCAACTCAAAACTATTAGAGCTAAGGAGAAGAAATTTGGTATGTGATTTTGACACATAATTTGTAGGTTTCTATCAAATTTTAGATAAAATTCGTCTACGGGAAGTCTGTCTGCGTTCATGTGAACACTATAACTCACAAACTTGAATAGCTAGATGGATAAAATTTGGTACACAGTTTTATCATCAGGAATGTAGGTCCGTATCAAATTTTGGGCCAAATCCGTCAACGGGTTGACTGTCTGTCGGTCTGTATAATCGCATATTTCTAAACATTATAACTCATAAACCCTACGTCTTTGATAAATAAAAACTGGTATGAGGCCTGCTAACATAAATTGTAGATCCGTGCCCAATTTTCGCTTCAATCGTCGAGAAAAAGATGTTCAAATGGCCTATTTGTCTTTTCTCATCACAATGACGCGAGGTCGTTATTGCGTAATTGCGCGATTTACTTGCGCTAATCCTTTCTGCTTCTATCCACGACTTCGCCTCCAAGCTTCCGATTCTCAAACTTTTCTTCTCCACTACGTTAGAGACGCGTTTTCGTTTTACTGCCTTTTAGCTTATTTTTTCTCCACATGAGTTAGGAGTATACGAGAAAGTTTAGGGGAGACATTCCCGCTGGTTAATCTTCAGTGTACAAAACTGCTACTAACTGTACTTTCAATTTTTCGTGAAGGCGAGTCTTTCTCCGAGAAGAGCTCCCAGCGGCTCCCTGCAGTTTAAGCCTGTGTCCCCTGGCAACGACCCTTGCAATCGGACAAGAGGGTATTGTCAGAGTCTGCAACATAGTTCTCGACGCCCTGGTCGAAACGAAGTGCTTCGAAGTGACGACTCATTCTCAGGTAATTTTTTTGTATTTTTGAATGTTTTTTTTACTTTCTCGTATGCGAAGTATACAAAGAGAAAGTATTGTAATCGTCGAAAAATTCAAACTCGAGATTTTGACGAATCTTCAAGTCTTAGACCTTCCTGAGTCCGAAAAACACAATTTTGGAATTATGTCTGTCTGCCTGTGAACACGATAACTCTAAAACTATTAGAGCTGCAGGGATGAAATTTGGCATGTTGTCTTTACACATAATTTGTGGGTGCCTATCAAATTTTGGATAATATCCATGTACGGAAAGCCTGTCTATATGTCTGTCTGCGTTCATGTGAACACTATAACTCAAAAACTTGAATAGCTAGATGTATAAAATTTGGTACACAGTTTTATCATCAGGAATGTAGGTCCGTATCACATTTTGGGCCAAATCCGTCGAAGGGTTGACTCTCCGGTGGTCTGTATAATCGCATGCTTCTGAAGACGATATCTTCTAAAAGAAATGATGTAGATAAATGAAATTTTGTATGTAGTCTTGAAATTCCTATTGTAGATTTGTCACTAATTTTCGTTTAAATCGGTTTTAAAAAAAGGCATTGAAATTGCATATTCGGCTTTCCCCCCATTCTACGACGCAAAAAAAGACACGAACGCTGGAGTGTTTTCCCCACCTTAGGGAATACTGCACTGTGTATACTCTGTCGCGCCGTTTATTTTTTCCCCACTCGTTTTAGTCGTATGCGAGAAAGTTTCTGGGAGGTCCACTCCCGCTGGTTTAAATATAAATACGAGGTTACAAGAAGAAGAAAATAGGCTACAAGAAGCATTACAAATCATTTTGGACCGAAATATTTTCCCTTGAGGCAGGTAACAGATTGCTCGACTTATTTCAGTATAGTTCTTATATATAATTCAGTTATAGTCTAATAGGACCGAGGGACTGTATAAAAATTTTTGTAATTTTTTATACTACTCAATTACATAAAATATAATTCTTCATGTCGCTTAGATTATTTTTCCAATTGGAAATATATGCCTATATCTAAAGGTTAAGATTTTAGCTGCTGAGTTACGTTTAGAGTGGACACCATAAATTGTGTAATAGTATAAAGAAACTAAACTGTATTAAAACAGGCTGACTTCTAGTCACCTACTATAATTTCGATTGATGTTTTATATTAAGAGGAAATAAATGTAAAAATATAGTTAAACTCATGTCGCGCCCTATTTGTCGCGGATAAAGATAAAATTCTCTTAAAACATAAAGAAAAATGGGGGAAATATATTTTTCTTGGCCCGAGAAGGTGGACCTACTCCCGGTTCTGTTCTTTGCGGACGTGCCCATGTGAATACAGCTAACATATCATTATGACATGCCAACCGGTCAATCAGACCTAGTCGTTAGTGTTGTAACGAAATTTCGACTGATTACCTTACTTTGTTCTTCTCATATTGGTTTAATCTGGCTGACTTTTGGAGTTCCGTTTCTTGAGGAGAGGGAATTGTTATAATGCTGAAATTTTCTTTCTTGTCTGTTTACGTGTATATGAGTGCGAGTGTTTTATGTGCTTGGATTTAAATTGACCTTTTTAAAAGCATTGTTTGGTGTTTTTATATCTATTGCTGTTTCTACTGCTTGACATTTGGTGTATCTTCTCTCGGCCGCTGCTATTTATATTAATTGCCACCAGATTCATTGATATCGTATGTATTAAATGTAGGCAATTACGCTGTAGCTATGTTCTCCCAGTCTGAGCTGTCAGTATTGACTGGCTGAGTACTTTATTTCGATGTAGCTTTGTCCACTAGTGTTTCGGTGTAGAATGCAAACTTTTTTTTGAGATCAATAAAATAACACTTCCCCTAAGGGCCATGTTAAGCGTTAAGCCAATTTTGCAGGTGGGTTCGGGATGGGTAGTGAAAAAAATAGACTGGCATGAATGAGCTATATTTCAACCTACTGGAACTAATACGGTTTCTTCAATTATTTTAAAGTGTTTCTGGCTCGAGATGCAGACTGTTGCGCGCGATGTGAAATGATTGAGAATATTATTAATATTTTAATCTTGGGAGAAATCTCTACAAAAATTGACGTCAGACTGAACAATATTTCATAATAAATAACCTAGATAAATTATTTGTATAGAATACCTGGCCTAACATTTCGTGTGATCATCTTTGGCACGAATCACAGTACGCATTCTTCTTGGCATGCATTATATAAATTTATGCACCTGGATAAATATTTTTGGTCGCAATAGCATCAATTTGTCGCCTGTTTGTATGTTCTAAGATCGATTTTTGGCGATTAAATTTTACTAATTGTTTCAACGATCTACCGCCACAATTGGTTAAGATCATTTTTCAACCACACATTTTCCCCCGAAGATTTTGGTTCATTCACATCTTTCCAGGATTTAATAATAATTTAATAGTACACATATAAATGCTGGTAATTTCAGCTCTATCAGAGCAGGATTGCTGCATTTGATACAGGCCAATAATTTGCTCCTACTTGCACTCGGACATGTCATTTCTGCAACTGCGTATAACTCTTTCAGCCATTATTACTTTGAAATGAATAATTTGCTCCTACTTGCACACTCACACATGCTTTCTGCGACCGCGTATGACTCTTTCTGCCCTTATTACTTTGAAATGAATAATTTGCTCCTACTTGCACTCTGACACATCCTTTCTGCGGCCGCGTATAACTCTTTCAGCCATTATTACTTTGAAATAATACATTGCACACTGCTTCTGCACTACTTAAAGGAAGTAATGGGCATCGACATATGTAAATTTTTCAATGGCAGGTGTTCTGCGACATTTTAAAATTTGCATGTTTGAATTCGCGTTGCGACTTTTTTTTTGGGCCAGGTAGTGCATGAAGAAGGGCTATTTACTTGAGTCTGATGCTACAGTGTAAAAATCACTGTTTAATTGGAAAACTGCACTTCAGAGCATACTCTCAATTCCGTACACATTTGACTGCAAATGTCGGTTACTGACTTCAAAAGACAAAAAATTGATTGCTTTGCACTGACAAGGGCAACACCAGGTACATGGGTCACCGATTTTTGTTTCGAATTTCGTACATTTGTAGTAGCGCCTTAGGACCATACAGCATGAAAGCCACAAGTTCTACAACTCAGTAATTTTCCCGAGAAAATCCATCGAAACCTTTAGCGGATAGAATATCAACCAGTTCGCTGCAAGTGTAAGATGAGTGGTTGGCTTCAGAGCTCCGTAATTGTGTCGCCGGATCGAGTACCACACTGAACGTTTTTTTTAATATTTAAATATTTTATAACGAATAATATCGTTTACACGCAAGGATATTTATTGAACTTTCAACAGCGTTTAGTAATTCTATTTTTTCGTAAAATAAAAACTTATTTTTTATTATAACTTTATTCGTCACATTATATGAATCGTAATTAATATCAGCCAATTTTCTTCAGCTGTACTAATGAGATGGCGGCTTATAATGTGATGAATAACATTATAATAAAAAAATGAATTTTATCTTGCAAAAAGTTAACAGAATTACTAAACGCTGTTGTTAAAGTTCAATAAACATCCATGCATATAAAAGTAATTATTCGTTATAAAATATTTAAATTGTAAGGTTGAAAAAAAGTTCAAAGTGGGACTCGATCCGGCGATCCAAGCAATTACGAAACTCTCACGCTAACAACTCGACTGCCGCCATCTCGGTCTAAATTTGCAGCGAACAGGTTGATATTCTATCCGCTAATGTTTTCGATCGATTTTCTCGAAAATTACTTATTGTTAAATGTTTTATTGTCCTAAGGCACTGCTACAAATGTACAAAATTTGAAAAAAATCGGTGGCCCATGTACCTGGTGTTGTCCTTGTGAGACTGTTTAACTCTTTAATCCCGAGGCGACTTTTTTCTTCTAGCTCCTTTAAAACCGGGAGATTTGGGGGGGAAACGACATGAATTGGACTCTCCCAACCTCGGTGGTCATTTTCCCTACCACCCCTTCCTCTGCTCTAACCTTCCCTTAAGTCGCACGGAAACGGACTGTGATTTGCAAGGATAATTGGATCCCCCCACGGCGCTTATCTCCTAAGCGATCCCAGAACCTCATCTCCCCTCGAAAGAAGGCAACAACCTCAGACCGGCCTCTGTCGCTGTTAAGAGGAAACTTTTAGACAGCCCGGGACCGCCTCGCTCGGTATTAGAGGCTTAAGGAATCGACAGAGCAACGTTACTCTACCCCAACTTTTAAAATTCAATACATTTTCGTTGTCCAATTGCTTCTTGCCTTTTTGTGTTAAACTTTTCGTGTTTTTCAGGTGTCATTCGCTCCAGGAAGCCATATTCTGGCTTTCACGGACAACAACGTCATCCGCCTCTGTTATAGCATAGGATTCAAGGAATTAACATCATTTGAAAGGCACACCGGCAAAGTAATTGTTTATTGCTTTCACGCTTTATTGTAAATTTAAATGCAGGTAATTAGAAATTAATCATCGGGTTTTAATTCACAAGTTTCAAAAAGTATTACAACCCCGAAAATAAAAAATATACTTCATAAAAGACTGAAACATTTCAATTTTTTTTCAAATTACGTAGTTACAAATATTTGATATGTCTTCCTTTCGTAATACGACTCATATCTATACGGTAAGGTAATTCTCTCCAGAGACGTTGAAGCATGTCATTGTAAAGGCACTTCCTTTGTTGTAGTAACTTTTTGTTGTACTGTTTCAGATGTTTTCTGCGATGCAAAATCTCCCAAAATAGTTGGTTATGAAATATTCAGTTCACGACATGAGCGACACATTAATTTATGTGGACTATGAGCCGAACAGTCTAAATCCACAATACCCTGCGAAATATTTGGTCTCCCAGGCTTTTTTCTTCTACAACACCAACCAGTGTCTTCTACATAGCAAAACCAACACAAATTGCTGAGATATCTCGGCTTTATCTGCTCTATATTTTTTGGGAATGATCGCTGCACTGAGAGAAGTGATGAAGATTTCGCAAATTCTAAAGCACAGAAGGTCTTCTGGTCGTTAGTTGCCATTTTGAGATATGCGACGCAACAAATAAACCACTTCTTAACTTTTACTGATTAGTGCGAAAAGGAGATGGCGCTCCATCTGGTGGTTCACGTATGGAAGTGAAATATAAAAATAACTGATACTTTCCCCGACTAGCATTCAGGAGAGTAAGTTATATCGTTTCCAACCCAATGAACATTTTGCAATAATTCTGCATAATCGTTTTTCTACTTTCGGCTATTAATCTTGCGATTCATACCACAGTGTTATATTACAAATCAATCATTTTATTATGATCGATAAATTTATTACTAGATTTGAAAAATTCTGAAAAGTGATATTCAGAAGGCCTCAAAAAGGCGGAAGATGGAACAATCGCTATAACATAAGTTGTGAGATGACGGGAATGTGGCGTCATCTCCGTTTGTGAGAGGTACTGGCTTTATTGCTGAGTTACATAGTCGGATTTCGAAATGGCGGCTCTTGAAATTTAAAATTCAAATTTGTAATTTATTACAAAAGACATTTTTTAGACCTTCACTGGACTGAACATGCATGGTAACGAAGAACGAAATGGATGCAAGTGAAGGCCTCACTCAAACGCTTCTAGGAAAGGTTGCAAAACTTTTAAGACGGACAAAATCGAGATGAATTTGATACTGGATGTGTTTTCGTTTATTACAAAGGTGACATTGATCATTGAGTTCATCACTTAATGGTTTCAATTAATGTTCTTTAAACATCGATAGTTCAACTATCTATAGTGCAGTCGATAGTTTTTCCAAACTATCGACTGAATTATCGATAGTTTCAAACTATCGATAGTTTTCGCCCCGGCAATACTATCGATAGTTGTTCTTCCAGTCGATACTTTAGAAACTATCAATACTATCGATAATTCCAGTCGATTGTTTCAGTCGTTAGTTTTGAAACTATCGATAGTTGTAAAAGTATCGACTGAAAATGAGCCTATCGTTAGTATTACTATTGCCCTGGAGAAACCTATCGTTACTATCGACAGTTTTGAGAAAGTCGATACTATCGATTGTTTCAGTCGATAGTTCCGAAAACCGATCCGACTTGGCTTCGATAGTATCGATAGTCTATCGATGTTTAAGGAATACTAGTTTCAATGGTTAGAATTGAAACTGAAGTGGCAATTTCTTTCGGGTTCCAAGGACGTCATTCAAACTTCTAAGCAGCTGTTAGTCCTTTAAGATTTAATGTTTGAGGAATGTTTTCAATGGCTGGAGCAAGAGCGCGATTGCAAAGGAGAGTACCTTAGGGCAGAGTAGGTTAAAGCTGTGTAGCTTCAATAAACAAATATTTAAAAAGTTAATTCCGATGTGTTTTTTTAATCCTAGTAACTTTTACATGGGTTAACCAGGAAATAAGTTCCGTTCGTAATTAACGCCACAACTGCGCATGCTCGCCGATTGGTTCAAATCATCTTCAAGGTATTAAGACATCATTGCTAGGAAAGACAGCAATGCAGATGCTCCGTAGTGGGATGCGATAATGTTTAAAAAAATCGGTACGCTAGTCCTCGTTCGGAGGCTGCAATGTAATCATTCATTACAGACGTTGATTCGGAAAGATTCTCTCTTCGCCCTTACAGCACAGACCTCGCCCTCTGTGATTTTTATGTATTTTTCCAACTTTAAGTATCTACCTTCTGGAAACTTGTTACAGGATGACAATGCTTTGAAACAAGCTGTTAAACCTGGTTATCATCACGGGGGCATAGTTCTATAACATGGTGAAACAAAACATGGCGCATCGTTATGGCAAGTATCTCAACGCGGATGACAATCATATTTGAATATAGTCAAAGGCATGCGTCTCAGCTAACAAGAAAGAGCTGTGTTCCATTGCATTTTGTGTTATTTTAATTGACCAATGGAAGTTGCTTCCTGGATGTCATAAATATTGCTACTTACAAACGTTTTAAATAATTCACAATGTAAAGGAATTATATAATGTGGCGCAGAGCAAGCGAAAATTATCATGGACCGACTATTCAGAACAGGCTTCAACGAGTTCAAATATGGCTAGCGCATGCGTGACAGGCATTCAAAGCGTCTCGCCACGGGGAGGGAAAAGTCTTGGGTGCGAGATAAGGCGCCGGCTCACAGGTCCCTCCTGGCGTTAAATTAACTGTCAAAACGTCCCACTCGGGTCCTTCCACAACCAGCTTAATCTCCTGATTTCGCCCCATTGATATTTTCCTCATGTGGAATTTGCTTAAGAGGCAACGATTCTCAAGTTCCAAAGAAGTGCAGCGAAGAAGACACTGGAGGAGGTCGCAAAAGGAGGCTTATAATCCGCATTTGCATCTTTGTATGAACGATGTCAGAAAAGTATAGTTGAACAGGGTTGTTACTTTGTTCCAAATTTCCTAACTGGTTCTCATGTTCTATGAGCTAAAATACATCAGCATACACAACCAAACCCGAAAATGAAATTCTTATGGCACGCAATCATTATCGTTTTCATAAAAAAAAGAATATAAAAATTTTATACGTATAATCATGCTTATAAACATGTTAACTTAATTCCATTTTTCAAGTTTCTTTATTTTTTAACCGAATTAATACTTCTACAGTATTTTCTTTCAAAAACCTAAAATATAATTACTTTTCGTTTGTTTTTATTGTGTCCTAACATTGTGTTTAAAGGTGTAACGTTAACCTGCATAAAACACATCTTTATATATTCTTTTTTCTTGTGCTTCTGCAATATTATTAGACAGCTTAAAAATAAATACAAAACAATTCCAAATTAAAACGCGACTTCTCCTTTGTTTTGTCATTAAACAAGAAGATAAGCGTACGATTTTCCTCGAGAAAAATCAAATATTCGTAGGTGTATCATAAAGCTCCAGAACTAGCTGTATAGAACGTTCACAAATGGCAACACAGAGTTTTGCTTGCAACTATAGTCACCTGAAATTATGATAAGGTAGTGTGTCACGTAACATCGTTTTGATGGCATCGGAATCATCATCAGTTGTTTAAAACCTCATCGGATTCCTGAGGAGAATGCTCTTTGCGTAATAGAAGACTATGATGTAATATCACCTCCCGATGTTAACAGTTATTAATTCATGTCTTTGACACACTGCCGTATGAATATTGCAGGTCGCTAATTGATAGAATGCGACTGTGCAGCGATTTGTCGGAATTCTACAGAGCTAGTTCTGTTTCAACCTAGTAGTATATAATTGATTTTTTTCTCTCTCTTAATATGTCTGAATTGGTTTCTTTCCCCTACTAGAAAAAAGAGATTCCTGTCTCGGGCTCTTCTTGTTTTTTTCTGCCTTTCTATTCCTCTTCTGAGAATATAGATGGCGCCAGGGAGACTAGTGTTTAACGTTTTGCTTTTTCTCGTAGCGCGGCAAATTTTAAAATCTGGCTTGTTTCATCATGGGGTAAGTTTTTGATTTTACCTTATGAAAGCTTATTCATTAAGCTTGATGGCTAATATTTTGTTCGTCTTATTAGCGTTTTTAATGTTATTTCCTTTTTCTTTTGATGTTTGTTCTTGTGGATTTGCTACCTGGGTTTCTTTGTTTTGGGGAGTTCGGGCTATGAAAAGCTCTGTATTAGCCTAATGGCCTGCTTCTTACAGAAAATTTCCCAAATATTCTTTTGAATCCATTTCGAATAGTTCTTGGCCCTTGAAAAAGTGAACTAGAATGGATTCCTTGTTTTGCTCTTTGCTTTTCGTTTACTTCAAATTACTCTAGGATTGCTTGTATTACCTTCCTTTTTTAATTTTGGCTTTATTTGTATATCTGTCTATTGTTCTCTGTTTTTTGTTTTGCTGATGCAATGGCGCGCATCTTAAACATTGTCGTAATTTTTCTAACTTCATTTCTTTTTACAATAAAATTTTTTGTTCCTTTACTTTTAAAATATTTTTTCTTGTTCCAGCTTTAAATTTTGCTTTCTTTTCAAAAAATTATTTTTTAAAAAATCTTTTTAAATTTGCTATATTTTTTCTTGTTGATTGTTTGCATACTAGTATAATTGATGCTAATTCCTTGTTTGTAGGTGCATATTCTTCGATGGAGAAATGACAACCACCTACTGTCTTCAGATGATGAAGGAGCTATCTACGAGTGGGACATCCCTCGCAAGAGAGCTTCGTGGAAGTTGTCAGTCCCAGAAGTCGTTCACACATGCATTGCAACTCCATGCAAGGGTTATGACGTGTACGTAGCTAGTGCCGATGGTAAAATAAGACGCATTAAGGACGGAATAGTGGTGAGTGCCATTTCGGTATCTTTAAGTGCAGTGGTGGCTGCAACATAATTCAACTTAAAGTTTTTTTTTCTTTTTCTTTCAATTTTTAGGATAACTCAGGTCACAGAGGAACCTTGATTTTTGACTTTCTTAGTCGGTTCCTCCGCAGAAGATTATCTCAATTCTAAAATTTGGAATCCCAGCGGAAGTTACCTTTGAAATCATTCTCTGCCAGATTCTTCTTCTTTTTATTAATTTTTATTGTGTTTTTGTATCTATTACCGTCTTGTTTTTGTCCTATGATAGGATTTTTATTCTTTAGTTAATTTTGCATGATTCAACTAACTTTCTTTCGTTGTTATTACTTTTGAAAGAAACCCATAAAGATATTCATTCTCATGCAGTGAAACCTCGTTATAACAAACCCTCAAAGGACCGATCCAGAAGTTCGCCATAATCGAGGGTTCACTGTATTCGATTTTTCAAATATGGTCTACGCAAGATCTTCTATAATCCTTAAATGCATTTCTGTGTTAAGAAAATTAATTGCAGTAAATTGTAATTAAAAGTGGGCTATAATAAATAAAAATATATATTTGTTGTTAAAATATTAAACTGTGAAATTAATTTTACTTGTATTCGTTTGTCTAAAATATGAAAATAAGTAGTGCTTTTCCGTTGAAGAGCTGTAACTAAGCTTAAAAGAAATTTTGGTTCACTCTAACCGAATTCCTTCCTTTTGAAGATCGTTGCAAGCATTTGAAAATACATTAGTGGCATAGGAGTTAGGATGAGATCATTAGTGGCATAGGAGTTAGGATGGGATCATTAGTGGCATAGGAGTTCGGATGGGATCATTAGTGACATAGGAGTTTGGATGGGATCATTAGTGGCATAGGAGTTCGGATGGGATCATTAGTGGCATAGGAGTTCGGATGGGCCCATTAGAAAAGTTCGTTATAACCTAGGGATCGTTATATCCCGGGTTCATTCTGTACGTATTTCGTACAGAACGACTCGTACTATATTTCGAATTTCATAATATAGGGTAATTACGAAATAATCATCGGGATTTAACTTACTATATTTCAAAAAATATCACAGCTATGGAAATAAACAATATATTACAACCAGCGGGAGTGTTCTCCCCTAAACTTTCTCGTATACTTCCCCAAAAAAGGTGCGTTTCCCCTTCCCCCGCGTGGCTAAAAAAATTCGAACCTACTGTTACCCAGAATCCGATGACTATCAGAAGGTTTTTCATTATAGTGATTGAAATATATTTAGGTAAAAAATCAAATTCAAAGAGATGCCTACCGAATAAATGCATGTATCAAACACTTCCAGTCTTACCAGCTCAAGGACAAACTGACGTAATTCGCTACTCCGTAATGAAATTTCGTTCCTTTCGCCTGCACAGAAGATTGCTTCCACTATGCATGCGCGTGGAGATGACGGATTCTTTTCAAAAGTAAATTATACAGACCTACATACAGTCAACCCTTTCACGGATTTGGCCCAAAATTTTATACGGACCTACATCCATGACGATAAAACTGTGTACCAAATTTTATCCATCTAGCTATTCAAGTTTTTGAGTTATAGTGTTCGCATGATCGCGGACATACAGACAGACAAACTTTCCGTGGACGGATTTTGTCCAAAATTTGACAGAAACCTACAAATTATGTGTCAAGTTCACATACCAAATTTCATCCCTTTATCTCTAACAGTTTTCGTGTTATCGTGTTCTCAGACATACAGACACACAGACAGACATAATTCCAAAATTGTGTTTTTCGGACTCGGAGAGGTCTAAAACGTGGAGATTCGTCAAAATCTCGAGTTCGAATTTTTTGACGATTACAATACTTTCTCTTTGTATACTTCCTATACGAGAAAGTAAAAAACGGAAACATTTCAATTTTTTGCAACTAGTTGCGAAAGTTATAAATATCTTCCTTTCATTATGCAACACACTGCTCTACGGTAGTCCAATTTTCCCCAGAGACGTTGGGATATGTCATTTTCCATGTTAGTAAAAGCGATGGAAATACGGTCCTGGAACTCACCCTAGCTGTAGTTTCGGTACTCCAAAGGATTATTATTGATACTGCATCCTATTTGTCATTATCTGTTGTGCCGCTTTTAATGTGCGATTTAATGTACGACTTTTAATGTGCGATTTAAGGTACGACCTTTAATGTGCGATTTAACGTGCGACTTTTAATGTGCGATTTAATGTACGACTTTTAATGTGCGATTTAATTTACGACTTTTAATGTGCGATTTAAGGTACGACTTTAATGTGCGATTTAATGTACGACTTTAATGTGCGATTTAATGTACGACTTTTAATGTGCGATTTAACGTACGACTTTTAATGTGCGTGCAACTTTATTGCTGTCCTATTGTAAATTTGTTTTCCATTAAACCTGTGTTGCACATTTTATCTTGTGTATATGTCACAGTCAATGCAGATAATCGGTTTTTATGCATAATATCCAGTCATTATGCATATAACCGGTTATCCACATTGACCGTAACATGCAGGGTGTCCCAAAAAAGTGAAACAAGCATTTATTTCCTAAAATATTTCACCTAGACATATACTTCCAATACAAAGTTTCATCAAACAAGGTAGGAATTTGTGTGAAAATATTTTGGCTTCTGTGAAAGTTGAAACAAAAAAGTTAAGAAAATTAAATTTTTATACCTTGCCCATAGAGCAAAAGTGTCAATGAGTGACATGTTCCTCTTATACCCATCTATGTATAAACTAAGTTTCACGGTTCTATCTGCAAAATTTGCAGAGTTATATTGACTTTTAAATTTAAAGGGGCTGCTCACAAATTTATATGGAGATGTTTATTGCAGAAATGCAAATTTATTCAACATAGAAAAACTGCTAAAGGCACATATTTGTCGAGTAATACATCATCTAATTACCATGGATTGAAAAAAATTGTCAATGATGTATACTGTTATTCAATTTCATTGGCAGATATTTACTAATATCGACTTGATAAAAAATGGAAGGACAGTTTAAGAAAATTGAAATTTAAGGCATAACAAGAAAAATAGATAATATTGGACAAGAATATTAAATTATTTGCTCTCAGCGTTGTGCGTATTATTAAGTTATACCAAAAGACAATGGCGACTCATCCTTTAGAGTTGCAGATTTCCAGAACTCATTAAAATTATTTCAAAAATTTCTATTTTCGTTCTGAATCTTATTTGCTTACTTCTCCACTCTGAGAGTTCAAATTATCAAACAAAAAAGAGGAAAAGAAGAAAGAAAATGAATGAAAAAATAAGACAAACTTTGGATGGGGCTGCATACGAAGTAGTTTTGGAAAGCCCCAAAATTCGCTCATTGCGTACAACTGAGTGACATAATGGGCGGAGGCCAATAGCTATCCTTTCTGGCTTTGAATTTAGCGAGAACTGAATTTTCGGATGCTCCTATTTGGCACTAGGCGAACTAATGTTTTATTTCCCTTCAATATCACCCAAGGTTTTGCCTTCGCGCTCTTGACTTTTTCTTCGATTCTTCTTTCACTGTCTGTTTTTAGGTTTGATATTCCTTTTCATGTTGCCTCAACGGGGCCTGGATGCTTACAACGTATCCGTTTTCTATTGTTTAAAGTCACTAACCTAAGAAAACAGACTTAAATTTTCTAAAATACAATTCAGATCATTACAACTACAAGTTTGAACTGTTTGAAGGTAAAGCTAGTTTTGAAAAATTGAATTTCAATTGTATTCTAGAAATACTTTTATAGCACTGCTTGTTTCTGAGCAGATGAGCCGTGACTACTTTGGATATTTTCAAAGGTCCGCAAGGTAATCTATTTTTATAAATACTTCAATTAATGTATTATTTGACTATATTTATTGATATTATATTAGTATATTAGTTATTGTTGTATTTGTTATTAGTATATTAGTTAGTTATTGATATTATATTAGTATTAGAAATTCACCCGTCATGGTATGACAGGGGCGAATTGCCTCTTCATTCGAGATATTTCCCATCAAATCTGATGTGTTTAAATAGATATATATGCGAGATAAATATTTAACATTGATTGAAAACAAATAAAATAAACATATGTATTATGACAGGAAATATTTTTTTATTTACATATTATTTACATCTTTCTTTATTCAGAAAATCTCTTGGTAAACAACATTCAGTATGAAGTATTTTTCGTTGTTTAACAATTTTCCTTGTACTTCAGATGTCTTCGTGTAAAATTTAACGTTGCCAAAAAATATTATCAAATTATATCATCCCGATTGCAATAAATAATCAGATGCATCGTGGCGTCCAAACTATATCATGCGCATGATATACCACTGACATGATTTACTATTCTATTAAAAAACCGAAATTAATTTGAAATATATGATTAATATAATTTTAAATTGCTCGGGAACTATTCATCATAGCGAGATAAATTTTATATCAATGCATAGCAAATTTTATTTCGCTATTTTAAAGCTATTAAATTTGAAATTAGAACGACAATTACTCTATTAAATTTAAAATTCCTGAAATTTAGGCTCTCTAACAATGAAATAATGCTTTTAACGTCTCACAGTGCTATGGCGCGAGTTTTATTGTTGGTGACGACAGAGCGTTACCAAGACATCTGGGTTATTATATTAGTAATTATTTGACTATATTTTTGATTCAACAAGAGTTAACAAATACATTGTTATTTCCTGATTCAGTATTCCTGAACTTTTTTGAAATATGTATTTTATCCCTAAAATGTGCATCAAAAGATTGGTTCAAACAGCAGGAGGAGGTATGGAAAAGTGGGCTAAGTCAATAAATTTGTCTTCTTATATCTCTGTAAATTTTTCAGATAGAAGCGTGTAACTTTGTATGTAGATAGATGCATGTAAGAAAATCATTTTACAAATTGACATTTTTGCACTACGGGTCCGTATAAAAATTTAATTTTCGTTACTTTTTATTATCAATCCCTTTAAACGTCAATGTGTTTTCGTACCAATTCTTACCTTATTTGATGAAACTTTATAATTGGAAGTATATGTCTAGGACCAGTATTTAAGAAAATAAACACTTGTTCCACTTTTTTGGGACACCCTGTATAGATTTTTTTTCCTGATATACATTTCTTCTTACCTACATTTTTACGTTTCCACCCAATGCTCTATTGTAAAAATGGTTTGTTTCTTTATGCCCGATCGACCCTTTTTGGGAAACCTTGTATTCACCCTCTTTCTTTATCTTTTTAGCTAAACAATTGCTCGCCAAATGTTACTGAAGTAACAGCAATGTCAGTAATTGAGGAATGGCTTCTCATCGGAACTCGGCATGGAAAAATCTTGGGGCTGAACCTCTGTTTGAGTGAAACCAATTTTCAAGTGCAGTGTCAAACTGGGAGCATCATTCACGTAAGGATGTATATTTCTGTATAACTGTGCAAGGAGATTCATGTTTCTGATATTACTAGTGCTTCTGTAAACGATAGACGTCGCGTTTTCAACCCAAGAGAATCTAGGATCTGCTCATCATGGCGGGCTTTAAAGGTTCATCCAGTGTTGTCATCCATTTGAAAGACTTCATTGTAACCAGGGACACCAGACACAATGATTTGTCTCTCGAGGAGGTATCTTCTTTGTCCCGAACCTAAAAGAATGTAAGATCTGTTCATCATGGCGGGCTTTAAAGGTTC
>BGPR01001117.1:178796-197613 GCA_013235015.1 Araneus ventricosus
ATTAATCAAGATTTTGGCATTAAATATTAATATCTTAATATGGCTGTGTCGTCTGGTGAGTCCTTCATAGTTTAGCATCGCTGAGCTAAGACCCTACAGCCTGAACGGAGTTGAAGCCTTTTTCAACTATTTCCTTCATCTAAAGTTGCACGCGGTTTGTTAATCATCAGCTACTCGAATCTAAATGTACCGATGGTCCTTTTGACTTCTCACTGAATGAGTTCCTCTTCTCGCCCAAGTATATTTGTGTACGGTAACTTTCTTGATACGAGATGTGTCTATCTGCAGATCCATTTTTGATTTAAATATTTTTTTAATGTTCTAACCGACAATTTCATGTTTGCACTGTGAAATAAATCCTTGTTTATAAATCTCTTGCCTGGAATATCACTTAGCAACTTTACTGATCTGAGTCATTAATGAAGTGAGGTATTTTTGAGATATCCTCTATCCCCTTCAGATTAATCATCACAAGTGTTGTTGAAAGTGCTGACGTCATTTCAAAGTCTACTACGACGTAGAAGCGATTCCCGGACGCGCTTGAAGATACCAGGTCTGCCGCAACGACGACGATCCGCGCTATGAGTTCCTCCGGTGTATCCACAGGAGTTGCATGAACGAGTAATTTAAGGTGACCCAATAGTAAAAAGTTGCACGGATTGGATCCGGCGAACTTGGAGGCCAAGAAATGGGTCCAATCCACATCCTTGGGTAAGCCATACGTTTTTCGCTTTTTTCACCCACTCCACGTGGTTTGCGACACCATGTTCCTTTCCAATTTTTTCCCTCTTGATGTCTACTAACATCACTCTGAGTTTGTCGGCCCAATAATAGAACACTCTGTAGTTGATTTATTATCGTATTTGTTTTTAAAGGTTATAAAAGTAGTTTGGTAACGATATTTTTGTATGAGCGAACGTTGCCTAACAACGAAGCAGAAGAAACGTTGTTAAGATAGAATTCGATGTGAGTTAATGTAATGTAGTGTTCATTAAACAACTATAATTCAAGTATCGATAGTGCAGTCTATAGTTTCCCCAAACTATAGACTGAACTATCGATAGTTTCAAAACAATCGATACTATTGTTAGTTTTCCCCCGATCAATAATATCAATAGGCGCATTTTCAGTCGATAGTTTTAAAGCTATCGATAGTTGTTTCAGTCGATAGTTTTAAAGCTATCGATAGTTGTTTCAGTCGATAGTTTTAAAGCTATCGATAGTTGTTTCAGTCGATAGTTTTGAAGCTATCGATAGTTGTTTCAGTCGATAGTTTTGAAGCTATCGATAGTTGTTTCAGTCGATAGTTTTGAAGCTATCGACTGAAAATGCGCCTATCGATACTATTGCCCGGGAGAAAACTATCGATAGTTTTGAGAAAGTCGATACTATAGATTGTTTCAGTCGATAGTTCGGACAACCCGATACTATTGATTTGGCTTCGATAGTATCGATAGGCTATCGATGCTTAAGGAACACTAATGTAATGCGTGTTATGTGCGTGTTTGTGTAAGATGCCTGTTCTGTGGAAATCGTCAATAAATATATTGTTTTTGCAAAGAAGGCTCAAGATGAAATCATGCAAATACAGAACATGAAATCTACAAATACAGCACAGCATGGAGTGGTCGAATTTGCGTTGCGTGGGAAGGGTCGTGAATTGGGTTTCCCTATAGATTGAAAGATCTGAACAGAAGTGTCCTTAAATTTTTGGTGGATTTAATATCACGTGCAGAATTAAATAACTAACTGGCTATATTCATACACTGAAGAAGGTCGGGAATGCTGCAGTTCCACAGTAACTGTGCACGAGCCGTAACAGCATTTAACCGTTTTGTTCTCCGGCAGATTCAGTGCGCGGAATATCTGGAAGAAGAGCTGAGGCTCTGCACTGAGAAGACCGAGGCCAACCGTGAAAAGCAGCGAAAGCAACTGCAGGAGGTGGAAGCAGAGGCAAAGGGAAAGTACAGCAAAGTTGAAGACTCATTGAAGGCCACTGTTCAAGTGAGTTGCAGTTTTAATCTGAGACAACCAGGATTGTCAGATCATAACAGTAAAATAAGGCCAAATTTGAAAATTTAATTTAAGCACTCATTTCCCCCTTATTTGTTATGACAAAAGACTATCATTCATGAAAAGAAATCCCACTAGATAGACACATGTATAATACACTTTTATTAAACCAAAATTTAAGTGATTTTTTTAAGAAAAACATTTGCATACACACACGACTTTGCAAAAAAAAAGTTCTGTTCTTAGCAGTATTAAAATATTTTACGCTTTTGTGTGGAAATTTTCGCAAAAGAATTCGACCATGAAAGAAAACAGAGAAAGTGGTTTTTATATGCTGTGCAGAGACAAACATAGATTTCGCTAGAAGCATTCTGACTAATACAGTCTGAAGAAAGGGGACAGAAACCTTTCTAATAGAGGAAACGACTTTGGCAACTCATTGTGGGTCGTTTGAAAAGTGTCATATTAAAAGTATGTTAATAAATAGTTAAATTATATATTAAGGATCGTACTAAAAGCCATAATCAAAAATAAGGCCAAAAATGAATTTAAGGCCAAATGAAAATTCCCAAGGCCAAGGGCTTTGAAAAAAGGCCAAATTTCCAGAATTTGGCCTTAAGAAGGCCAATGTGGCAACCCTAAGCCAAACAGCATTTTGTCCCTTGACAAGCAACGCCACCTGTCTCATTTTTTCAAAGTTCCAAAGTGGAAGAAACAATTTAATTTTTCGTAAACAATTACAATTTTTTTTTTTCATATCTGGTAGAAACACGCTGTCTCATGTTCATAACAGATGTTAACCAGAGGGAGTGTTCTCCCCTAAACTTTCTCGTATACTTTCCCAAAAAGGTGCTGTTTCCCCTCCCCCCACGCGGATAAAAAAAATTCGAACCTACTGTAACCCAGAATCCAATGACTATGAGAAGATTTTTCATTGTAGATTATAGTGATTCTAAAATATTTACGTAAAGAATCAAATTCAAAGAGATGCGTGCGATTAAATGCGAACCGATTTTCTACTCTTACCGCCTCAAGGACAAAGTGTCGTAATCCTACCGCATGCACAGGCATTACTACCAGAGATTGCTACCAGTACGCACGCGCATAGAGTTTGCTTTAAAAGGGAAAAAAGTATGCGATTATACAGACCGAAAGACAGTTAGCCCGTTGACGAATTTGGCCCAAAATTTGATACGGACCTGCATTCATGACGATAAAACTATGTTCCCAATTTTATCCATATAGCTATTCAGGTTTTTGAGTTATAGTGTTCGCATGACTGCGGACAGACAGACAGACTTCCCGTGGACGGATTTTGTCCAAAATTTGATAGAAACCTACAAATTATGTCTCAAAACCACATACCAAATTTCATCCCCGTAGTTCTAATAGTTTTCGAGTTATCGTGTTCACAGACACGCAGATAGACATGATTCCAAAATTGTGTTTTTCGGACTCATGGAGGTCTAAAACGTGGAGATTCGTCAAAATCTCGAGTTCGAATTTTTTGACGATTGCAATACTTTCTCTTTCTATACTTCGTGCACGAGAAAGTAAAAAATTCAGAATTATTCGTTATTGGTTGGGATTTTTTTTTGTTTGTTTGTTTGTTTCTTCCTCTCTAAAACTTTGAAAAATCTAGGTAGGTGGTGTTGCCTGTTAAGAGGCGATTTAACTCGAAACTTTAAAAACTTTAAGGGTTCAGCTGGGTATCGAATGAAGGAAACTACTCTTTTTCGTTTTGTTCCCGCTGTTTTTCACTTTCTCGTATACGAAGTATACTCAGAGAATGTAATCGTCAAAAAATTTGTCTTGCAGATTTTGATTGATCTATACGTTTCAGACATCACCGAATCCGAAAAACACATTTTTGGATGTGTCTGTCTGTGAATACTTTACTTTACGCTACGACACACCCCTGTCTCCAGAGATAAGATCTCCGGTTTGCAGTTTGGATGGATGTGCATTAGAGAGAGTCTTTATTGATTCCACAAAAAAAGTTACATTGAGTAAATACATAATTAAGGCAGCGATAAACATACTTATATAAAAGCACCTATATACATACAAAATAACCAATATAATAGCGGGAGAACATTAAGATGTTTCACATTGCAAGATGGTTTGTTCTTATTTTGCTTTAGCTTAATTCTTAAGTTTGATAATATATTATGAATCTGTTTATTAATTCCAATGGCGTGCTAGATGAGTGGTTCCCAACCTTTTTGGTTGTACGGACCACCTGCTGTGTAAAAAATATTTTGAGGCCCACTAACTAAATATACAAGTAAAAAAATAGAAACACATATATTTATATGTATATACAGGGTGTCCACATTTATCGTGGTTCAATAGCTAATTTCTAAACCGTTAGAGATACACATATAGTTTCAATTGGAAAAATGCTTTAAATGAAGGGAAGAATTATAATATTTTTTTTAGTGAAAATATATATTCCTGAAAAAGTTACGAAATTTAATTTTTTATACAATCCCCCGGTCCTATCAATCATATTTAGTAAAATATTTTTAACACTCTAACATTTTAAACAAAAAAGTCCCACTCTTTTGCGACTAAAACTGACCGAGTTATGGAGCTTTGAATATCGTTGACTTAGACCACTTTACACCATTTCAATAGCCGTCTTGCAGACGATTCACCAATCAATGCGCAACAGTTGCTCGATGAGGCCGCTGATATGTAAAAATCACGAAATTCAAAGCTCCATAACTCGCTCAATTTTAGTCGCTGAAGAGTGGGACCTTTTTTGGTTAAAATTTTAAAGTGTCAAGAATATTTTACTAAATATGACTGATAGTACCGAGGGGAACCGTATAAAAAGTTAGAATTCGTAATTTTTTCAGAAATATATTTAGTGACTCAAAAAACAAATATTATAATTCTTCTCTTCATTTAAAGCATTTTTCCAATTGGAACTATATGTCTATCTCTAACGGTTTAGAAATTAGCTATTGGACCACGATACCCTTTATATTAGATGCCCTTATATGCTAGTAATTAGTGAAGCTTACTGTAAAAGGAATAAAAATATATCGTTTTATGAAGCAAGAAACAAGTGAAGACTCTTGAAGCTCCCCTGACTTCGACTAGCATTTCGCGGCCCATTAATATGCTACATGAGGCCCACAAGTGGGCCGCGGCCCATGGGTTGGGAACCACTGTGCTAGATGATACAAAAACACCTAAAAGAAAGACGAAGATTTACATTACTAATTGAGTAATTCTTTGCCTGCTTTTATTTTGCGCTTAGGAAGCAAACGTTTTAATTATTTGTTGTTAATCAACTTATTCTAGAATTGCAGTGAAATATGAGTTACTATGGAATATCCCCCACGGGGGCACCGTAAATATACGGATATGAGTTGCTGCCGGATAAGTAAGGAGGAAGGCACTTCCCCTGTGGGCTTAGTAACGGTGGGGGCTCCGAGTCCCTCCACCAGTGATAGTGCGTTCCTCCTTCGGGGGGGTCGGGTCGTGGCCCGGTGATGGGCTGCTAGGCCTCCGACCTCAGCACTCGAAGTTATTGCAGCGGCTGTCATTCAGTTTTACCCGGGCGGGGTGATTCGGTTATCCGGTTTCTATGGAAGATGCTGTGTATTATTCTAAGAACTGTAATGTGCTGAATATTAAGATAGATATATCAAATATATTATTCTAAAATAAACTCTTGAGAGAAAATAATTGAGTTCACAATATGGTAGGAATTGCTAGTGTTTTAGATAGCAACATTCAAAACAGTGAGTTAAACATTGAGAAATGAGGTAACTGTATTAGCTTAACTGGTCAAGTTGAATTTACAATATTATTATAATATTACACTCGATTGCTAGTGTCTGGTGCCACGTCAGTTTCTGTATTGGTTAATTTCACTTAATAGACATTTACAGGTGTCTGATACTTTAACACAAACCCCCAACGAGATTATAGACATGAAATTTGGTATGCGGCCTTTTCAGCAAACAGGAGTGGCGTTAGAATCTGTCCGACGGGGGAGGGACAGGGTTCGTGATCTGCTGTACAAGGAGAGAGGTGTAATGATGAACATGTCAAATTTCAAGTTATCTTTATTTATCTAGTTGAATATAGCCCGTTGTGTGAACGGGGTACAAAATTTTGTCCCTATGGGAAGGCACACATTCCCAACAGGAGGCCCCGCCCCCCCCCCCCCCCAGACATCCCATTAGTGCCACCCATGTCACCAGATACGCAGATTTCTGTTCAAATTTTGGACAAAATCCGTCTATGAGGAGTCTGTCTGTCCATGTCTATGTGAACACGATAGCTTAGAAACACAACAAGCTAGTTAGATATAATTACCCATATGGATTTTATCTTTAAAAGTGAGGATTAAAAGTGGTAAGTTTTGCATCTCCCAAGGCGTGAAGGTCATTCCATTATACCCAGATAAAGCATAAAGGCAATGGACAAAGTCAGACTTCTTCCCTCGGGAGTCCAAGGTCTAGTGACAACAGAAGCTGCACTCTCCTCCTTTACTATGAATCGTTCGCCTATAGTATTGGATTTTCTGTGGGCGAGCGGACTCTTGGACTTCGTCTAGCTGAGGACTAGCGGAATAAGAAACAACAACAACACAATAAGAATCATAAAGAATGCTAAAATACTTTCGAAAATTTAATAAAAAACACAATGAAATAACTAGCCTAAAAATGTTTTCTACTGCGTCAATGCTACAAGCACGAATTGGATGACTAAAAAATTGGGAAAAGTTTCGAGCCTGTCAATCCAAAAAGCAATGTTGTAACGGTTTTTTAAGGAAGATTACGAATAAACAGTTGTAGAATTGTAAACAATTAACTACTCTGCTTTAGCTCTGGAGGGGGCTGCAGCCCCATAGTCCCCCACACACTGTCTGTCGGCCAGTATGTTTGCGACTATGTGAATGCGATAATTGAAAAACACCGTGAAATAGACAAATGAAATTAGGTATTCGGTCTTCCCACCACAATTGCAAAACTGCATCAAATTTTGGGCCCAATCGGTGGAAAGGAAGATATTAAAAATCTATATTAAATTTTTTCTTTTACTTTACTCTGGGAATTATGGAAATTTGGCATTTTTTCAAATCCATTGGCCTTCGGAATTGGCCTTAAATTAATTGTTGGCCTTTTTTGGTTTTACTTTCGTTAATGACTTTTAGAACAATTTTTAATTACGTATTCTTTTTTTTAATAGCTCCTGAATAGAACAAGCATGTTTTAAATTTCTTTCACTTAAATTTTAGTTTAATAATAGAGCATTGAACATATGCCTATCAAGTGGGATTCGTTTTCATGAATTACTGCCTTTTTTCTAATACCAAATGAGGTTTTCAGTCAATTTCTCAAATTTGGCCTTATTTTTAAGAGGCTTTGGCCTTACTTTGCTATTTTGATCTGGCAACCCTGCTCTGGGACTCAAAACGCGCCATATTGTGTTAGTGTACGAGAAGGTAGAGGTAGGGTTTATGATTTCCCGGCCTTTTTTCCTTCCCGCGAATTTCCGGGAAATCCTGGGAACATAACAGTCGTTCCCAGGATTCCCGGAAATGCATCAAAATTTGAAAAATCTAAAAATGTGTTAATTTTTAATTGATATCAGTTATAATTATACAAAATAAAGATATTCATAAAAACCAAAATTTATATTCCTTTATATATTGAGCTACAAAATTAAAAATAAAATTTATTAATTATTCATTTTTAAGGTATGATTTAAGAAAGCATAAGCAATCTAGACTTTTTCATTCAGCCTAGTTCTTAGCTTTGTTATGAATAACCCGGCAGCAGAATATGCCCTCTCAGCTTCAACTGATGTTGGAGGAATTTGGTTTTTTCCAAATCCTCACCCAGTTTTATAATATTTGATGATCGATTTTCTGTTGAGACAAATAATTGCAATTCTTGCTTCACTATCTTGCTCAAACTAGAACTCTTGCTAACTGAACAACGTAGGACCTTTGTCTCTGAGTTTATTGATTTTTCTAATTTTTCGTACAACAGGATTTTTCTTCCAAAGTTTGAGTGCACTTTTCTTCTGAGTGCGAACCCTAGGTAGAGGGGAGAACAATCCCACAGCGTTCCGACGTACCCGAAAGGGTGTAAAACCTTTGGAGAAATACATAAGAAATACGAAAAAATCAATATGACGCGACACACACAAAAGCATCACAAACACAGCACAGAACGTTACAAACCTGCAAAAAAGGGGCAACAACAAAAGTAAATTAACACACACACACAAGAAAGAAAAAAGAAAAAGAACCCAAACACAAGCCACCAATCTACAGAACATTTAAAATGAACCATAAATAAATTAAGTTTTGCTTAATTTCAATACCAGATCTGGACCCAACATTAAAAATATTCCAAATATTTAAAAGGAGGAGCCCCCAGGTTGTATCCAAATGAGTAAAACATAAGTGCAATCTCAGCTCAATACACCAGTAAAAAGAAGGAGGTAAAAAAAATTTTGCAAGGTATCATTAAAAATCTACAACTTCACCGAAAAATCTTACTTAATCGAGTCATGCCAAATCGTTTCATCGCCAACGCAATTACATTAAGCACACATCCTGTTCTTGGCGTTGTGTTGGCGATTGGATTACTTGGCATGCATGGCTTCGCAATGCGGGTTACAAGATTCTAGATTTCAATCGTAAAAATACAATTTATGTAAAATTTTGCTTTTAAAAATACGACAAACCGTCGTAGCCAAAGGAATAACAGAATCTCGTCTTCTTGAATGAAAAACCGACGACTGCAATGACGATCAAACGTGAGCAGGTGACTATTGCACGTGCAGTGTGGGAATGATCAAATGTCATCTTAGTGGTGTGGTCTGGATATTTAGGAAAAATGATGAGGTTCTTTATCTTTTCATGGGAGTGTGGTGGGTTATGAGCACAGTCTCTCTATGGGACTGGAAAATATTAGGTTCGAGACCCGATTCCACTGAAAAATAAGTCTTTTCTTTTTATAATATTTAGTCGGACTGTGTTTCACTACAATTAGGGCTTTGATATTTCTTGGCATACTGTTGATACATGATTGTACAATCTCTTTTATCCGTATCACAAGTGCAAAGGGCAAAAGCCTCAAATTTTCACTCGCTTTCATGCATGTCCCAGGCATTGTGACCGGTTTGTGTTGGTAACATTCTCTATTAGTATTTTGCCATATCACAAGTGCAACTGGTAAAAGCCTCAAACTTTCACTCGCTTTCATGCATGTCCGAGGCATTGTGACCGGTTTGTGTTGCTAACATGCTCTATTAGTACTTCCCACCACAAACATTTGCGTAGCAACACATAGATGCACATAACACATGATAAACAACACATAAATAAAAAAATATGTGTTATACACACGACTTTTAAATAATGGTATATCTAAAGAAGCAGATGTGTGTCTATTATTATGGAATGCACACTCTCACTGGTATGGTGTGACAGTTTATTAAGTTAACAGCTCAGGTCTCTTCCACATCTAACCATAATGTAAAGCGTCGAGGTCCGTTCCAAAAAGGCAGATATATAGCTTCAAAAAAACTTAAACCCAACAGAATTTAGCTGAAACATAATTATATTTCTTCACGCTACAAAATCTCATTTAGAGGTGTGTCATTTATATTTTTCGCGTACCTTTAAAAAAGAAGCATAATCTAGCATTTAGTATTTGTATTCTTATTGTCATTGAACTTCTCCCATTTTCAGATTTATATCTCTGGATGCTTTCGAATTAACATAACCCAATATTTTAATGAAAAAAATGACGGGAGGCTGTCTTTTCAAACATTCGCTTATGTGAAAGGCGTAGGACTACTGTATTCGCGTGACTCTTTTGTTTATCGAAAGTTTTTAATTTTCAGTAAGTTTTTCTGTAACTTCTGTTGTTACCCTTTATCTCTCTAAAACAAGACATTAGTTACGTTTTTAACATATGTAGTTACCGAGATATAGAGGATCGCGTCACCAATTCATGCGTATTTTTGCCCAACTTTGCGACTCAGTAATCGCTGAACTACAATTCCGATTTTCAAATTTTTTTCTGTAACTTCTTTTTTTACCCTTTATCTCTAAAATAAAACATTAGTTATGTTTTCAACATATGTAGTTACCGAGCTATAGAGGATCTCCCATACAACGTTTTCTGTGGCGTTTTGACGTGTGAATCAAATTCCTTCCTGAGATCCCAATGGGAGGAACGAAGTCCTACGTTAAAACAATCATGTCGCCAGACGCATTTTAAACCAGCAGATAAAATACTAGAATGACAGATTTTGTAATTTTCAGCACAAGGATGTTATTAATTACTAAGTTATTCAGTGGCTGTCTTCGGAAAAACTAAAACAATGAATAATAAAATATAGAACTGTATTGTCTACTATATTTCCTTTATTATTTATTTATTTCAGATTTATTTTTTACTTATATAATTTATTTAAAATTTTTTTCTGGTATGCTTCCACTTCACGTCCATCAAAACCGATTACAAAGAATCATCATGATTCTAGATACGGCCACATGAAGTGCTGTTTTATATATATATATCCTTGAAAATTCTTATTAAGTTCTCTAATATTACTCTAACTCTTACTAAATTTAAATACAAAAATATTTCTTCATAGACAAATGAAAAAAAAAATTATTTCCATTTTTCTCTGTACTCAGAAACTGAAGGAGGAATTAGAGGACATCAAAAAGTCAAAAGAAGAGAATCATTTGAATATGAAGCGACTCATCGAAAATGAAAAAGAGGAAAATGGTAAGCAAATTATCAAAAGTTAAACCAGTTCTTATTCACCAATTATTATATCTGCGCGTGCATTGCAAAAAATAAATGCTTAAAGCATGCATATGCGAACACAGTTTACGTTCATGTCAACATGTTTCTACTACTGAACACACAAAAGGTTTTATACAATGTAACAAAATAAAATGCAAAGTACACTAAGAATTTTAAGTTGTGAGTGAAAAAAATAGCAAGTATTCACATTTACTAGAACATTTGTGCCCGTCTAAACGGGTTTGATAAATGATAATATAATAGCTGCATATAAGTAAACATTACTAATATAATAGCCCAGATCTCTCGGTAACGCTCTGACGTCACCAACAATAAAACTCGCGCCATAGCACTGCGAGATGTTATACAGAATTATTTCATTATTAGAAAACGTAAATTTCAGTAATTTTAAATTTAAAAGAGTAATTTTCTTTCTAATTTCAAATTTAATAGCTCTAAAATAAAATAATGAAAATTCCTATCTATTGATATAAAATTTATCTCGCTATGATCAATAGTTCCCGAGAAATATTAAATTATATTAATCATATATTTCAAATTAATTTCCGTTTTTTAATAGAAAGTTGTAAATTACGCCAGTGGTATATCATGCGTGTGATATAGTTTGGACACCACGATACATCTGATTATTTATTGAAATCGCGATGATATAATTTGATAATATTTTTTGGCAACATTTGACTAGTAGAGAAATGCTTTGTTTTGTTTAGAATTTCGAAAAAGAATTCCTTTGAAATTTTAACTTTTGACTTACGTTTAACAAGCTGAGTATTTCATGTTTATTGAATTATAATAAAATTGTTAAACAACTAAAAATACTCCGCACGGAATGTTGTTTACCAAGAGGTATTTTGAATAAAGAAATATGTAAATAAAAAAATATTTCCTGTCATAAAACATATGTTTATTTTATTTGTTTTCAATCAATGCTAAACATCTCTCTCACATATATATCTATTTAAACACGTCAAATTTGACGGGAAATCTCTCGAATGAAGACGCAATTTTCACCCGTCATATCATGACGGGTGATTTTCTAGTGTTCTCAGAGTGTCCAACGTTGAATATCCATGCAGCATCAAGTTTTCTTTGGGATAAAACTATAATGTTTCTAAGTTGACGTTAGCTTTAAGGGAGCTTCCATAAGTTTGACAGTCGTCATTTCAAATAGTTTCTGAAATTGCCTGAAAAAACACTGCTTGAGTAAACAGCGATTTTAATATTTTCACTAATTGTTCTTCACACTAACAGTTATAAATTGACTAAATTTTAATGAAAATATACTTTAAAAATTGATTAAATTAATTAATCAAACATTAATAAAAATTTTTAGTATTATATATAAAGGCGCATATGCAGCTATGTATAACATAATACAGATAGAAATAATAGATATATTAAACAAAAATTAAAATTAAAAAAGAAAGAAAAGTATAGATAATAAACAGCAGATTTAAACATAAACGATGACAATACATCTTTAAGCCCACTAACGCAACAGCCTCAAGTGATTGCATCAACAGAAGTTTAAAACGATAATATTTAAAACACATAAAAATTAATTTAGAAAGTAAAAAATGTTCAAAGCGGAAGAAATGAATGAGGAATCGAATGGCGAACTTTATCGAAGACCACTCGCCATAAAGATTCCAAATTAGACAACATTTTCTGTCAAGGGTAAGATTATAAATCAAAAGTATACCCTTTGTGGCCTGAATCCTGTCCAATATCAATATGAGAAGCAATCTCAAAGATCAAAATGCAAAATCCTTAATGAATAATCAAAAGATACTAGAGAGTGTGTTAAACCTAACACTCTCTGCCGAAATTTTAGATGTAAACCAGGCGACGCCAAATACACAGGAAGCAACAAAGAATTAGAAGCTAGCACCTAGCTCCATCTATGAAGAAAAATTCTAAATAATTAATCAAAATAAAAAAAACTAATATTTAAACAGTTATAACAAATAAAATCAGAAAAAAACCATTAATATATTAATTAGAAATATTTTTATACTCCTTTTAAAAACTATTAATATTAATGAAAGAATGAATGAAAGAATTTTTGTTTAGTATATCTATTATTCTTTACACTAAACAACACGGACGCCGAATGTCTGGTTTCTAACTTAAAGTTTATTTTAAATTTGGAGCAACTCGAGGGCTATTTTGGGAAGCACCTCATCATTTTGAACCATTATCAGGTGACGCCTGAACCGGCATCCCTATCTCCAAACTTCCGCACCACCACAGCTTGTGAAGCCAAAAGTTTGCGGCTTAAAAACGTAATGTCGACTGCTGCTAATCACGAAAGGCTTGCGAATTTTTTTAAAGTTAATAGAGCTATCTGTGATCGTTTGAGTGAAGTGTAGCTGGTCTACCCCCTTTTTTTATAATGACATAGTTTTGGGGGTTTTATGTTTAATTGAATATATATTGGATATATAATTGATTTGAATTATTTTCAATCGTAATAGTATGCTTTGACTTGGTCATTTTGAAAAGAATTTGCTTGGTCTTGTGGTCGATTTCGCGGCCGTGTCATTTTCAAATTTTAGACATTTAAAATTAAATTTAAACTTTTAAGATTTTTTTATAATGATTTTAATTAAATTATTTTCAATAAGACTTGTAACATTGAAATTTAATGTATGACCGTTAGGTCTGATTCCCTTTCCTGGTCGGGGGAGCCTCGTCGTGTTGGAGGTGTGGGCCTGGTTGCTCTGCATTGCACGTGACGGACTGGGTATCTTTGAATTGGTGGGTTTCCCGCACTGGGAGTGGTTTTTCCTGATGGTTTTTGTTGCATGGTTTTAATCAATATTCCCGGTGCATGCTTAGTAATAGAGTATTGACATTTTTAAAGTTTTAACTGATCAGTTTTGTGGGTGAGACTGTATTGGTTTTTATGTTTTTTAAAGAAAAAAGGGAAAAAATTGATTGCCAATTCATTTTGTGTGTAGAGTGTGTGTGTTGTTTGAGTTTTGGTTCGATATAATTTGTCTGTGTCTGGCATGTGTGTGGTTTTGGGTTGGCTTTTCTTTGTATTTGCGCTGCATCTCACACATTGTATTTTATGGGTGGAATGCCATTGGTAATTAAAATTAGGAATGTATTGTTTGTTTCTCCCCGGTCATGGTAAATTTTTAAATAAGAAATAAGTTTCACTCCACGTGCCGTTGTATTGTCCCCTTCGCCAAGTGAGCCCTTGTAATGTGAAACTTTTATATATGTTTATATGTATTTAATTTCCACCCATGTTGCGGGGTACAGTATGTATATACTAGGAAAACCTTCTAATAAATGAGTGGGGCTTGCGTTCTCCTGCTGCTGCTGGTCGTTTCTCTTCCCCTCCGGCTCTTTAATGCCTTAAACCCAGCAGGGTAGGCTGGGTCGGGGTGGGTTGTGTTGCACCACCACACCGGCAGGCCGTTGGACATCAACCTCAGATTTAACGAGCATCAGTCCCACATACATTCTTCGGTCCCGAAACCTTACCTCCAAGCAATCGCAACCCTCCAATTAACCAGTGGGATTGGCCTCCCCTATACTTTCTCGTATACGTCTCAAAAATTTGTCATTTCCCCTCCCCCTGCGTGGATAAATAATTCGAACCCACTCTAACCCAGAATGCAATGACTATCAGGAGGTTTTTCATTGTAGATTATGGTGATTGTAAAATATTTAGGTGAAGAATCATATTCAAAGATATATGCATGTATCAAAACTCAGCAATACTTATTTTCTATCACACTCTAGCAAGCTCCGCTAATGAGAAGACGTGCGCGAGCGAAAAGAAAAGGAGAAAATGAACTCGTTCGCTATCGCTGAATAGCTTGCGCATGCGCAGAGATTGCTTCCAGCACGCAAATAAAAAAATTCAATATGCAATTTGAACTCCTTTTTTTAACCGACTGAAACGAAATTTGGGCACAGAACTATAATTAATATTAGCAACCGTCATACCAATTTTTATTTATCTGAGCCAAAGGATTTAGGGGATATAATTTTTACAAGTATGCGATTATACAATCCGACAGACCATCAACCCTTGGACGGATTTGGTTCAATCTTTGATACGGACCTACATTCATGATGATAAAACTGTGTACCAAATTTTATCCATCTAGCTATTCAAGTTCCTGAGTTCTAGTGTTCACATGACCGCGACAGACAGACAGACTTCAGGTTGACGGATTTTGTCCAAAATTTGATAGAAACATAAAATTATGTTTAAAGACCACATACCAAATTTCACCCCCGTAGCTCTAATAGTTTTCGAGTTATCGTGTTCGCAGACAGACATAATTCCAAAATTGTGTTTTTCGGACTCAAGGAGGTCTCAAACGTGGAGATTCGTCAAAATCTCGAGTTCGAATTTTTTGACGATTACAATACTTTCTCTTTGTACACTTCGTATACGAGAAAGTAAAAAGCTAATACAGAGCGAGTCATTTAAACCGGATGTTTTTGAAACAGCGCATGCTCGGCCTTCAAGAGAGGGACAGGTGTGAGAGTGGGGAAGGACATTCATAGTTCCTATCATTAGCATTTCATTCGTCGTGTGACGTCGGCATGAGCTGACACCCTCTCTACAAATTTTGCACACCACCCCCAATAGGAGGATGTTCCTCCCACAACAGATTTAACCCTCTGACTCTGCTCATCCCGCGATTTCCGCGGGTTAGAAGTAAGTCTACTTTCTGCTGCAGTCTGCGATTTTCGCAAGCTAAAGGTTTTACTTTGTACTTTTAAAACTTTTGTGTATTCAGGTGCGTGGAATTTTCAATAAGCGCACAGGATTTTCACTTTCTTCTTTATTCTTGACATCACAACACACACACAATAGACGATCACAACAGGACACAGCACATGTTAACAGAATATGCACATATTTGAATATTTAGCCGCTGACAAAGAGCGAGCTGTGCCTAATTGCACAATATAGACAAACGTCGCGCCGAAGTACGATACAGCAACAACTGAAACCAACTGAGACTACTCTTGAACTGCATTGCATATATTTACAAGGTATACACAGCGCCATCTATAGACAGCATTCATTTACATATTTAGGTACTTTTCCGTTGGCCGGGTGCAAGCGAAAAATCGCCAAATAATGTAGAATTCCGCCAAATTTCTTACAACCTTTCTCTTGGCGACTTCGCTCGTGTTTGGTTCACAATTGGCGACATTTGCGCCCGGCTAACGGAAAATTGCTTCGCTCTTGGCGACTTGGCTGCTCACAATTGGCGACATTTGCGCCCGGCTAACGGAAAATCGCTTCGTTCTTTGCGACTTGGCTGTTCACAATTGGCGACATTTGCGCCCGGCAAACGGAAAATCGCTTCGCTTGGCGACTTAGCTCGCGTTTGGTTCACAATTGACGACATTTACGCCCGGCTAACGGAAAAGTACCCATATTTAGTATATGAATAATAATAAATAAAAGATAACGATTACAAATAAGATTACAGATTTGATATGCATAAACAACTTTGAATCGTATTATACTAATCAAACCTTGCATGTAAATAACAATTCGCTTTGTTCAACGGTATGTCAGCATGTTTTCAAACGTTGCACTAAATAGAAATTCAAAAAAATTCGGCAACCAGAGGGTTAATTTGCTCCAGGTCCAATGTACAGCAAATCTTTGAGAGAATCAGGTCTCGAACATACGATTATCAGACCCCGAAACAGCAAATTTGCCACCGAGTCACCATAGCTCCTTGTTACAGTACCAGTTTGCCCTTGTGGGTTTTGTGGCGCGGAAGAGGAAGGTCCCAGCTCTGGTGTCATCTTTACCATCTGACTGCTGTTCAAATTGACGAGGTGCATTCCAAAATAGCCCTCGTGTTGCTTCGAAACGGGACGTTAATACAGTCGAACCGCGATATAACGAACCCTCGGTTACAGCGAACCTTTCACATGGTCCCAGCTGAAGCCCTATGTTAATAATGTATTTTCATACGTTTACAACGAACAGCAAACGCTAGAGACTCGGTTATAGCGAACTGAAAATTTCTAAAACTTCAAACTTTTCACTTGCCCAAAGGGACATTCTTTACTAATTGTGCTCAAGTCAACCTAACTTCTACAAGAGTTACCCCTTTTGCATGAAATACTCTGGTTCAGAGACCACATTCCTCGCCTATTGTACCTTTGTTAGAGTCGCTGCTAACCCCATAAGTGGGACAAAGGAACAACAGGCAAGGCCTTTTACATTTTCTATCTCCCCTCCCACCCGGCGGACAGCTAGCCTAGAGTCAACCAGGGAAGGGGGGACTTTCTGGTCAGACGACCCAGGAGCAATCACGTGTTTTCTCTGCCATTTTTGTTTAATTGCTTAGCTTATCATTCTGTGAACTTTGCAGTGATCATGGCTAACGTTGGCAAGCAAAAAGCTTTTTCTATCGGAGCAGAAAAGCATGGAGTGAATGATTTTTCGCAAAATGAAACCGAACATTTCGAATGTTGTGACGACGATGTCATTACATCTGGAGAAGTGAGTGAGGAAGATATTGTGGCATTACTAAATGAAAAAAAACAACTCTATTGTAGATTCGTCTTCAGATATGGAGGAAGAACAAGACGAACCATGGCTTTCAATTGCAGATGCAAAAACGTTTTGAATAATTTTTTTGCCACAGAAAACATCTACGAATATGTTGTGGACCTGTTTAAAATAGTGGATAAAAAATTGACGAGTTGTATATAAAATCGAAAACTTTTCAACCAAAAATAACATCTTTTTTCAATGTAGTGGATTAGCAAATAAGTGGAAAAAGGTAAATGTTTAGTTTGTTTATTGAGTATATTATTTAATACTTGGTTTGTCCCTAATTACTAATGAAAATATTATGTTATTAAAAAGTTTATTATAGAAGTAGTGTCTTAGCATGTTAGGGCATTTTTTTGCAAATACGGATACAGCGAACCTCTGTAAAACGAACTTCTGAGTCGGTCCGTTGAGGGTTCGTTATAACGAGGTTTTACTGTATAATTAAACTAAACCTAACCATTTGAATTTAACGATGATTTTCGTAGAAAAGGATTTCCTCCAGAAACTTTCTGAGGAAGAGGCAAGACTAGAGTGGGAGAAGAAAGAGAGGGCGTCCTTCGAGCGAAAATTCCAGAACACCATATCCCAGATGACAAGAGAGAAGCGGGAAGCCCTTGAGGATTTCCAAACCAAGTACGCCCGCCACCAAGAGAGGCTTCAGCGACTGAAGGACGCACTGCAGAAGGTAGTCAACGTACACTTACCGACGCCGATGTTTTAATGTTTAACATTATGTTTTGCTGATTAAAATATATTGTCACATACTCGTTGATTGCAGGGCCGGATTGCCAAATAGGCAATGTAGGCAATTGCCTATGAACCCCCCCCCCAACTTTTGGGGTCCCCGAGATTATTATGTTTTAAAATTATTTTTATGGCTTTCATTTGATTTATAAGAGCTGTGTGCTAGGATTTACTGAAATTAAAATCTAGTATCGTTTACATTTCAGAACTTTTCTTGAAATATTTTTCATGTTTTCAAATTCGTTAGCGCATCAACCCTAACAAACTTTGTATTATACATTGTGTCAAAAAGTTTTGTAATTTTATTAACCATTTTATTTAAAAATTTCCCCAATTATTTTGAAGATGACCCGAAACAAAATGTTGTGTTATTTCAGTTTTTGTAATAATATTTGTCTCTCAAAAACTGCCTATATGGGATTAATTGGAAGTTGACGGTGATGGGCCCCTAAACTTATATTGTCTGTAGGCACCTATAGGCAATTGAATCCGGCCTTACCAATAGTCCTTTAAAGTCAATAATCTTAATCCGGCCCTGGTTGGTGGTACAGTGAATCCTCTCTACAGCGACCGCCCTCCTTTCCAAACAAAATCGGTCGTTCAGAAGGGCTGGTTGGTGGTACTGTGAATCCTCTCTACAGCGACCGCCCTCTGTGCCAAACAAAATCGT